>JAFBJU010000077.1:0-499438 GCA_016785305.1 Colistium nudipinnis
CACACAGTCAATGGTAGAAAAACCAATAACCTTTGAGCTGAGTTACACTGTCGGGAAGTAGAAAGTATTGTAAGCTGTAAGCCACTAATAAGTTGATGATGTTTGTCTTTTTGTGTAATGTTGAACAATTATCATCAGCCCTGTTAAAAAAATTAATGAAAACAAGATACAAAAAACAGAATATAATATCTGTGTGATATAAGTGCTTTGTATTGAGTGTTTTTCAGGTTAATGATTTAGAGGCCACATGGCCTGAAGACATCCATCATTGTGACTGCTACTGCTGTTGTCATCGGCTCTCTGTTTTTATCCCAGTAGGTTTTCCTACCTTTCCGTAGGCCTGTTTGTAAACTGCCTTTATTTGCTGGCGTTGATCATTACTGCGTGCCGCCAGGAGCATGAGGATGGCATCTTCATCCGTACCTGAACCAGACACCAAATTAGTCGTTTCAGGGAAATAACACCTTTAGATATGTGGATATGAGAAACATTATGTGGCTTTTATCTGAAATGCCTAATTTGTCATTAACACAGGGTGAACAATTAACCATTCGGTTGGCACCACATATCAAGAGCTTTCTCCTCAAAACTGATCAATAAAAACCGAAAGATTGCAATAAACACTCATATGAAAAGTTGACCCCTTTAGAGCAGAAGCTTGAGATTAAATAGGCTGATATTCTTGGAAAAAAATTGCTTCAGAAAGGCACCAGTATCTAAAAATAATTACTAAAATGGCCCAACAAGCAGAAGAGGAGCAAGTGGTACTGTGTGTTAATTTCCAAGATATGGACTTATTATGGCAGAAGCCTGGCTTTTCTGACCGCTACACAAAAGACACATTTTTGCTTGGGTCATTATTAGTCTCGTCCATTTGGTGTATTTAATTATACATACATTTGCAGAGTAGATTATATTTGCTTTTATTGATGGAATGTGTTCAGACAAAAAATTAAAAAAAAAGGCTTATCAAAATTTACAACATGATTTACAATCCTTTGCAGCAGGTTTATATAACCTGCTGCAAATGATTGTTCCCTCCACAACTGGAAGGTAAAGAATACCAAAATTCTGTGCTTTATGCCCAACAAATGAACTGCTGAATGACATTGGGGTTAGTTGTTAGTGGGTCTATCTTGCTGAAAAACCTTCTGCATCTCAACCCTGCTGTGCACAGTTCACTGAAATCAATAAAAAAAATGGCACAGTTCTAATGGCTGGCTAAAACTGACCAAGGTGAGTGTATTTGATACATTCAGTTAAGAAGGAAAACGTTATTCTGATAATGTGACTTTAATCGTAGGTTTCGTGATAAAAATCAACCTACAGTATTGTGACCATATCTTGTTGTTTAAAAGTCTATTAGCTACTTCTGCCATCATATTGTACTTTTTGTTTCTTTCGATGTTTGGTGGTGGCACTGTAGGAACTCATTACTGTGTTTGGGCTGAACAGTGTGAGGTAATAACTCAACCCTTGTCATGTATGTTTGGTAGTTTTGCAACAAAGTTTGACTTAAAACCTTCAGTTCTCCTCCAACTAGACCAAGCACACGCAGGAGAACATAATTACTTTCTATATTCCAGAGGCCTTTTCACATTAGGAAAAGATTTCTTGACAACTGTGTCATTACTGTATTTTATTGTTGAACTGAGTCCAATAGAAGCAAAACACACAAAGCAATGGTATCATTAAAGTTATTGGTGACTGACTTCATAGTTTCTACATCCAAAAAGTGTAGATGATTCTATTCCTAATGAATAAAGCTATCCAGAAGGTGAATTGGTTTCTGCCATCTACCTTCAAAACAAAGTAATTTAAGCCTTTTTGAAAATGGGCTTTCCACTGTTGGCACAATTCGTTTTTTTACACGCTAATCCTTCTTATATGAATGTTATTTCGTTGTGTGTGTAACATACAAAGACAATAAAGTCTATTTCTATTTCTATTCTATTATGTCATATAACATATACAGAGCAGGGATAGGGGGCAAAGGAAACAGTGGTGGCCTGTGGCCTTGTGAAGTACTGACCTATTCCTTTCATGGCTCTATGGAGGAACTCTGCATCATTTTTGGCGTTGAAGTTGGTGAAGGGTCTCACGCTGCCTCTGTAAGCCTGAGGAAACAAATAGACACAGATATATAATGAACATATGTATGACAACATACACAGCTATTTATGAGGATAGACTGTTTTCATGATTGCGAATTTCCCCTTGTGGGACAATAGAGGAATATTTTATAATATCTTAAGATTGACTGCAAAAAACATTTTAAGAAATGAAAATATTGAGCACCATTAAAATATTGCAAAGGCAGTTGAAACCCATGTGCGTTAAAATGTTGTCCATTGTGACCGCTGTGGCTGCTACTTTGTGCCATGCAGACAATTAAAAAAAAAAGTGCTGTGGTGTCATTTGTTGATGTTCCAATTGTTCTCCTGGGAAAATGTCAATTGAGGAAAAGCAATTAAACATCTGCCCAAGCCTCAACCTTGTTTCAGACTTCGCTCATCTGGGAGAGGTGACAGAATAATGTCTCCCCCCACTTCTAAGTCAATGTTTCAGTTTATCACATCTATTTGGTGGTCATCTGTTTTCACTCACACTCACACACGGGCGCGCACACACACACACACACACACACAAGCTTATGTGTGTTATAATGTATTCAAGAGAAAAGTCCTCCCTGCAACATGAGTATGTTTACTTGGGTTAGGAAGTGTCAGTGTCTTAATCCGGCCTGCATGCATCACGAAAATTAGTTTAAATTTGACACCACAATGTTGAGCAGATATGCCATTTTATCACAAACTTTTGCAATCTTCTTTTTCTTCGACATGAATGTTAGCCATCAAATCAGCGAATTAGCCAATCAAATCAACTAGTGTGATACGTGTCGATCGTGCAGTACAGAGTCAGTGGGTTTAAGCCAATGTAAATCTTAACATTAAAGCTTTTTGCACCGAGTACAACCACCTGACAAAGTGCCATGAGGAATCATTGTTCCATGCTATCTGATGAAATTGTAACAAATAGGGGATATAGTAGACACTCACACCTGTGGTTTCCATGCACATGGTGATACAATATGGCACAAATTAGACCAGTGTCCCCAACTGAAGCTGAGTTCTCAACATTATTTAACTTCTTATATAAACGTATCCCCCATCAGCCAGTCTAAGCTCGCTTAACACGCCGGAGAGGATAAAATCCAATCAAGGATATCAGATGAAGCCCCTTCCTTGTCATCCAATGTCAGTGTACTGCACCACATAAATGTTTTAATGATGAGCGCATCTACTCAGAGAATCCTCTGTAAAGCAATGATCATCGAGGGCTCGGTGTATCAAGTCTTCACAGCAGGTGCAGAGGACAGGTGGAAAATAACAATGCAGTGAAATGGCAATCCAATTACATTGATGGGAAATAAAAGTTTCAGGTTTCATGCTTGTGCAGACAGCCATTTCTGAGCTGTATTGTTTGAAACTGATCATGCAGCACGGGTAGTCACCATGGCTCAAAATACGCAGTGACCTTTCATGAGCTGAGACACACCTCATTGCGGAAACATATTGTGCACATCAGTTCAGGTGCTGTGGCTAAAATACACTGGTAATAACTATAACTATTTTTGGCAAAACACCAAATTTTGTGCAATGTTTTGCAGTCCTTACCTTATTCTGTAATGGACATTTCATATAACATGTAATAAAACATAGGAAGTAAACTCACCATCTTTTTGCTGATCATGGACACGTATTGTAGGCTGAAATAGAGGAACATATATATTTTTTTAATAGCTTGTATGACATTGTTTTAAATTCAGAATAGGTACTTGGTTTTGTTCTTACCACCAGGTGTGTGTGTTCGCTCTCCTCACAGGTGATCTGTGGCTCTGGTAGAGGCTTTCTCTTTTTCTTCCCTTTTATACTCCTCCTGGTGTTACTTGAGGCTGCAGCGTCACGGCGAAAAGCTGACAGGACACACTTCCTCATCCGCATACAGCGTTATCTTTCGCTCACTGTAAGGCAACCAGGAGTCGGTGACCTACTCCAGTTGCCTTGGTGTGCCTTTCAAAACTTAGGAAGGGTTAAATGGCTCCCCACATATAAACGTGCACCAAATGACTGGAATGGATGGGTTTGGATTTTTTCTAAATATATGATATTTTCCGAGCAGTTTTTCTTTCCCATAAGTTACAGTGAATGAAAAATAGTTCTTCAAAGGTTAACTGCCAGTGTTTGTGGTAACTTCAGACAGGAAGATTGAGGGTTCCCTTACTGGAATTAAAAGTACCTGCAATAGCCCCATTGTGGCAACTCTGAATGAACATTTCATTCAGATGAGAAACTGGGCCCAGGATTAACAATGGCTAATGTCTTAACTATTTTTTTTCTGGGAGTGAGAGGAGGCAATACAGAGTACCAATACTATATATTGAGCTAAAAAAGCTGTTTTAGGACATAAAAAAATGTTAGTTTAGATCTTATTTTTTTTAATTAGCATAAAATAGCATTTATTGTCCTCTGTTCCTTTTTGTGCAGTAGTGAGGTTGACTCTACTGAGAAAACTGTAAAATACACAATAAATGGCTGGCAGCAATTAGCAAGTAGATTGCTGTGTTATATTCCACAGTAATCTTAATGCAAATGTAATCAAAGCAGATTTAACGTACCATAATTAATTTAATAATAAACACAGTACTGTAACTAATGTAATCACAGCAAATATCAGTCTACTATTAATCACATTCCGGCATTGATTTCTGTACTGTAAAAAGTAAAATACCTCCATACTGTAAAATGAGGACACCATTTTGTGACAAAATGTTGTGCCTATTGTATGACTTCATTGAATAAAATCTAAATACATTTTGAATTTGCAAATACATTTTCACTTTGACTTTTTTCCCTGATATAGTATATTACATTGTGATATTCATATGACACGTTCATTTGTAATTTTGACATACTTGTTTGTACTTGAAAACTATGTGTATTGTAAAAGGCCAAATAAAAGCCTGCCTGAAGTTAGTGCCAGTAAAGCAGATCATCAAATGTTATTTTCTTTATTAAAACAAAAAAGGCAAGTTGTAAAATAGCGAACATAAAGACTGGATAACTAGGGGAGCTATGTACAATAATCACATTTATAAAACTTTGTTTTAACACTTGTCAATAACTTTAAACATGCTGCTGGTTGGATTACTAGCCATGCTTTAATTTCCCATGTTTTCAGTCTTTGTGCCAAGCAAACCTAACTGTGCTGTTGGATCCAGTGTCTTATTTAATGGACAGCAATGAGTCTATGGATATTTTCATCCAATTTTGAATTCTTGTAAACACCCAAAAATGCCTTCCATTTAAAAAAGTGCTGTGTTGTGTAACTGTGTTTTGTGTAATGTTGTGTTCAAAAAAGTATCTTGCGGAACTGATTTTGTTGTTTTTATTTAAACTAATGTTTAACCCACAGAGACATTGATCAATAAAAGGGCCATATACACTGTAAACACAAGAGGCGTCCTGAATAAGGAAATCGTCTGTCAAGGTCAAATCAACACGCTGCCCTCTGGGCTAAGAGGCTATTGATTCCCTTTCGATGATTTAATCAAGCACCAGCCAGGCAACCTGTGACTGGTGACTGAAGAGAAATAAAAATAAAACACATTTAGACCTGGATTTACCAAGTCACACTGAACAAAAAGTGCATCCCTCCAGGTTCAACAAAATGCCTCATCGTTTATGTTGGCCCCAGAGATGGACACGGTAGTTGCCAAACCACATGGCACAATGGTCCTTTCTTACTTTTCATCAGTGGCATATCCTCAATAGCCTTCCGCCAATTCTCCAATGAGATGAGAGAAGTGCAAATTGCCCTCCTGAATGCGCCTCTTTAATCAACACAAATCGAGATGCAGATTTAATCTTGGCTTGTGCTTTGACTCGGCAATTCATATGGTTTAGCTTGGCTGTGACAATTCATCAGAGAGATGAAAAGGAAATGCTGCTTCATTAGAGCAACCGTGTTTTCAACAACTCAAAATAACATAGAATTGTCCGATCAGGGTGCAACAGCAGCTAAAACAATAGATGGAATACAATACATGCAAACACAAGTTTATAATATCTGGTGAGGTAATATAAGCACTAAAACCGAGTATTTTTCTTACACGATTATGCAAAGGCACACTCAAGCGCTCCGACAATCCTCACTCTCACTCCTGGCAGTGTTTTGGCAGATTAGTCCCATGTCCTTTTCTTCACAAAACACCCTGAATCCTCCGTTCATGGCAAGGCTTCCTGAAAGAGCGGACAGGCTGCAGCATGGATTTTGCCACCGAATTACTGAGCTGCTCAAAGAGCCCCCAGAGAAGAAGCAGCATGAGTATCAGGAGCCCAAGGAGAATCCCGACATAAAGACTCAGGTTCCAGCCCCATCCAAGTGCCAGTGGCAGCGAGGTGGAAGCCACAATAAATTTTCTGGGGGCAGGCATGAGGAGTGGCAGCATCCACCCTTCTCTGCCTTCTTCCAAAAAGGGGTCTTTCGTCACACGTGGATCTTCTCAGGGGTCAGAATGATGCCGTGCGGTAGCTTTAGGAGCCAATTCTTCAAGCGGGTATCCAAGAGATTTAGCAATGTCATAGAATTCCTACTTGCAGTAAGCCACGAGTACGTGGTGCCAGTGATGGAGCGAAACCTGTTGCAAGTGTGTACATGGAATATGAGCCGTCCGTTCTCTGCGATGAAATGGTGGAAATGTCTGTGCAGCTGCGCTCTGCCTCCCCTCTCCTCTCCTGTCTACCACAAAGCCAACCTCCAAATTTATTGAAAGAGAGAGAGCAGCGGGTTAGACTGAGAGATGCCTTCAATGCCATTGGCTGCCTTCACATCATTTTAACAAGAAAACTATTCTAACCGCTGATGACTAGAATACATCAATCATGCCCTATTGTTCACCAATTAATAGATGTTTAAACTAAAAGCAACCTGTGTTTGCAATGAATGGCTATATACACTATTGATTTATTTAAACAGTGGCTAAGTGATGCAACAATCCATGAGACCACATGAGAGAACTGGTAACAATGCAACTGCCAAGATTTCAGAAAATAGTTAATATTTGCCTCTGTACTAGTATGTTAACAATTGGGTATATGCTGTAGCTTAACCCCTTGCATTACTTTAGTATGTTGCTTAAATTCTTTGTTCCTCTAATCTACATGAAATGTTGGCATTATTATGAAGACAGCTAAAAACAGGCAATCAATTCACAAAATCCTTAGAAATGTTCAGTGACTGCTTTAGAGATGTGACACCATCTCTACAAGGCAAGCACTGAACAAATATTGGTTTCTTGTTTCTCAGATTACTGCAGGTTAAAATTATTCTAAGTACTAAGAAACTGCAAAATGCATTTTCATCAAAAAAAAAAAAATCCATCTCATGTGTAAAAGGTTTAACCATGCTGTCTGAAACCAAGTACCTAGATATACCAAAGGGAACCTTTAGACTCAATTGTAATTTACATAAAGCAGAACTATTAAACAAATAAGATGTCATCTGAAGTGAGATGTGTGCATGTATAGCTTTAAATTTCTAGACATGGATTTTGTAAGTCTTAGTTTCAAGATCCACCTGCATCTGAAGTGATCCTCAAAACCATAACGGGTCCTCTGCTGCCCCCATGAGTACAATGCAACCATAAAGATGTAGAACTGAACTCTTATTTAAAATGTTTTTATTTACAAGAGCCATATTTTACAGTGCAGAAGATGCCATGAAATGTTAAATTCAAAAGACACCAATGTAATGAGACAGTTGACTCAATGACAGACAAAATACACTTTAATGTGCATCTCATGTGGCCAAACATTTGACAGCCTTATAAAAAATAAGCCTCAAGGTTGCCTGGGAACAACTACAATTATATATCTAGTGGAGCTGAGAAACTGCAGGTCAAAGCATCAAGATTAGAGTGGTGATAAGACCGGTACATTTTGTCTGATTAAAAGTCATCAATAAAAATGCTTAATTAACCAACACAGCTGCAGCATCTGGCTTGAGTCTATAAAAAATACAATTTAAAAACTCTAAGCTTTAGCACTACTCCGAGAAGAGCAGAACAGCTTATTTCAAAGTGGTACATGTCATAAAAAAAAATAAAAAAATAAAGACTGACCAGGGGTACAACTCTACATATACAAGGGGAGGAGTCACTTAAAAAGCAATTTAGTTGGAGCTTCGATGCCCGAAACATTTAGGTACCTGGGAAACAGACAAAAGCAGTGTTAATCTTAAGGTCAACCCCAAAGACACCAGAAATAAGCCATTGAGACAACTGAAAGGAGGTACTTACTTGGGGCCCTTGTACTTTTCCTGGACAGACTGCTGGGCATGCTGAGCAGCATTGAGGTATGTCCGATGCAAATCTTCCACACATGGCATCAGATCTTCTAGGGGATAGCCAGTCATCTCAATTAAAGACTTCGGCTGAGGAAGAGACAATTGGAGGAACATTACATGTTAGTGTAAATAACAGACACACTCCCGCTGATGGTGAACACTGGTCTGAACTGAAGCATGCTCAAACACCCCTCAGAGATTATGATCCACCAAGACCCTTTCACCCAAGACTCACCCAAGAGCCACCAGCCACGGTGTTGTTGGCCAGGGTGAAGGCTGCAGCTGCTGTCTGTGATGGTAGGTACTTTAAGAAAGGATCTGAATCCACAAGACTGAGCTCCCCAAGGTACTGAGGAGAAAAATTAAGCTACATTAAACAACAATAATTTGGTGATATGAAAGATTTACGTGGCTATTTCGGCAACACAATGTTAATTGTCGAAATACGTTAAATTCTAAATGCTCACCATGGCCAAGCTCTCCACCTGTTTGCTTACAGACTGGTTGAGGAAGTACTGTGTAAGAAACTGGCTAATAGTAGGTGTTGCCAGATCAAAGGAGAGCACTTTAAGCACCAGATGCTCCATTCTTAACACTTGCTTCTTCGTGTAGGTGTCATCTGTGATGTAAACGAACTCAGCAACCTCAGGAGGATAGATTTCTTCAAATTTCCTGCATTTGAACATTTAAAGATGCATTACAGAGAATAGGTGCATCTTGCAGCAAACTATGCACAATGATTTGTGTGTGTGTGTGTGTGAGAGAATAAGTAAGGTTTAAACGCACGAAGCAAGCAGCATGGCAGCAGTCCCGACAAGCTGTAGCTTGCCCCTCAGGACAGACATTGAGGAGAGAAAGCGGTCAATGTAGTTGACTGCCAGATAAAGCGTCTCATTCTGTAGCTTGTACTCTTCTCCAACCTCAACCAACCAGTCCACCAGGATGGCCCTCATGCTGTTTGTGATGTCTGGTTGCTTCTTCATGTAGCCTGCCTTAGGCCTGGTTTTTACCTGTTGGGTAAAGATATTGTTAGAAAAGTACAGCATGTATTGTCCAGTAAATATACAAAAGCATTTTCTCTTGACATCTCACCTCTAGTTCCCTCAGGTATGTGTGGATTTCAGCAGCATATTCTGGGACTTCATTTGCATTGACAGGTTTTTCCTCCCCCTCAACTACTGACATGTCCATAGGAGAGTCTAGAAAGATTTACATTTAGTGCAAGGTTGGAAAAGAAAAATGTAATGGTTGGTTTAAAGGGAGTAGATGTAAAGCTTAAACCACAAACTTACCAAAGCTGACATCCATTGCTGATGGAATATCAATGGTGGCGAGGGGTTGCCTGAGCCGGGACACAGCATTGTTGATGGTCAGGGAAGAGTCATCCAGGATGGACTTTGCTTTGACAGCTTCTACCGCCTGCTGTGGCTTCTTGGGGCAATCAGGCTCATCCATGTGAATCTGGAATGAGGGCTGCTTGGCAGTAGGCTTCTCGCAGAGGCTTTTGCCATAATCTTCATTTTTACAAGAGGGCTCCTGAAAGTAAAAACAGAACGAGTTCAGATCTTTGTCCATCATATGCCTTTTGTAATGCAAGGAAACACAATGTTTAGACACAAAACACTGCATACTAGTTATAATTAAGCACAAGGATGCCAGATCGTTTGTATAAATAGGAGTATTTATTTTACGGGATTACTGCACCTAACTTTTATAGATGGAATCTAAGAGATATATCTCTATGGGACAAAGGCATACGATTTCAGTGCGAGGAAAATTGAGGAAAGTTCCAGAACCAGTCTACAATATTGTTAACCGGCATTTTAATCAATACTGGAGATAATGAGCAGTAACCCTGGTTATATACAGCAGTCGATTGTTACTGTCACTATGGCGGGAGAATGTTTTATGTAACTGCCGGTAAATGCAGCATAAACAGTGAGAAGTGTCACTCAAACGGTGACATTAAAATGGCGGACATTTGGAGGTTAAGCAACATTTGAATAAAAGCAGACTCGTTTAAAATATTAAGACAAAGGATAATTGTATGCGGTTTCAGTAAACCCAGCTTGCAATGTCATTTTCCAAGACGCCGTGCTAAGTACAATATTTACCCCCCAAAACTTACAATGGCACCTACTACTAACTACGGTCACCATTAGCAGATGCTACTAGCAGCAGCAGCTACGAGGTGAGCTACTTAGCATCACCGTCAACATACAAACCAACCTGTTTGCCGCGCTGGTTCTTCCCCTGTTGATTGTTCTGCAGCGCTCCCAGGACGGTTCTGTTAGACGCTTGCTTCGGTTGAACGTTTTCCTGGTTTTCGCTTGCTGCAGCTCGGGTCTTCATGGACCCCCTCAGCCTTGATAGCATATTCTCTTGGTTGCGATACTCGCTGGCCGCAGTTGCCGGGCCTCTGTTAGCTCCGGACATAGTTACCTTTCTCGCACCTACTGTCCCGTAGAAGCTGTGTGCTTATTGCTTATGGAAAATAACTAAATAATGACTCAAAAGTTAAGGTTTGCGCCGAGGCTAACTTGATCTGCCTGGTAGGTTGTAGGGGAAACCGTCCAGAAGCAAAACGAAGCAGTTGGGAGGGAAAACAGGTAAATCCAGCAGTTAACTAATAACATGTGTGAAAGATATTACTTTAAGGCGGCTTACTCGTATACGCCTCGAATATGACCACAAACCTGCACAGACAGGGACAGCTGCTAGCCACGGTCACTTACAAATAGATGCTGCTTTCTCCCAGTTCAAGTAGCCCGCGAGGATTGAAATGGGCCAATCACAGGTCAGACAGGAAGTGGCGTAAGGCGTCGACGGAAGCCTAAAGGGGACAGTTCACATAATTATAAATTAAAAACCGGTTTGAGAAAGTCGCACCTTTAAAACATAAAACAAGTGACAAGTTGAATAACACGTCTAGAGTATTGTTTCATGCCTTAATTCATTCCATTTACCGCAGTACACGTAGGTTTGAGGTGGCATTTAAAAATTTACTGATTTAAAATGTAAGAATGCAATCTTATTACATGAAAAGATATGAATGGAAAACGTAATATAGCTAAAAAGTAATATATATATATGTATGATGAAACAACATTTTATCTCGAAACTGGTGGATGTGGAATATAAAAATAAAGTAGCAACATTTGTAAATATTTAATGTAAAATACCAC
Source organism: Colistium nudipinnis (assembly GCA_016785305.1). Lineage (NCBI taxonomy): Eukaryota > Metazoa > Chordata > Actinopteri > Pleuronectiformes > Rhombosoleidae > Colistium > Colistium nudipinnis. The sequence goes on from JAFBJU010000077.1 coordinate 11,592, forward strand.
ACAATTACCTTATTTTACACAGTGTGAAAGTACAGAGCTCACAGGTGCTTATACATTTTTATATATACCTCACAACAGATGTATATTCACAAAATGATGGTAACCCTGTTTACAATGTGCTTTTCTATGGGTGTTACATTTGGTGTATTTAATTTCCAACCTTAACGCAAGTCACAACTAGAAAAAGATGATTGTTCATAAAAGAAATATGTATATATTAACACAGTTAGAACAAACATTCTCTAAATGACACTATGAAAACATGATACATGTGACACTCATAAAAGACAACATTTGTATTTTCAACACAAGTAGCACAAATCTAGATCATTGACATCTGAAATACATTTCCCTTCTTGTTGCTTTGGTTCAACCTGTAACTACAGTTACTAAACAAAACCCTCTCAACTTTATCATGCCTCATTGAAAAAGTCTAAAAGAGAATTTAAGTCATAATTATCGAGTATCTCCAATAATGAGGACACCTTGGTTTTGACATTCTGGCCTTTGAACTTGAATTTGTCAATGAAGAGATCTGTGATCATTCCTACAGGGAACAAAGGGACAACAAAATGTTGGTTACCACCTATAGCTTTCAAGGCTTACAGGCTCTGGATGACAGAAATGAATGCAATGACAATGTTAAAAGTAAACTGTACCATAAAGCCTCTCCAGATGTGCTGGCTGTTTCTTGTACTCCTCCAGGAGATTTGCAGATTCATCCAGGATGTTGCGGTACTCTGAGATGAGAAAGTCGGTGCTCCCTTCGTGAACCTGAAGCTCCTGCCAATCAGAGAGGAAGAGAAGGGGAGGTAAGTGGGTAATAGGCATGTCCTAAAATACCTGAGAAAAGGGGGTGAGAACTCAACGTGGGCTTGACAGAAACAGGAAACTGGCAGGATGAAGTCAGTTTCTCCAAATAACGTATAGTTAAGTTCTGGGTTACAGTGTTCAGACAGAAAAATGTTTTTTTTCAAAAGAAAGGTTATTAGTTTTCTGAGGTTATACTAATGCTGTTTCAGAACTTAATACAGTTATTCTCATTCTCTTCCAGCAGTAAACAACCTTTATTTATTGTGTGCACTGCAGGGCATAGGGCATATAGTGTCAATCAAAAGCACTCTTAAATAAATAATTTTTCAAATGCACAGTGACTTTTTTCCCACCTTTCCAGTGTGAACAGAAAAAAAACACTCAAAATGTATAAATAAAACACATTTGATTTAAGTTTATCTTCTTCAGAAAACACACATAGACCTGACTAGCAGAGCATTTTAGCAGCTGTTGTTAAGACTTTAAGTGTGATTTTTTTCCTGTTGGACATATACTTACTTTAAGAGCGTCAATGAGCTGAACCTTTCTTGCCAACAACAACTGGTACTCGAGCTTTGGATGGATCATTTTGAGGGTGTGCCTCACAGATTGATCATTTATATCTGAAAGATAAATAAAAAAAATACATTTAAGCTAGATTCAATAGTATAGCTATTGGAGTGAAATGGACAATGAAATACAATACAAATAAACCCACCATATGTAATGTTGAGATTGATTTTCCTCTTGGTAGCCTCTTTAGATAAGACATCACTTAGTATGGAGATGGTTGATATATTGTCTGATCTGAAGTGACCCTCTCCTTTGCTGAAATTACAAAAATGGACAAAGCTTTGTTGTAGATTTGAAGTAGATTATGTAATATTTCACCCATGAAGCATAAAGAAATTGTAAAAGACTATTGAAACATTACTGGGTATAACTTCTTGTACGTTTCTATTCAATTTGTATACATTTCTATGCAATCCCCGTGTCTTTGTACTGTTTGGTAGTATTCACCAGTAGTTGGCTTCAAGCTGTGTGCCAAGGAAAGTGTTATGGAAATGAAAAGTGATGCTCTCTCCTGCTGGTGTTTTCTCAGGCACCTCTGGCAAACAGAAGACCACCCAGGAGTGGATCTCTGCAAAACTGAACTGTCCGACCAGACTCAGCCTGTTCATGGGCCTGTTTGACAGACAGGGTGGAGGACGAGAAAAAGGTATATTGTGAGGTCAAGATCATGAGGGAAATGTATATTGTGGTTGATAGTTTATATCCGTCTCCTGTTTTGTTCATTCTGAAGAACTATTATTGTAATAAAATAAAAAATTGTAGTCTCAGCCACAAGATTAAAACAGCTGACTGCTTTTAATCTTGACCAATTTGAATGATCAAACCATCAAAACCTTTTTGCTGGAGTTTAGAAAAACACAATAATAATAATAAAACCTTTGAGGTACAGGCCAAAATTACTGAAGATGTTAAGGTTGCCGTCTTTACCTCACTTGGTCTATGCTGTGTGTGCGTTGGTGGAGGGACAGAGGTTTGATCTGATACTGTCGGACCTGGCAGGTCTTGGGTTGCAGCCTGGGGGTAATGTAGGCCTGCAGGGTACCATACTGTCCCTCGATGGACCTAACCTGCAAAAACAGTTTATTACAGACATCAACATTTTCCCACAGGGCATCATAACTGAAATAGCCGAAAGTCAACTAGGAAATCAAACATATCTACAGGATGGTTTCAATCGTGATTAATGGTCAAGTGGCAGTGTGTACTGTAAATCACATCCAGGCCCTTATAATGACACAACAAATGCCTTGGGTACACAGAGACTCTGTCTGAAATAGTTCAATTGTTAGTATTTAATGATGTTAGAAAATATGATCAGTATATGTATTTATAACACAGAAACGTGCATTTATTAATTCATTTACTGATGTGTCCCCTTGTATTGTTATTAACCCTGTTATAAACCCTGACAACAAAAAATACCATAGTGTCTGAAAGGGTTTTTGTTCATCCTGGTGATGTGGTCTCTATATTGTCATTTACATAGACATCACTATGTGATGAGAGATTAGGGAATGAGAGAGTGATTAGTGATATGAAGATTTTGAGTTTTTTTAATGCACTTTACCTTGAGCTCAAGTCTGGTAGTGTTAGCCTGACATCTGTATGTGGCCAGTAGGAAGTTCCCATTAGGCTGCTGCAAGCACAGGGAAAGTATAAGGCCTCTGGGGGCAGAAGCTTGTTTGTGACTCTATTTTTAACAGTATGTTTATCGTGTGTAGAGAGACATTACACTGCACACCTCTGAGTCACATTCACTGAAACTGACAACAGCTGAGTTTTTATCCACATCCAGCAGGTCTATGGGGACATTGCTCTGCAAAGAAAGTTACATTTAAGTTAGGTTTTGCCAAAATATGGGATTGTAACACTAGGTGTCTATTGACGTATGAACCTGGAGCAGAAGATTGTCGATAGCGGTCTGCACCTCCAGGGTGAGGCTGTAGCTGGCATCTTCCTGGCAGAGAGTGAACTTGTCATTAATGCTGAAGACGGGCACAGCAGAGACGGCAGTGCTCGACTGAGAGGTCTGCTGATATTGCTCTCGTCCTTGCAGGACTTTGACCTGAAGCTGTTCCAGCTCTGCCCTGAAAATGAACCATATACTGACCTGAAGAATTGATTTGAAATCATGCCTAAACAATTGTACACATAAATTAAGTCAAACCCATGTAAGAACATGAGCATAGTGAGAATTAGAAAGGAAGCAGTATTTTAACAATACCTGAGTGCCTCTACTTTGGACTGGGTCTCCTTACTCATCTTGACCTCCTCTCCGTGTCCAGCCTCGGCCTTCTGGGGCTCAGTGGTCAAACCAGTCACCCACCCTGGGAGCAGTAATGCCAATCATTACTTCTGCTGTGTCAAGATCCTCAACTACTACTTAAACATTAACTACTGGGTTTTAAGTAACCCATAGTGCATGTCAGACAGTCCAAGAAATGATCTTATCTCATCTAGATAGATGGATAATTTGACAGACAAGGCAAACACGTTCTGGGAACACAGAGCAAATAATTATATAATTTGTTGTTAACCTGTGTAAGTTGCAGTCAAGACCTCATCATAGGACTCCTTCCCCACACAACCACCCTGGATGGAGGTCACACTCTCTGACAATATCTGAAGAGACAAAATACTGGTCATCAATGAGGGAGCGTTATGCATCATTATAATTCATGTAACATAATTCATGTAATGGTTTCAGAAAAAAAAGCAGGATGGTTGAAATATTATTTACTGTTACAAATGTTTTACTATTTATTTCTAAACTTTTGTCCAAGGATCAGTGTATATAAATGGATGACGATTGTTTGAGCAATTCTGTATTCAAGCTTTGAATTTGACTACAAACTATAGAGAATTTTATTTGAGTGAGAAAAACTTTAAAACGCAAACTTACATGATCAAAACGTAATGTGGGTTCACTGGAGCTGTCGAAACCATAAACCTCGACTGTCCCATCATCCCTGCCCACCAGTATGTCATTCACTCCGTCTCCAATGATGTCATAGGTGTCAATGCAAAGAATTCCTGATGGGAGAGAGAAAAAAGTAACTGTGAAGTGAAAGGTTTAACCAAAGTAACAAGAAGGAAAATATACTTGTACAATCAAGTGGCAATGATAATCAGTTTACATTCTTGGACACAGCATGGTTTATGTATCTCCTGCAAGTACTTCACCTATGGAATGCAAAATTGTTTTTTTAATGAAACATAGATTTATATTTAATTTACTACAAAACCAAATACTTCAGTATGGTCTCATTAAAACCTACCTCCTTTCTTTTTGTCATTGTCGATATCCCATTTGGTTGCAGCGGAGTGCTCGCCGATCTGGATCAGACCCATTTTTCCATCTGAAGTTCCATATAGTATTTCCTCTCCTGTGAAGAAATCACTGATCCTATGTTGGGTCTGTTCCAATCTCATGTTATATTGTTCTACTACATGACACACAGAGAAGTGTACTTGCCTCCATCTTTGTTGTACACTTCCAAAACAGATGGAGGGCCAGGGACTTCAATGTCATACGCTAGCTCAGATCCCTTTAGAATAAAAAAACACTTAAGAGGGTAAGTCCCATCTGATAGTTTGAGGTGCAAAAAAATCTGATTCCAAAATGGCTTGGTTTACCTTCAAGACTCTGAGAACCCGATCTTGACATGCCAGAACTGGGCTGAGCTGAGTCAGGTTCTCTGAGGACAAACATGTGATGTCATTGATTTTGTCTCCAGAAAGATAGTAGTCCTGATCCTTGCAGTCACAGTAGTGATTGTAGATGTAACTTGCACAAACAAAAAGGTCAGCGCCAGAGACATGCCTAGAAAAGAGACGACCAATGTCAATCAGTGAAGTAAAATCACAAAGCTCCGAACATGTCAATCAAGAGGAGTCAGAATATAGAACAGGACAGAAGTGGCTCCTACATGGCATTGATGGTCTCAGTGAGGTTGGCATCAAAGGTGAGGAACTGTTTTCCTTTCTTGGTGAATCCTCGCACCTGAGAACCAGAGCAAACAAAGATCTTCTCCTGTGGAGTTCCTGCAGCTCCTCCGAGGTCCATTCTGGCTATTTTCTGCCCTGGAAGTGTTTTAAACACGGGCTGAAACAGAGAGTCAAATTTCTTACCATTAGAATCTGAAAGTTCCTCAGATACGTTCCAACTGGCTGTGGACAATAATGAAAGAAAAAATGTTAACCAGGACACATACCACTGCTTCGCCCTTCTTCATCCCAAAACATGTCAATATACCATCATGATCAGCAATAGCAACCTGAAAGAAAGACACCAATATTATTAGTATTATTAAAGAGTTGAATAAGAACATTTCAAAATAAAGCACATTTTTAAACAGCAATACCACCTTTTGAGTTGCCTTCTTTCCCAATGCTGGAAGCAGCCTCATCGTTTTCTGAGAGGTCACACCAACCTGTGAATAGAAATAACATGTATTACAAACAGAGGCGGAAGAAATGTACTGTACAGTGGAGGAAAATGTTCTGCATTCTCCTCGGTAAATAGATAACCCTCTTGGACTGGGAAAGCACAGAAAGCACAAAATAAAACATCACAATAATTTACAATATACAATAGTAGTACAGAAGGGTGGCCTCACGTGGCTAACTGGATATGAAATGACTGGCTCATATGGAAAATTAAAAAGGGGTCATAGGAGGATTAAATCACTTGTCTTTTGGCTAGAGTGAGTAACAAACTACTACTACAGTTATAATGGAAAGAAACACATGTGGTCTCAGTGTTTTGGTTGTAATGGAATGGTGGCGTTTACGGTGTAAGAAAAAACAGCTCAAATAAGCTTGAGATGAAATCGCCCAAATGAACCACAAACCTTCTCTGTTAAAAACTGATTGTCTTAGTTTTTAAAAAGAAGATCATTTTTACACCACGAGCAAAGAAACATGTCTCTTGTTGGATATCAGAAAAACAGATGACTAACTTATCGCTCAAATGTCAGTGACCGAATCCAATTTGTCTTCAGAGGCCAATGTAAACCCAAGCAGACTCAACTTCTTGTACCTGAATATAATCCACTCGATTTAGGTGAAGCTCCATCGTGTTGCTCCACTGGCTGTCTCAGGGGGACAGCGATGCAGAGCTTCCCTTACAGATGGGAAGGGATCGTTAGATGCAGTCCACTTTAACAGTGCGCCCTTTCACAAGTCGGGAGAATCTCTGTGCGAGTTACAAAACGATAAAAAAAAGTGTTGCTGAAAAGAGACTGGGATTATCCAGGGAGATTAACTGGTCGCGCTAACGTTAGCTAGCAAGCTAATTGGCTAACACGATGTATATGCACGCCAACTGTTATGAAGATGAGACAAATAAAACTAACATAATCTACCAAGTGAGATAAACGAGAATTTCCACAGTGATGTAAATAAGCCCGAAAACACTAAGTTAAAGCGTATATACGGATTAAACTGCGCACGCCGAGATTTAGAAGCAGACAAGCGCAGTTCTCCGTTGCCAATAGCGACGCTTTTGCTGTAACAAGCTGTGATATCATAGGACGAGCGTGTAAGCAAATCATTGAAGCTATGGTTTGATTGGTTAACTCGTTCTCGAGCCATACTCGTGTATTTTGTTAATGACTAATAATACCACCGTGGGTTGATCATATATGGCTTCACATATTAACTACAAAAACATATATATTGTAATATACTAGTACCCATAACATATTGAATATTTACTTCAAAAAACATACATCATGGGATTGTATTGTTATATGAATCTTGTACAGACATACACGGGTCAGAGGCTGCAACAACATACAAAGACATTTCTATTTTTAGCGAATCACCTACGACACCATCTCTTCAGAATGCATGAAAGAACAGTAAATCTATGTAATCACAACAGCAATCAAATACATGTTTGCAATCATGCCCCAATAAGGGCAGGCTCTAATAAACACAAACCTTCTTTGCTCTACTTTCATATTTTATTGATTTAATTAAGAGATCAATTCATTATCGTCATAAAAATGTGGTTTGTTTGAAGGCAAATAAAGACACTTAACAGAAAAGAAAAATCATAGCACGCAATAAGCAAGCAATCTACAATAGCAACAGATAAATGAACAAAACGGTATTCAAACTAAGAAACAAGATCAGAATGCAGACTTAAGCATGACATGCATTGTGCAGTTCATTTCAAACATCTGGTACCTTAAAATATTCTATAAAATACAGCAGATTTCTTGTTTCTCAATGGAACACCCACTTTGACAACATACCTACATAGATTGTGCATGTTGTTACAATAACGTGGTGATGGCATTGATAGAAAACATTTAAAGTCAGGCATTTAGACAAATTAGAACATTAGTTAATCAGCACATAAAAAAAGATATTAGACATTAACCTGCAAACAAACCTCATCCACCATCCAGCCGAGAAAGACATGATTTTTTTTGTGAAAAAGAAAGTTAGTATAAGAACATTTTCATTTAAGTTACCTATGTCATAATGTTGATGCTTCATTAAAGAATAACCAATTTTCATGAATAAATAAGAACATATTAGAAAAGAACAATAATAGCTGATAAATACAGATTACAGCTGATGTTTACTGATCTCCTTTCAGTGAACATAACAGGGTGAGTGGTTTCCACTGCTTGAGTGAGGTCACATTTGGAGAATGGGAAAAGAAATATCACGAGACTTCAGTGCATTACTGGCTGCTCTTCAACTGTCCTCAGATATACAGATAAGTTGGAGCACAGACCGTAAAGATGACATTCAGAGAACAGTTCCTTCTGTTGATGGCATTGTCAGTCCCCATCAAAGTTTAAGTCACATCGTAAATGGTGGAAAAAAACAAATATAAAGGAAACTCATTTTGCGTATTGAAATCACACCCCCGTGGGGGCGAGGCGGCTGATGAAGGCGATACTGCTGAGGCACATCCTCCTGAAGACGGCAGGACAGGCAGGCTTCATGATGAAGTGCTCGAGAAGAATTCGCAGCTCTGTGAACAACGTGCTTTTGGGAATAAAAGAGTATAACTTTAGCTCACAGCTCTGACAGTCATATTTAGTTTTAAGTCATATCACTCAGCAATAAATAACTCTAATACAATTAAATGAAATTACAAAGCTACATATCAGACATCACGGATTGATTTTATAGACCATTACGAATTTGAAGTACTTCAGTTTCATTAATTGGATTAAAAATGATCATCTGCAACAAAGAGTTTTAAATTTAGTCAAACATGATGCTCCAAAATCTCAGAAATTCCTGATCCTAAAACTAATGTTGGTGAGACTGTTAATTTGCTCTGTTTTCTAGACTTCTTTAATTACTGGCCAACAATATGTGACCATGATTACCCATTGTCATTAACAATTTAGAGTATGTACTGGGATACCACTATACCTTGATTTTATTCTTGATTTGCAAAAAAACAACTTTTAATGATGTGAAATACAACAACAAAATACCAATAGAATAACTTAAGTTATAGATGTTCTTCAATCTGCTCATTGTATTTTGTCATATACATAACGGTATTTTGTGATTATATAAAATCATTTCACAGCTTACCGGCAGTATGGGTTTCTTCTGGAAGTGTAGCGGAGAGTGAGAAATCGGTAGTAGATGAAAGGCAACAGCAAGCTTCCCTGGCCACTGTAAACAAGTGATTGACATGAGCAAAACAGAACATGACATTAGACAAATGTGTAATAAAGGGATTCTTCCAATATTTCCGCAATAACATGAATAAGCTTTGTTTGTAAGCGTTTTCTTCAAAAAAATGTTCCTGTTCACACCAAACCACAGAATGATCTGTTGAGTGTAACACGATTAATAAACGGATGGTTACATAAGCAAAACAATGAAATGACAACAATCCATCACAGCGACACAGATCCAGGTGTTCATACGAGCAAATACATGATTTAATAATGATTTCTGCAGGAAGCAAATACCTGAAGAGCATAAAAACTGTGGCTGGCATCAAGAAGATCTCATTGCAGGCAATGAACTTTAGAATGTTCTGCTGATTAGATGATAGTTTGTCCAGAAGGTTCCGGATGAACATCAGGCTGTTGGGGCCCACTGACTGTTGATAGAGATCATATAAAGTAAAAGGCTAAACACAGAGCTGTTAGAATTCAAAGAGGCCCAATACGTTTAAATAAACGAGTGATACAGAGTACACAGTAAGTAAATGAAAATGGATTAGATTATCGATCAACAGTTTTTATTCGATTTTAAACTGGATTTGGATCCCTGAGCAATGGCTGGTTGATTGGGCAGATCACTAAAACATGTCCCCCCCCCCCGGGTGTTACATTAAACATAGCTAAAGGCTCTTTGTCAAACATTAAAAAAAAACAGCATTAAAAGTAAGCATTAAGACAGCAGGTGACTGCTGCCTCATACTCACATCAAGGACTTTCTTTGTGTACGTTGTTGCATGAAGCAAGGAAAAGAGGAAGACTGGGAAAATGCTCACTGGAAACAAGTGTTAAAGAACAAACAACCTTAAAAGCTTTAAAACCCCCCAAATTGTTCCAACATCACAACTTCTTTGTAGGGTTGTCAAGATACTACAATTCCCAAGCCAATACCAATACTCATAAAAATACTTGATACCATTTTAGATACAACGAACGGGTAAAATAAGGCATGCAGTTTTTTTTTAAATAAACTTATTTACATTACAAACTATTGTTTGTATTCTATTTAAAACAGGTGTAGGACTATCTAGGTGGCCACACTGCCCTGAATTGTCTGTTATTTGCAACACCAGCATATCGATATGCTCTTCCGTAAGTCTTGCCCTTTTTGGGCTGCAAATGATTCCTGATGTGCTAAAAACACGCTCGGGGGCACAGCTTGAGGCAGCAACACACGGGTATGTTTTGCAGTGGGCCAGATCAAACTGTACAGCTGGCACCCCTTTAAGTAGCAGACTCTTGCATCGCGCTCTGTAAGCCAGGGAGGGCTCTGCGCATGCCCAATTCATGCAGTCTGGACGCAGAGAGAGACGGTCACAGCACCTGCTGCTTGTTCAGGACACTACATGCACAACGTCACAGTCGCCAAACCACCAGAAAGTCTCCAATAAAACCCGAAAGAGGCGCTAAACTTGTTGCTGGTCACGGAGAAAAAAGTTGCCTGCCTTTCCCTGGTTGTTTCTTTCGTAAGCAAAATACTTCCACACGAGACTCTGCTTTTGTCCCTTTCTACCAAAACTGTCCGCGAAGGTCCTCCTGCAGCAGCACTTGCCTTCTTTTTTTTTATAGTTTAGAAAAGTGTTATATCGGCATCAGCAGTCAGTTCAGTATTGATATGTTTTCAGCCGCATGTGAGGGGAGGGACTTTGTTGGTGCGTTTGTGACTGTGTCTGCAGCAGTACCATGTGAAGTTGTGTCAACTGGATGAGAGCATGTAAATTAATAATATTTATTTGATGGCTGATAGACACTTTTGGAAATTAGTATTTAATCGGATACTAGTTTTTAAGTATCGTCTAGTATCCAAGTATCAAATATTTGACAACCCTTTGACATTGTAATAATGGGGCACGCACTCTAAATTAATGTTCATATGCATAATTTGATTTCTTATTTTGATAGCACTGATTTTAATTGTTATTTTCTTTGTCTGGCTGTGTTTTGTCAGAGTGGACTCTGAGAGGAAGAACACAGGAAAACAAACTTCCACAACAGCAGTTCACTTCTGCCGCTGCATCTGCAATGATTACTGATTACATCTATTTCTCAATCATTTACAGAAAGACCCTAATCATGCAGTTGAAGAAGAACTTTTGTAGATCATGTTATCAAATCCTTGGAAATTAGTACAAAATGTTTTTTTTTTAACTCTGCAGGAGATATAGCAATATAGATGTATGTTTTTCTGGGTATTTCAAGATGAAAGGATACTCGTAATGGGGTAAGAGTTGACCAGGATGAGTGAGAAGAGCAGGTAATGGCAGCTGTCTTCTTGAAGAGCCTGGGCCAGGAATGCCCTGCTCAGCTGAAAGCGTGGAAGCCTTTGATGCAAGCGAAGAGCACTGGTGAGGGCGTTTGCCAACAAGGCTCTCTGATAAAAGTTTGCTGCTGCATATGGTCTATGAAAAAAACATCAAGGACAAATGATAAGATAACATTTTAGGCTGGAAGAAGGGGGCATGAGGTCAGTACATTAATTCAGAAACAAGTAAGTGCACTCACCCCAATACCGGTAGAATAAACATTACAGAACAGTAGACGGTAAAGAGCCTTGACAGCCACATTGCAGTTTCCAGCTTGTTGCTCATTAAAAATTGCTGAGGAAGACAAATAGAAAGGAAAAATACACTATAGAGCGCTGCATATAAATGTTAAAAAGTGAATGTCCTCAATAATTTCTGACATAACAACATGTGTGAAGGATGTGGAGTTAACCAGGCAAGATGCCGGGTCATTTCGTTTAGTAGGTAAGATAGGTACTGTTTTCGAAATGTATACTGAAGACTGATTTACTGATGGCTCACACTGGTCAGCATAAAGCAGCCACACTAAAAAAAGAACACTTAATCCAATGTCACATGACGCAGCGGCATCACAGTACCCTCGGGTTCTGCAGACATCCCCTGACAAGTACTTGTCTCTATGGTTTGAATTTGCTCTACCTACAGTGACTGTTTTCAATACAGTGTTTACATCAACAACATAATGAACTATGATATAGTATTGAGTAAATGCAGACTTGCAGATATATGCAACATTTAGTAACTTACTGCCTTATTGCCATGTATGTGTGGTATGAGACACAGTTGGGCTAAATGAAGAGGAGTATTTTCCCAGACATTCTTTTGTGTGGGATCAATATAAGATTCTTAATTTTTAAATAATTTGACTTCTAACATAAATCTATTTTTATATAGTGGATACATGAAATCCCATCCTTGAAAGAAGCCTACTGTGTGGTGAAAATGTGTCAATTAAACTACAAACATTTTGACGAAGCTTGATTAACAGTGTCAAAAGTAAAGTGAAACTACAGGAGCATGTGTTGTGAGCATGACATGAGACGTATATCCAAGTGTTGCCAATAAAAGACTCACAAGATAGTGTGTCAGGCTGATTAAACCAGCATTGTCAAAATCAATGAAGCAGAGCAAATCAAATCTTACCCTGTGGGTAAGTCTCGAAAAACACAGAATCCTAAAGTTTCCACGATGCAATGAATAAATATGCTTAGTTAGCTAACCAATTCTGAAAATAACCACAGTACACATTTGATCAGACTTCTTAAGTCAACATGCAAGGCATTTAAAAAAAATGTTTTGCAAGGCTGGGTTACTACTCATATATTTAAATGTTGAATCTGAAAATTGCACCCTACAGGCTCAGCAATAATTGCATGTAGACATTTGACCAGTCAACCTACCACAGGCCCTAACTGGGGGGGAGGGCTTTGTTGGTTTGTGTCAGCCATCTTTGAGAGTGTGGGGACCTTTCTGTAGGAAAGAGCAAGCACATTATAAACCAATACTGATATGGACCGGGGTTCAGTTGAAACAAAATGCATGGTCAATGTTGGATATGCATTTTAGGACTTCACCATTTTCTGAGTTTAATGTACAAGTCAGCATTGGTTTGACTTCTATTTTGTTCAGCCACTGCCTCTTATGAATGAAGTAAGAGTGATGTAATGACTAATGATGAAGTCCCACTGTAAAACATCCACATAACAACATCCTCAAGATATATATTCATACAACCGAGTAATGTCCAAATGTCTTAAAGGGATAATTTAGTTTATCAGCCTGCATATGAGAATCACCTTAGGAATACCACATTGGCTATAATATTGTACTTGTGACATGATCATGTCAATGTACAAGTAAAAGTCGAATGGAGAAGCAGAAGGGGCTAAAAGAACTAAAAAACGGATCAGCTCAATCTAATGTGACAACTATCTTACTGTTCTTTTTGAAGGAATAAAATATCCCAAATAGCTATAGCAAATACAACCGTTCACCTATCCTAACGATTCCACTGAAAAGTTAATAAGAAACTAGAAACAAAGTTGCATAGCCTAAATTACATATTGAGTGAATGCTGCTATGCTGTAAGGCTTTGCTGAGCATGCTGAAAGCTACAGTTGTTGGAATGGTTAGAAGTTTGCAAAAATGGTTGAAGGCAAAAAATATATTACTATTACTCTGGTATTACAATTACAAGTTTAAAGGTTAGAAATGGGTTCGAGCTTGCGAGCCTTACGCAGTTTGTGTAAATGCTGCGACAGCAGTATTTATTTTACGGTGTGAATACTTTAACATTGCAGAATGGATTCAATATGAACTGAATTAATGTTTGGATGCAGCTGCTGCTTTACTGTATTGCTTTTGTCATTCATTTAAATGAAAACAAATATTATTAAGAAACGCAGCAGCATTCACACATATAATAGACACTAACCATGACTGAAACAACGTAATGCCCTATAAAAAGATGTTAACTCCATGATTTTAGAGAATTGCATTCGATTCTTGCCTCTCTGATCCCTGAATCATGCAGATTTACCGACATTAGCTGGAGTAGCTGTAGCTGCACAGGGTGGATTGTAGTCCAGCTATTGAATATTAGCTAGAAACTGAATAGTCCCCTTACTGGTGATCGACATGTTATATTTATAACGGATCAATTGTACACATATTTTATGGATGCTACGTCTAGCAGGCAGCTAACATAGCAGGTGGGTCTAGAATATTCTGTCACCATCGTTACTAGCACGGGAGCTAACGTTAGCTTCCTAGCCTCTCACCAGTACGGGACTTGTTTTAATGTTACCTGCGGCAACTGTTCAAAGACACTTGCGGTTCAAGCTGATGGTCGATATGTATAAATGTGTGTGTGAGTGTTGTGTCTATAGAACAATGAGGATCTTACCGGGATTAGAGCGTCGACAGGTTCCTTAGCGCGCAGGGCTAACACGGGGACCCAACTGTGACTATAGCTACCGGTGACAGGCGGTAGGTCAGCTGACCTGCGCGAGAAGACAGGCACCTCTCGCGAGTTCTTAGATACTGGGGCGGGGCAACACTCCCCTCTAGTGACCAAACATTATCAGCAGCAGCAGCATCATCGGCATCATCATTAACAGAGCAGAGGCGTCACAACGGGTCAGGCAAACTAGGCAATTGCCTAGGGCCCCGAGCTAGAAGGCCCCCCCAAACACGGCTGTTTACATTGGTCCACAGCAATGACAACCTGAAAGCCCATTAAATTACTTGCCATGAGGGGGCACTGCAGTGACACGTTCGGGAACCCCCTTATAGGGCACCCCATGGTACTTGCGCGCTGTCAAAAGCTTGTTTTTTTTATTTAAATTTGTTTTGATCTGGGAACCCCAGAGTGTCTTCAAACGTCCCTGATCATTAATATCACATTAATACAACATTAATATCATCATCTTAAAATCATCCTCTTCATCATCTTTTGAGGCAATTATCAGTTGCATTGCCTCCCCAGACTGTATTTTACTATTTTCTACCGTTATTTTTTATCCCTTCCTAAAACTCACTACAATTCTCATTTGCATGCCACTCAGTCTTAAACAGATTGTATGTTCTTAAATCAAAGGCAAAAGCTCATTCAATGATCAGTGATAATACACATACCGGAGGCTTTGCTCCTTTAGACTCTTCTTCTGCTTCTGTTGCTTTTTTATTAGCAGTTGTCAAAAAACAATGCAAAACAAAACGGTGGTAATGTAACTTATGATAGCTACCGTAACCCCCCCAAAAAGAAGATGAGATCGTCAGACTACACTCATCAGAACCCTACAAAACTGCTGAGTGCACTGAAGCTGTGGTCAACGCCCATATATAAAGAACTCTGGTTCTCCTTTACAAAGTATTTGCAATGTACTGTAATATTTCAATTTCAATTTGAAAACTCGATTTGAAATGGTAGGCTATGCACGTTTTTTACCCATTATGATCCTCTACTTTATCCAATAGAATGTAATTTGATGGATTAACACGGGAGGGCGCCCTCGACCAGATGATCAGGACGCTGCAATCTGGCCTATAGCCGGCGTTAGACCATTATTTTACCTTTAAGTTCACCTTATTTGGTCCCAACATGTTCTAAACTCTACATCTGACTGCTACAGCGGCGCATATATCCCAAGATTATTGGCACGGGTGTCGCAGGATGATGTGTTTGCTGCAGATGCCATTTGAAAAATATAGGCAGTGTAAGCACTGTAGAATCTAATTATTTCTTTGCAAAACCTAATTAGGCATTAAAAAAGGTTAACGCCAGCGCCTGAAACGTTTTTGTTTAATAATCCCATTACTGACGGCTCATCATGTATAAAATGGTGCAGGAGGACACTAAGTTTCCACTTGTTAAAGGGAATCTCTGAGAAATAGTCGCAGACTTTCTGACACTATCTGCGATTGGAAATTAGGGCTTGTAATTAAACTGCGGAGACTCAGCACAGCACACAGGGTAGGTAAGGCGGCAGCGTCCTGCTTCGCATGCGTTTTCTATGTTAAACTTGTGATTATGTCCGTCTGCAAAGGCATCGCAGTTGTTTTATGTTTGTATTTCTTTATTATTGCTCATCACAGTGTCGTCTGATCTATAGGGCATTACAGAATTTACCAAACCGTCGCATACAGTGAGAATAGACCTTGATGTCTTTTTTAGGCGTCAGCTCCTCTCAGACCATTAACAGTCACCAGAGAGCTCAAGGTGAGAATTTAAATGAGTCTACATTTTCTGCCTGAGTTTTAATTTGGCTGGGTTCCCGAGGTACAACTGTGAGATGATGCTTCGGTGCGTTTTCAGACAGACAACCATCCCCATCACTGCTAAATTATGAATATAGATGACTTTACGGGAATATGGCAGGAATGCCAAGGCGACATGCAAAGAGCATTTGATGTTAAACTACAGCAATATAACTTATTACTATGGAATACTAAAGCAACATTATCGTTTATTCTACTACTGAAATACCATTTTGTCAGAGGAAAATCTCTCTTTAGCCGCATTAAAATGAGTGATTAAAGTATAATACGTAACAGCGTATAACTAGTCTGACTACTGTGCTATTGTTGATGTTATTGGCAGAATAGATCGATTAAGATGAACACCCCCATTTTCTTCAGAATTTGAAAACGGAGAATTTGGACATTGGACATTGGACAGTACCCCTTTCTTTGTGCTACAATCATATACATGCGTACCGCGGCTTAAAATGCACATTAGATATTGACTTATAAAACAACAAATAATAATCTAACACATATTTAATAACATATCAACTGGTCATAATAGTCTACCTTTAAAAACCAAGTGAGGACTAGTGCATGAGTAACTCAGGTTAAATGAATGGAATGCGTTATTTTCAGTAATGTTGCTTAAAATGTATTGCAGCTATATTTTGTTATCATTATTGCTTTAAATGTTTTAGCTGGTACAATAGTTTTATTTTCATGAATACTTCTTCTACAGTATAATAATAATAATAATAATAATAATAATAATAATAATAATAATAATAATAATAATAATAATAATAATAATTTGACGCAAAGCCACCCTGCTCTTTCTTACATTAATATAAACTAAAAGCTTTGCATGAGCGCACACTTTATCCCGTCCTTTATTTTACCCCCTGATCCTTCTGCATCAACAGTTCTGAAAAGAAAAAAAAATGCGTGATAGACCATAGCAAAACTCTTCCAAAAGAAATAAACGGCAGTGAATAGTGAAATGAAAGAGCTTGTAAAGGCTGTGTGTCCAAATCTCTGGGTCCATTCGCCCAAAACAAACAGGGTGTGGAAGGGAATGAAAATTGGGACAAGCGAGGAAGACGACGGGAATAAAGAGTCAGTTTGATAGGGAGGGAAAAAGGACACGGTGAATTTCCCTCAAACTGGTTAAAGAAACACTAAAGCGCGTTATAAACAGGCTCTTCTTCGTTTTATCTCTTTGTTGTGTGATGTAAGAAGGCGGTTTCACATGAGTCACACACCCGATCAAGAGCTATTTCATGATTATCTATAGTGTATTCACTAGTTAGATTATTATACATTTACTGCCTTAAAACGTTGAAAATAAAGAAAATGGCAAAAGAAAAAAAAAAGAAAAAGCAATGCTTCTGTTTCTGTCAATTTGCAACATCATAATTTCAAACATAGGCTTTGTTTGAATGATTCCATCTGATGCGTAATAGAAGCAGAAGCAACTACTTCATTAATGCCTTTGATCTTTATTTTCTGACTAACAAAAGGTAAAAAAAACAAATAAATAATTTGAAAGATGCCACCGCCTTTGCAGGAAAGAGAAAAAGCAAGATATGGCTTAGAAAATTATACACAATTTTGGTACCTGAACACAATATTATATGTCTGTACGGATGGTTCTTTTGTTTGTTAAATATGACATTGTGGAGTAACTTTAAGCACAAGATAAATCCGTTCTGGGTCAACAAACTATATTTTAAGCTTGGTCATGACTCCCACTTGTTCCTCTTTTAACATCCAACTATCATAAATGCCCCAAAACAACATTTAACATGTTGACTCAGAGTATTTAGCCAGTACTCAGTCAATATTTTCATGCAGAGGGGACTGAAATGTTGCCTTTTATTTCAACATGGCTGTAACATTTATGCAGTGAGCAGGTTCAGGCTGGCCATAATGCTGGCCTCTAATTTGGTCATCAGTTTTACAGCCGAAGATTCAGGCTCCAATTTACAGATTCAAAAACACATTTTTACAAATCTTCCAATCATTTCTTTTCACTGTGTGTCAGAACAAAACCTTTACTTAAATAGTGGCTTATCATCTCACAAAAAGACAGGGTGCAGAGTGCACACACAGAATGTTATGTTGTTATTTCTAATGAACTGTCGAAGAACGATAGTCTTCTTTGAAGTTTCAAATGGTAGGGCACATTTTTTTTATATAAAATGTCAATTCATACATTATATACATATCCTCCTTGGTCTATGTCTTAATTCCTGTTTATAATGTTTGGTAAAAAAAAAAAAAAGTAAATGAATAGGGCAAAGGGATTTGAAATTATTTTTTTCTGTTATTTGTATTAAGACTTCAGGGAACTGTCTTCACAGAGACAGAGAGGCACAAAACTCGGACATACCCAGAAAGCAAAGGGAACCTTTTTGGGAGTGTAGCTATGTTTGTTTGTGGGTTGAATGGGGGCCTTTAATGGAACTGATGGCATCAGGATTGTCACCACAAATGGTCTGGGCGTTTTGCAAGGCTGTTTGACAGAGCCTATTATGTCATTGGTCACGTCCCTCCACTCCTTGCTCGCTTGGGTTTGAATGGGAGTGAATTAATCAAATGGTTTGAGAGGGATCAGCCAACTTAATGCACTTTGTGTCAAGGTCTGCAGTGATCTAAGACCGCCGGCCTCCTGCTACCTGCACTGGTTTCATCTGAGCGTACCTTTGTATGAGCTGACAGAAAACAGAATCAGATTCCTGGGAACATCGAAAGTGACACTAAAAACTGACTGTAACCTTTTACTCAATGGATCTTTAGAAAATATATAATTAAGCATACATTTAATATTTTTGTCCGTCTAGTCTTATTCTTTTTCTGAGTTTATAGTAAAATAATTAATACGTTTATGTTTTAATACCTCATGGGTTCAACTGTTGTATATATGTGATATGTTTGTCAAGAGGATCAGCAGAGGACTGACATCAGGAGTCACCTGGAAACATAAGACTTGTTTTATTCTAGAATCTCATATTCAAGATTCTTATTTTGAGTATGAAATTAAATCCTCAGATCACTTTAATGAATTGATACATTCGTCAACAATAAGAGCCCTTTCTTTGAGATTATTTTGCATCTGAGGATTTATTTTGTTGGACTACTTCAGGAGAAATATAGCGACAGATCTGATTAAATCTAATGTATCATTTGGATCGCCTGTGTGACTGATTCACCTTTGGAGTTCAAAGGACGCCAACTGGACTATAAACAAAAAAGCCTCTGAAAGGGATGTATGGACTGCCACCGTGATGTTTTGTTTTCGAGGAAGGGAAATGGTCCAAAATCATCCGCTGTTACGTTATTGCTTTATCAAACACAATCAAAGCGCGAATTAATCAAAGCACTCTGCGTTACACTAAGTATGCATGAGCATTGTTTGGCTGTAATGGATGGCTTTAAAATTTGACGTTATTATTTCCCGTCATTTCTGGAAACAAATTGAACATTTATTGCATATATATTAAAAATTATACAGTCGTCGAGAGAGGCTGATGTCTCTTTTATTGAGGCGCACCGAGAGGTGAGGTCTCACCGGATCAATTTCCCTGTCTTGTTACTCCCGCAAGAGGATGTTTTGGAAAATGCCTGCACCGCTAAATTGATTCAGAAACGAATTCATAACTTGGGGGGTTTAAGCAATTTCGTGGCACCCAGTTTTTATTCCCCATCTTTTCTTTTGTTTCATGTTTTGATTGCTTTCAGTATCCAAATAAAGTTTTTGCGCCTTTCTTCTCCTCGTTGAAACGACTTCTAAGGCAGTGGGTCCACGTTCGCCTGTTTTTCATTCCCAGCGAAAAAATGTATTTAATAAACTGGGTTTTGGGTGGCTTCACAAACATAGCCATTAGGCAGTCACAATGCTTTTATTGTGCACTTGATCTCAAAATAGAGACTGGTCTGACTGCCGGATCCAGACGAACCTATGGAAAAGGCCTTGTCTTTGTCTGTCTGTGCGGAGATAAATGGCCCGTGTCAACCAGATGATTAGTTTGCACTATTAAATTGTCAAAAAGGAAGGATTTTTCCCTAATAGTGCCTTTTCGTGAAGAATTATTGAATTCAAAGTTGTCTGCGACTGCTGGGGAACTTGCAGGGCTTCGCAGGGGCGAGGGCGAAGGTCAGACAGAGTTCTCAGTAGCGTCCAGTGTGGCACAGCAGTCAGAGGGGATGTGGAGTTCGATGTTCTTACAAATCTCTTACAAAAAAGGAATATTAATTTCTCCATTGTACCAGAAGTCAGCTACCCACGCAGCGGCACAGCGATTCAACAAGCTGAACAGTGTTTACCCCGAAGGATCCACAAAATGCGCGAAGTGCGAGAATAAATGCACGCGCAAACATTTTCGTCACTGTCACGAAAGACCCAAAATCAACCACGCGAAATAGCATTAATATCAAACATTCAACACATTGCCTATTTCCACTGACACAAATAAAACCTAAATAGGACTGACATGAAATGACTTCACTACTTAAAGAACTTCACTGCGTGCGTTGGTGCTTAAAGGCAAAGCGTAAAATGTGCCGGGTATAGCCAGATCTGTCCCGAGTCATCAGCTGTCTTTCTGCTTGCTCCATCCAGAAATCCCCCCTCCATTCTGCCAAACTTCTATTCTAGTGCCAACGTTTTGTGTTAAATGTTAACAACTTTGCCTGATCCATTTAATCACCAACAACAAAATCTGTGTTGACTTGAACACTCGCCTCCATTGTGCCCATTATGCGCCTGCCCTCACTTGAAGATTTATGTATTTTTGATATTAAATTCCTTCTGTCATCAAGACTGTTCTCTTGTTGACTTTTCTTGACCTGTCGACCTCGTTCCCCAAACTTTCCCATATTTAACACAGGACCCACCCCCCACCCCAACTTCTTCTGCCCTGCCACATCTGAATGCTCTGCGGCCCCTTTTGTTGGCATGTGCTGTTTGCACTGTTCTTGAACTTCAGTGAGCTGCCCTGTCCCCATCCTGTACTTTGAACCCTGCGCAACCATGTTCCC
The DNA here is from genome assembly GCA_016785305.1 of Colistium nudipinnis. Classification (NCBI taxonomy): domain Eukaryota; kingdom Metazoa; phylum Chordata; class Actinopteri; order Pleuronectiformes; family Rhombosoleidae; genus Colistium; species Colistium nudipinnis. Next base: position 32,782 of record JAFBJU010000077.1, read on the forward strand.
CAGAAAATAACAAGCTATTGTTCACATCACCACTTCAGCCAGTTCACTAAACTTTTGCAGACTCCTTAATTTGTTGGAAACCAGGGGGACGCTGGACAATTGCAGCATGATAATTTGGTCATTGTGATGAATTATGAGATGTTCCAACAGGCTGAGGCTTTCACACTATGCAAGCTTCATGTGCTTGCTGCACTTCTGTCAGATTCTGAAAACTGCATTCAGCCTCTGTAGAGGCAGAATGACGGATGCCCATATACCTTTGCCATATATGACGTCCATGTCGCCTATACAAGCCTCCCTCTGGCTGCCCAGCTTGCTAATTAGTTAAACAAACGCTCATACTAATGATCCCACTGGCATGGTGAACGTTGAGGTTTTTGTTCACCGACTTTGCCCCAGCTTCTCCTGCTGGAAACTTGGCCCCACTGACCTGAGCTATCACGAGGCTGTGGAGATGGCTGGACCGCCCTGTCCGGAGTCCAACCCCCCCAGAGGCCAAAGGGCAGCGTCCAAGGCCCGGGAATGCCACCACCAGCTGCTTGGTTGACACCATTTACAATGGGGGCTTGGTGAGCAATCCTTCTATGGGTTGTCAGTGTTGTGACATTTATTTACTCTCTCATACAGGACCAGGTCATTTGCTCTAAACACAGAGCCAGCAAGTTTAGTTTCCCTCCAATTGTTTTCACTGTAAATCAAAATTTTATGCCACTTCACAATTTGGCATTCTTTATAACGGCTCTAACAGTATAACTAGTGGCTTGTCACTGTTGTCAGGTCTTCACCACTTTGACTGCAAAAATCATGATGTCTGTAGATGGATGTGTCAACCAGAGATTAATGTTTTGACTTTAGCCCAGATTATCTGAATTCCTGATTTGAGGATGAATTCTCCAATATCCAGTTATTAACCTCATTTCAACAATTACAACCACAAACCCTCTATTAACGACCATGCATATCTGCATACATGGTGAAGTATTATACATCTATTCATGTCAGTGTGTTACCAACATTTATAAAAGCATCACAACGATAAACACTGTAGTCAAAAGGGTGCCGAGTACAGTTTTGGATCCAGCAAAGTCACAATTCAATGTTATTCCTCCACCGCATCACACCCTGAGCAAACCGTGTCACCGTGCATTGTTATAACACGGAGAAGCGAGGACATGGTTTAAAGTCTGTGCGTTTTGGATCTCAGTAAACTCTCCATGGTTTATCTTCTGCTCTGAAACGTTTGTCTTTCCCTGCAGCGCGGTTAACACTGGCCCATTACACGTTGTCATCCGTGGCGCTCGCTGTTATTTGGACAATGTTTGGCCATTTAGCCGGCCTGTGTCTGCGCGCTCCGAGGAGGTCTCGACAGAAATTGATACTAATTGCGGGGACTGTACACTGCTGGCTGGTGCAGAGCCTGCAGGCAGTGCGGGGACCTGCTTGTCACCGCCTAATTGACAAGGGCTTGTCTGTCCTGGGAGCAGCTGGTCCTAAGCACTGGCGCACAATCGCAATCTTGACACGGCCTCCACTCGCCTGGAGGAGTTTCTGAGGGGGGAAACGCCGTTAAAGCGAGATTTATTGAATCTCCCTTTGGGTTGACGCTGTATTAAGTACGCAATATAGGCTTATTTCCGCGGGTGCAAAGGGGAGCCACACTCCCGGTATTAATAACAGAGGGTGCCAATTAGGCCAGACAGGTGACATTTCAAGTGGCGTTATGAATCACCGCAAACAAGACATGCGAGGGTAAATAAAAGCAACGAGCCGCGCTGGTCTGAAATCGGTTTTAAGGAATAGTTATTTCACTTGCCGCAGCTTCACATGACACACAGTACAATGAGCCCGGGCTATAAATGCACAAATCGGATGAATGCAGGGGGATGTGTTGCACAAGCCATTCAGCTGCCGCAGCGAGGACACAAATAACATCAAGCCTCACAGTAAAATAATCAATTCATTATTGTGGCCTGTTCTATTAGCCCATGCCTTTATAGCTGAATGCGTCAGGAGGGGAAAAAAGTCAAGCAAGTATTGTTTCCGTCTGCAAGTGGAAAGGTTTTCTGCACTTTCCCACTGCCTGTAAAGAAACGCTGCTTTTCTGGCCCCCTTTGAACTGAAAATCGTGATTTTTTTTCCCCTGGTGTTCTCCGGACGCGCTCCTTTCTTTCTCGCGAACAATGACAACACTGGAGCACCCCGCCGGTGCGCCACAGTTGGGGATCCCCCGGATTGTTGTGGACATCTTTGGATTTCATCAATCAAAATGACTGCAGTTTTCCATAAAAATGCTGAATTTGGTGCTGGAACCAAGCGGGCAAGGTAGAAAATACGAGGCTGTCTTTCTCGATGATAAATGGCCATCCTTTGATTGAGCATATAGAGAAATGCGTGCCACGGTAACTGAGAACCAGACCAATATTGTTGGGAGAGGAGTCGGGGCACTGCCTCAGATCAGACGAGAAGATAACCGAAAACAGAAACACTTGGGTCTAAAATCAACTGTATTTCTTTCTAAACTTAAGAACTACACGAGACTTAAGAGTAGGATATCTTATGTGTACTGAACTGTTTCACTTTGCCACAATTGGGCCAGCGCAAATACTGGTATTTTGTGTTTTCTTAAAAAAAAAAAAACATCAACTGCAATAGGAGAGGAGCCACCAGTCCAAGAGACATTCATGTGGCTGTGCCATAATGGAGCCAGATACAGTATCACTGCAGTAATGCTGCCCTTTCTTACCGGTCTACTGGTTGTATATCAAACCACACTAGGAACTATACATGTATTGGAGTTTATTGGCCCGGGACTGCAGGAGGCGATCCAGTAACCCTTAAAATATTCCCACCAATAAACCCCTGTTAACATGGAAATACCACATTAACCACGGCATCCCGCAGCAGCCCTTGTTAGAGCAGACCCGGAATTATATTGGAGCACATTTCAAAGTTAACTTTTCATTTTCTCGAAAAAGGCAATTATGATTTAAAGACCACGGAGAGGCCTCTCAAGGTGTCCTCCCTAAATGACCTTAATGTTGCCGCTAATCATCCATTATTGACATTTTGTCCCGCCTCAGGTCAGCGGGTCAACGGTTGGAGATAAATGGCACCGGAAGCACGTTATACAACAAACAAACAAGACAAACAGTTCGTTATTATCAAAACGCATTGTATTATGATGTTTTTGTATAAGCTTTAAGATCCGACGTAAAGCATTAATTTCGTCTCTGATAGCCATCACTCAATTCGATCCAATTTCATTAGAATGAAGCATATGTTATAAAAACAAATAAAGATTTATAATCTGAACCTAGTAGTAAGTAGTGACCTTATCTTCGTTTTAGGCACATCTTGCCCTCTATTTTATCACCACTATTATACTCATTTTCCCATAAACTGTATTTTTAATGTTTTTTTTTAATTGTACGATAGTCTCCTTTCTAAGCCATAGGAGAGTTGACTGGCTTGTCGTGCTTGAAGAATTGTTTAATTTCAGGGCCCCGGCGTTTCCTGAGGTGAGGTCTGCATTGGCTGCTAATAGAGATCTAATTGATGGGCAGAGTCCCGTTTCCGTGCTCTCTCTCCTTTTATTGCGCCCTGGCGTCTGCTGTAAAATAGGTCTGTAATCAGATTACGCCTATTTCTCCTGGAGCAGGATAAGAGCTCAGGGCTGCATAGAGAGAGATGGGCAAAAAAAGAAAAGAAAGAGAGAGAAAAAAAGAGGGGGAAAAAATCGTTATTAAAAAAGTTAAGCCTTGAGAAGAAATTCGACATGCTTTTGAGGGTTGATGAAAAATAGGAGAGTGAGGTTTTTTTTAACATACACATTTTCTTTTTTTAGTTACCTGCTTTAATAAACCCACATAATTCTATATGCCACTGAAACGTCTATGGTGGCTGTGGAACTCATCATCAGTCAGTTGATGGTGACCTTAAGGTTATCCCATATAAGATAATTCTCTAGTCCTTGAGGGATTTAGAGTTATTTTTTAATATTTGTACACTGAACCCCTCTTCCAAAATCCAAACTTATAAGATTAATATAGATCTGTCATAAAAGGCTTTGTTATTGCTGCCAAATGCCTTCTATAATTATTATTTTAACATGGTTATATGTGCTTTCATGACTCAGACTCTTAGTTCATGATCTAATCAAATACCACACAGGCCAAAAACTGCCAGTGTTGTCATGCACCCAGAAGGTACACAAGATGCCAATCAAATCAGACTTGAGACTGGCAGCAGCAGAAACAAACTGATCCTCTGTTTTTTTCCCCTCTCTGCCTCTCTCCATCTCCTATAGAGCTTCCTGGAAGGCCGGGATTGGCTGCCTGTCTATGCAGTGATAGCAGCCCTGGAGCCGAGAATGATTGATGATGGCGAGGGCAAGGCCGAGCGCTGGCAGCATAAAGCCCCATAGACGCCCCAATAAAGAGCCTGGCTAGTGGAGAGCCAGGGCCCCGCTCAATAGGGCCCCTCCGCCTCCGAGGACCCACGGCCAGAGGAGTGCATGAAGAGACAGAGAGTGAGGGAGAGGAAGAGAGGGAGAAGGAGCGCAGCTCTGTTGTTGGATAATCCATTTAGCCATCGAGCCAGCAGCCGTCTGAGGTTGGATAAGTGCAGCGACGGATGTGTGTGGGGTGAAAATAGCAGGGGTTGGCTGGTGGAGTGCTGGAGGGGGGGATGCAGGGAGGCAGGAGATGGAAAAAGAGAGAGAAAGAGAGATGGATCATCCAGTCTCAGGATGCATAATGGGGAAAAGGGAAGTGGAAGAACCAAACTGGAAAGAGATCCGCAGGCTGCTTTTCATTCATGCTAGAAAATGATCACAGCCAGAAAAATATAAAAAAATTAAATTTCGCTTGAAGTGAGTGATAATACCTCTGTGTTGCTCTTCTGGTGGCCATCATTCAGCCTACAGTTGCACAACTACGGTGACCTCTGCTTCAGCACATCAATGAGACCCTGCTAGGTTGGATTCCTTCGTTGCTTCCTCCACTGCTGTGGCCCCAGACCTCATGCAGCCCTGTTGTGACCCCCAGTGCACAGCAGCTCTGAAAAGCACAATTAGGCGGCAATCTGCACCTACCAAGCCAGCTTTCAGTGACTCCAGCATGGCTACATGGTGTCCTGCAGACCCTCATGGCTGGAGGTGGCGGGATGGAGGCCCGAGAGCATTGGGACTGGAGCATGGTGGCTGCATTAACACATCCCAGACTGCAGGGCCTATGAGAGATCAAAGATGAAAGGTCACCATACCATACTTCATATATATACATATTTTTGTTTGAGTGCTTGACTTGTAACAGATTTGAAGTGAAGACAAGCTAAATTGAGATGTGTAAAAGGCATACAAAAAAATCTCAAAAGCATTTTCCACAAAAATACTTGGTGCAATATCCTTGCTCAGCAATGCCCTGTGTAATTTAGTTACACTCATTTGCTCCTTTAAATGATTTACATTTAATTATGAAGTTGTCATATATGCTAAGTCTGTAAGGGATATAGATGCTATTTTAATCTGTTAATGTCTGTAACAAAATAAATCTACCAAAGTCCCCACAAAACATCTGCTCTTTGTTCTTTTAATATCTGCTCTGATCAAGGACTATATCTGCATGAGCATACATACATAAATAGCTATATTTGTTTGGTTTGGTAAGTCGGTCCTATATGAAGGACTTAGGAAACGATATAACGATATGAAACACTAGCATACCGTAAAAATCCATTGGAATAAGTACAGAAAGTTGATCACAGCTTCAAGTCCAGGTTCAGTGATTCTCCACTCAGATCCAAGTCACGGTTCCACAGGTCTGTGTGTTTTTAACTAAATCGATATTACATATTTTGAATGCAAGGCAGTGGTACATAAGTATCTTAAACATTATGTCTTTGCATTCAGATGTGTTGCCCAAGCTCACAAATGAAGGTTTAGGTTAAAAATGAAGACCGAGACTATTAAGGTTCAGTCTGAGTCTTTGTGGGATTCACTATCCCTAGTCAAATATGGCTCATTATTAGGTTTCGTGATTCAAATCAGTGACTTACAGCATTTACTAATGAACCTAAAACTAACAACACATTACATCGTATTGCTTTACTTCCAATTAATGCCACAAAAAACCTGCACAAGCAGCTCAAAAGCAATAGGTTAATGAGAGCGTAACAGTGAAGCGTGTCGTTATTGATTTGTGATTAGTGTGGGAGCTTATTCATGGGGTATCCATAACTTGATTCTAGCTCAGATTTTAATTGCCTAATTGGAGTGATTATTTAGCAATGGGAAACCATTCCACCTGCTTCTCCTGTATAATTTTTGTTGTATCAACAGTGTTCACATATACATTTACATCACCCTCTATCAAATGTAGTCCTGCAGTCAATGTACCAAAACATTATCAGCAAAACGTACCTATACTACTATTATTAAAAAAAAGTAGTTTACTTTGATAAGCAACCTACTGCTCATGTACATATGGGGCAACACGAAATGATGAGTTAGGGAAATAAAAAACAAGTATAGGGTATTTCTATATTTAAACTGTTCCTCTGCAGCCTACATTACCCACAATGCAATCCAAACAGCACCAGTAGACATTTGGGCTACATGCCACAACATGCTATGTTAGTGCCAACTAATCAGCAGAGATGAGCTAAGCTCAATTCTTTTCCCAACTCCACACCCCAAATTCTTATCTCTGATTGCAAACTCTTATTCATCCTCTGTCAGATTTGACACAGCTCTCTTTCAATCATCAGCTTCTATATAACCTATTTTGACATCATAAGTAATAGTCCTGTAAAGTGACTTTTAAAGTGACTATTTAACAGTGAAATCATGTACAGAATATATCATTTCTTCCATCCACTGTCCCTCTAGTTATGTTTCAATGAAGCCTGATGATCATATAACATGTGTTTTATTACTGATATCTGGATCTATCACAAACGATTTGTGATGCCACCTTCTGACTGACGTGCTATAAGTTTGTTTATGTACAGCATAAACAAATCCAATCTTGCCTGGGTGCTCAGGTGGAGCCATTATCCAGGACTGAATAATATCAGTGCATTGTTGGTGTTGAGGTTAACAAAAGGCCAGGACCATTTCAAGCCACCAGCGTTAGCATGGGGAAATGTTGGCAAGCAAGCCAGAGAATAATCATAGGCTAATCTGATTTTCAGCTCTGATAATGGAGGCCAGGCTAAATAAGAAAAAATCCAGGCAAATTTGTGCAAATGAAAAAGGATTCCTCCTGACATAATGGTACGGTGCAAGGCAGCCTCTAATGAGCAATAATCTGTCTAAGAGCTTCGTTCTCTCCTGCTCTCTCTCCCTCTTGCTTGGTATCTCCCTCCATCTTCAGTCCCATCCTGTCTCACCCTCATCCTACCACCCTCCCCCTATGCACCGCCTCTCATCAGCTTCATTTCTGTTCATGAGGAGTTGCATGTCACAGCTCCATGAGATAGAAGGTCTGCACAAAAGTAGGTGTGCACAGGTTTGTGGGTAGGGCAGGGATTTCTATAATAACTGCTGATTTTTCACCTGACATTTATGAAACATCCTCTTTGGTTGTTTTGTTTGGATTAAATGACCACAGATTAACTTAAACTAACCAATTATGTGCTGTCAATGTTTCTGTAAATATGTGAACAGTGTTTAGCTCTTGGCCTGCTGTTAATGTTACTTCTGATCTCACTCAGCAAGCACGCTAGGATAGAAGGATATGTCCCATAGTATTTATTTTTCTTTTTTATAGTGTAATAATAAATCCCTGAATGGCCAGCATTTTTTGTAAAAAAAAACAAAAAAAAAAAACACTATTTTTGCTTTCTGTGTCACATTAGATAACAAATAGACCCTATGCCACAAAAATGAGTGTTTTGTGTGATTTTGTTTATACTTGGATTATAACAGCTCCAAAAGCTCCAGAATCACATTAACAATGTTCATTAAACACAACACTACAGCACTAAAATGGCAGTAAGACTGAGGTTTTTCTATAATGTCACTATCCACACAGCAGCAGCAGCTGTAGGACAATTTTAACTCCATAGAAAAATAACACCCCTCTCCCCCATCCTCCCCTCGTTCTCCCCTCAGCCAGCAGCAGCAGCTTGGTTCTGTGCTCCTGACAACTTCCATAAATTATTGGAGATTTTCATATTTCAAATTTCATCTGCATTCATGCGCAGCGGCCAGGACCCAGCAGAGACTAGCGTCAGGGTGTCGGGTGTGGAAGCAGCAGCCCCCCTCGGCAGCAATGCTGCCACCGGCTGCCTGGCTCGGTGGCCCCAGAGACCCTTGGCTAATTGAATTGCATCCCCTGATTAGATTATCCTTGCGGCAGCTTGCTGCCAATCTGAAGTATGGGTGCCTTCTATCCTACTTAACCCTTCTGCCCCCCACCCGCTGCTGAAGGCACACAGAGAGAGAGAGAGGGAGAGAGAGAGAGAGAGAGAGAGAGAGAGAGAGAGAGAGAGAGCAATATATTCAGGGGCAATCGAAGTTGGCCAGTTTTGTTATTTTTCTTTTGCATTGTCTTGCCTTGTAAAAGTGGCCATCTTTCACCGCCTGGCCCTCACCACCACACACTGTTTGCCAAACAGCCGACTCTGGCAAACTGTGAGTGTCATTACTCCAAGTTTGTTTTTTCTGTTTGTTTTGCTTTTTCTCCACAGATTGTCCTCAGTGTATGTAGGTCCCAGCAACACAAAGCCTTAGGAATTAATGCTTACGGCGGAGACATGTTTTGGTCACTCTTTCTAATTATTTTTTATAAATTTTTATGTTTATTTGTTTTTTAACAAGATACTTTTATTGTTGCAGTTTATGTCATTTTGATGCAGATATTATGTCCCTATATTGTACATGTATGTTTATGTTATGCTAGTGTATATATTGAGGCAGTTTGATTTACACATTTTGTAAAAAAAATAAAACAATAAACATTTATAGCATGGTCTCTTGTTGTGTGTTAACATTAAACATCTAGTAAGATTACATATTAAGTATTTCCATTTGATGCAACTTGTACTTGATTTCACAAATATGTATTGTACCCTCAGATGTGCCATTATCAGTTGTTAAGACACTTAAACGTAAACGGTAAATTAATGATTATTAGTTGAGAACAGCTGAAAATGTACATATACATGTAAATAAATCTTAATTCAATAAAGTCCTTAATGCAAAGCTATGCATGATAAGTATTTTTTATGCTGATTGCAAAGTTCTATACAACAAGCAAGTCGTCGATGCAGGAATTTCATGAAGTATAATTTTAAATACAAGACTTTCTTCTTTTAATTCAACTTTTATCTTAATATCACCTAAAATTTAATGTACTGGCAAATGATATAACGTTACCATAAAACGCTAGCTTATGGTATAACTCTAACGTTATATGATGCAATCACATCTGTAAATACCGGCACAAACATCCTCTAAACCATCTGCATTAACCTAACCCAATCAAAAGCAGCATCTTTCCCAGAGATGGGGAAAATTCTTCTTATTTTATGCCTCACACTAAAGCTGCCGCCATGGCAAGAATTTATCTGTGTCGTAAATACACACAATGTCATACTCTAGATAGATAAGGCAAGCAAGCCTCAAAAAAGGACTGTAGCCTCATGACCCTGCAATGACTTCAAACAACACCTCCACCCCCACAGACTGGGACTCACAGGCCTTGTCATCTCATGCATTGCCACATTTCAGTTTTGGGCCGATGCATAACCCAGATGAATATGAGTGTTCGCTGAGGAAAAGTCATGTTCTGATGTAATTATCATCTATTGCTTCCTGTAATCATATCAGATCTCTTTTGAACAATAATCTCATGGTGAAAGTCTGGAACGGAGCCCTCCTCCCTGTTTATTGTTCTCCACTCCGGTAGAACACAATTGAATTGAGGACTCAGCTATTAGATTTTTTGCTCTGTAGAATAAACTGAAATCGTATTCTTGCTGGAAATTATCAATACGTCTTGGAGAGCAAAAGTAAGAAGATGGAGCAAAACTAGAGCGAGGGCAGAGGGAGAGAGGGAGGACAAAATAGATGAAAGATGAGCAAGAGTTGATGGGAAGACTTTCACCAACTGGAAAAGGGATTTATTGACATACTGAGGTCAGATATATATATACTACAGTGAGCAAATCACATCAAAACTGTAAAATACTGCTCCTTCACATAAGATACTTTATTGTGCCTTTGTTAAGACCACCAAATAAAGCGGGTATGTATTGAAATGTGGATTGGAATTGTTCTATAGAACATTTTAAAAAACATTCCACAGTTGCAAAAAATGAAAAAAAAGCCCTATTTGTAAGACAGCATATTAAACCAATTTTTCTGTATGCACTTGTTTGGAAAGTTTCAAACATAGGCCCATTTATCAGATACATTACAGCGTCAAATTTTAAATGAAACAAAAAAAACAATATTGAAGTCAGCAGAATTGAACAAAACCTCTGTTCAACAGAATCACACAAAAACAATATCTATGCACTAACACAGCCTCACTTCCAAATAACAGATCCTTTCTTTTTTCTGTAAGTGATTATGACAGATTTAAAAGGAAACAGGAAATCAAACACACAGATTTTAAGGCGATGCAGCAGATCCGCAGTGTTGAGCATCTGTTCTGTAAAATATTGATGACACACAGAGTTTGAGGCAAAGCAATAGCTTTAATCCAATCATTGAACTCAGACAGTAAACATATGCAGTTGAAGAAATCCATCCCGAAATGTGATCTAAAAAAAAAGCAGCAGTGCAGCCAGGGGTTTGTGTTTGACTAATAAGATATACAAGAGACAACTACAGTGGAAAAAATATCTGAATACATCTACAAATACCCAAATACTGTACATGAAGGTCAAGGGTCAAGCAACTGTAGTTCAAACTCCACAGCTCCAAACTTTACCTGAAAAAAATAGTTTGTGGAAACTTGAGCCACTTACTGAGATTCAACTAAACAAATGTGTAATTGTTGGTAAGGGAATTGTGGATAACTTAAGTCCTTGTCTTTGCACCTATCACATATAGTACACAGAGGTAATGGGATCAGTATGGTTACAGAGTGAAAACTGAGGGAGGCATTGAAACGTAGGCCTGGTTCCCACCCCCCAACACAGACTCACGAAAATATGTGAAATCATCCACGAAACGGCAATTATCAAGTGATGCTTGATACTTGATAAAGACAAAGAAGCACGGTGTTTTTCATGTTTGAACCTCCAAAAAAACAATATATAGCCTAACTATATAGCCGTTCATCTTTTGGCCTGATTTCTCCACTGCAGGAGTTTCATGTCCATTAAGTCGCTGTGCTTTATCTGTCAGTCATGTAAATTTGACCATCGAGAAATGAAATGGGACTCCGGAGGCTGAGCTGTTTCTGCTGCACCAGGAGGCCGAAGATGCTCAGGCATGTGCGGACGGTTGGCAGCCTCCCTGCCTCCCTCAGTAACCATCGAGCCATCCATCCATCCAGCCAGCTCTCCTTAGTCACTTTTCATAATTATTGAATTACATTCCTGGCAACCCATTAAGCAGGACATTCTCTTCTTAACCACCTGCTCTTCTCCCCTCCTCCACCTCATTTTACGCCATCAATCTTTCAGCGTTACCGGAGCCCCTAAAAGCTTTCTGACTGCTCTATAATGGGGGACAGCGCGGGGTCAGGGGGTGCTACAGGACTGTGTGCTCAGGAGCAGTGATGCCTCAGCATTTGGGTGGGGAGCGGGGCACGGGGATGGGTGGTGGTGTGAGGGGGCAACAGGGGTCACTATGTGTAGCCTGGCTGTAGTAGGTCATTGACTGGACCTTTGGCTGAGCACAACATCAACAATATGTGTGTTCACTGCCAAATACTATCTCCAATGCTCATGTTTGCTGTTGTGAGGAACCAGCTTTCCCTCAGTCTTCTCATCTCATCTCATTCTAAGTAATTCCTACATTTCCCACAATGCCTTCTGACATCTTGAGGAATAACAAAGCCCAATTAGTAGCTGGTATGGACTTTTTCTTTTCATTGTATCAGACTATTAAATGGGAACACATTTACAAAAAAACAATAATGTTAATAATTACATTACAGCATACATTTCATGACAACTGAACCATCTGCTGAAAAAAGATTGGTGTTATGATATAGTAGATATTAGTAATATACTTCTGTGATAGTACATTATGTGACAGTGAGACACAGTCTCGAAATGAAGTCACTACTTTGCATTGTTATAGACAGAGTACCTCAGGACACCTTGTTTTTATTACTTATCATCCACATTGTGTGGTTCAAAATACTGAAGTATACTATACATTGTATAATTATTTTATAAACATTCTAATGTTTTCACAACCAGAACATTAAATCGTTAATTAGTTTTAATGTTGTGACAGATCAGTATATTTTTGACTTTGTCAAGCCAAGAAGTGTGGTAAAATAATTTAAACAACACAAGTTTTAGATGACACATTAGTTAACAGATGAACTGTTGTGGCTTATCACTGTACATCCACTTAGAGTAACTATAATCAATTCAGTAATACTTTCTGTTTATTTAGTGTAACAGAGGCTCTATTTGTTGAAATGCTCAACATTTTGACATTGATCCAATGAAAACCACTAACATTTTGACATGTGAGGCATTTTGGTATTTTAATGCGTGCTCTTTTCACTGTGTTGTCCAGGAGATTCCACTCAAGTCAATGTTAAGTGAATAGTAAGGTTAGATTTGAATTTACCCTGCTGGCTTATTGACTCGCCTGTCAATACCACTGCAGGGAGAATCTATAGGGCGGGGAAATGTTATCACAACATCCGTTTGTGGGCGTGCATGTTCACTCATGCATACTAAGCTTTAAAGGTTTTCTTCAATGCTTAGCTTTAATGGTCTTTGTTGTATACTAGTCTACTTGCATAGCCTTAGGCCACTAATAGAGATCCGTTCAATAGGAGTGCTCCCAGATAAATTGTATAAATAGATTGTTTAGTTGCTCCTTTGTTATAGCTTAGGTTTACCTGACCTTAATCATGGAATCTTGGCTTTCCGCATGCATCTTGAATGAGGTCTCACTCTGTAAAGAGTGTTTCTGGATACAATTTTACATGGGGCTCCAAACACCTGAATATAAGTGACATATTCCCCGATATGGACATTATTTTATTTATATTGTGTATTAGTCAAGCACACAAAAGGAAATATATGAGGGCCGATTTACAGTGCACTAGAAGGCAGGTTAGATCTCTTTGAATCACATCATGTGTAAATCTTCATAAAAATCTAAATTGCATCTTTTTTTGGCCAATATGGAATAAAAAAATCAAAACAAAACAGAACAGAAATCTGTGGGTTTGAGTGATTCATGTCTTCATAGATGCAATCAATTGGTCAATTGTTTAAATTAAAATGTTATATATATATATATGTATTATTATTATGTAATAATCTTATACATATAATGTCTGAGCATTAAGGTGTCGATGAGACAAAGAGAAACAACAGAACAAAGAGAAAAAAATGCTAGAGCAGGTGATCTCTGTGTATCTAACACTTAGACTGCAGCTTAACCATTCAACATTGGCAAAGATTGGAGGATGGTGAATAAGATGCATGTCCTCCCAAGGATACCAAAACAAATGTGTTGTGCGTTTGTGGTTACAGGTGAACAGTAGCAGGGCAGATGGAGGGTTTATGCCTCACCTCACAGCTTGCTGCTCATTACCTAATGATCAGATCCCAACACATATTATTCACCTCTGACAGCTCGCTGCATTCCATTAAACAAACACACGCGTACATCAATGCACACACTCAAAAAACACATGTACACCTTAAGTACCAGGCTGTTATGAATGCATACATACTTCACAGCTGCTTTACATCCCCAGGCACATAAAGCACCCATATATGCTGCACAGAAAAGTCACCTTGTAAACCATACAATATTCACACTCAGACAAACATACACACACAAGCGTATGTGTAATGAACAACCTTAATAACACCTCCAACTTTTCCTCTTCTTCTTTGCTGGCTGTTTAAATTCACATCCCCCTTTAAATTGCTCTAATCTAATTACTGCCGGGCTAATAGCTCTCCTTCTGCTCCTCCCAAACACTCTGCCCAGACCTTGGTTAACACAGACACAAACGTACGCGCGCACAACACACACAGATGCACGCAAACACACACACACACACTTTACAATTGCTGCAGAGGAGATCCATCAGCGAAGTATGGCTCAGGGAAAAGAGGTGAGATAAAGGGGGAGAAGTTGGTGTGTGGTGTTTATATGCATGTGGGTGAATGTTTTTAGGGGCGTGAGGGGGGAGAGGAGGAGGGGAGGGGGATGGATCAGCAGCAAGCTCCACTCCAAAATCCCTCCCCTCACTCTCTTTTTCTCCTCTTCGCTGCTCCCCCCTCCCCTTGAGTAAATCTATAGGGAGGGAAGGCAGAGACAGGTGCATTTCTCCATAAATTGAGTTAGCCAAGACATGCCACATCCAATTGGACTAAATTGATGTGAGAGTTTGTGATGTCTGCCATGGGTATTACAGCAAAGGTCAGTGTGCCGAGACAATGACATCAATCTGGTCCACGTGGCCGAGCACTCGGGCCCCCGCCAGCCCCCTGATTCAGATGCAAACCTGCAAACACAGCCGGGGGAAGGAGAGGGCGGACAAACACCGGTTGCAAACTGGTTGGGTTTTTGTGATTGCTTTTGAATGGGAGCTAAACAGGACATCGACACACCCAAGCTGTTGCCTCTGGATGTTGTATGCTGCTGGTGATGGCCAATAATAGCTAAAGATACAGCCACAATCAATCTGACTCCTTGAATTAATGAACATTTCATCAAATTCTCTGCTTGTGTAAAACCCGGTTGGTCTACTGTATGATATATTGTACCATTGACTTTGGGTCTTGAGTGAGCTTTCAAAACTTTCACACCAATCATGGGAGGATACGTCTTCATCTAATGACTCATTTCCTGTATGGCTGAGCTGTACCTGGAAGTTATCACAAATAAATGACATCCTAACCAACAAAATTGTAGCATGTCATACACTAATAAGTGTTCATTTGTTGATACGATAATGCTGAACTGATGTGCACAACCAACCCACTCTCACGGACATTCTGGGACTGCTTCAAAAATGTATCTATTAATTTGTTGCCGAAGTAACAATGTGGTCCGGGTTACATGTTAAAAACAATGTATATCAGTTGGAAGCAAACCAGTCTCACGGATATTTGTGACACTGGCTTGGCACAACTCTCTGTTGAATGGCAGACATTCAGCTATTCCAGTTTATGACTACCCCCTTGCCTTGGCAACATGTGTAACAGTGGTGTATACAGTATATATATATATATATATATATGTAACAGTTAGCAGCGAGAATCAAAATTGGACAAATACAAAACATTTAGGATGAGATAATATGTGGCAAATATAGTCACACAGAATCAGAAGAAATGAAAATGACGGTACAGTTGGTGGGTGTCCTACTCACAGGTGCCTCTACAGCAGATTTGAACTACTTTCCCCTTTTTTTTCAACTGGAACTACTTTCCTAAATCACCATTACTGCTAATATCAATCTTCTTCTTTTACTTAATGTTATGATTCCAGTACAACCATGAGTAGATACATTTAATGGATACGGTAAACTTTTTTGAGTCTATACTGTTATACATGCCTCCAATACCACAAAATCTGCACACATAAATTTCCACATGAACGCATATTGCCTATCAATTTTGCATCCAACACGTGGTGTGGCGTTGGTTTTGAGCTACTTTGCCTCTACTCTGAGGAAATCCAATAGAAACTTCATCATGCTGTCACCTCTGCCAGGCCCTGAAAACCCAGATTTAAGGGGTACAGCTTTCATCCCACCTCTATACAGAGAGCCATTTTCTTTGATCACATTAGCGTTATTGCTCCTCTTATGGTTCCCTTCGTCTTCTCCCTGCTACTCTATATCAGCCCAAGGCTATTGGTTTTCATTCTGTGGCTTCAATCTCGACTCGGACCAGGCCAAGCTCGACCCGCTCACGCTGACGTTAATTCATATAAAAGCTTTATGAACAACAAAGTTCAACTCCTTGCTTCACAAGCTCACTCAATCAATTGGACATAGCACTTGACAGGGTGTATTAAAAGGTAAATAAACAATGATAATAATTTGTGGATGAATGTAGCAATAACTACCAATTTACACTTTTGTCCTGAATTGTTCCTGTGTATTCAGTTTTGTTTGAACTCATTTCAATTTTAGCAAAAGTCAAAACACACAATATGGATTTTACACCAATACTGGTGGAAGGCAGGATTGCTGTGCAGGTTGGTTTTTTGTTTAATATCACCTTTGTTTTCCTAAATGAATTGACAGAGACTAATTTAACTGCATAGTGTCTCCAAATAAGGAGAACTAATTATCCGCACAAGTTTTCTGGAACCGCAGAAGAACACAGAGAAGGTTCAATTCATCCCCAGTCACTGAAGTCCAGGACTAGAGATTTGTCTGAGAAGCAATTTACTGTCATTTGCTAGAAAGTGCTGGCCTGATGCATAAACATCGTTCTTAATAGGCCAATTCATCATGAGACAGTAAAGGGATTCTGGGTGTGTTCTGATCAAATTTGCACCCAGCGATGATGAGGGGCACGTTGGTTTTGCTGCAGAAAAGTGCAGATCAAGCTATTTGTCACGTCAGGATTACACAGGGGAGGGAAGATGCTCAGCATAGAAATAGAAGAGCTAGAAGAAAGAAAAAAGCTTAGAGGTGAATGGTATTTTGTATAAATGGACGCCAGACAGAGAAACTTGCCCATTCCGTCCGTCCACATTTACATTGTAGCACCTTGAGGCTGGTCAAATGTCCTGCTAATTATTGGTGGTGAACACATTCATGTTCCCCCACCCTCGTGTTCAGAACAGCCACACTAATGTTTTCAATGCAGTCAGAAACCATGTCCTATGAACTAAAACGTGACAGTTCCGTAGCTTACATCATCTTTTTCATTGTTGTGTAGCTGTTATTGCTTTATATGCTATTTGACAGTGTCAGAAAAGAATCAGGAAACAAGTTTGAAGTCGGATTCATTGCTCAGACAGTGTGCTGGGTGGAGCACTTTTCCAAGCCATGGCTTAATGTTTGGTAACACTCTTGAGTGTTTACATCTTATATAGGATTAGGAACAAATCAACTGTATTTTTGGAAAACAGTGGTGGCCTATGGCTTTAAGCAATTAGATATATTGGGTCAGGGTCTAAATATCATTGGCTTTATGATATTTCTTCAGAAGAATAAGAAAAAGATAGAAGATGAATGACTCATCCTTTCTTTTTATCATTCTCGTCATTGCTTCAGGCTACTCTGGAGTCTTATTTTAATATGCTGCTGCTAAAAAAGTATTGAACAAGCAGCATATGGCCTCCCTAAGCCATGTGCATTGTATCCCACCAACACATACACAAACATATCACTGATACCGCATATCAGCCACTTCACAACCCTCATATTGATTTCAGTGGGACTATCAAATCTACCTCTTCCAGCTCTGTGGTGCAGCATCATACTTCAGAGCACAGAGAGCTGCCTTCTGGGAACAGGAAGTGAATCAGAGCCTGCAGTGGAGAGACACACTCTGAAGACTCCCATCTGGCTATTCTTTAAGTATTCTATCCAATCAAATTAGGTTTGATTGATCAACAGGCGCTGCCATTGGATGGTGGTCGTGGCAATATAAATCACCCTCTTCCATCAATATTGATGGCTTTTCAGAGGAGAGCAATAGCAAACATGAAATTCTAGGAACTTGACTTCCTCATGTCCAATATAAAGTCTAATTATTTGAGGTTTCTGTTGGGGAGGAGGGGTGATGATGGTATTAGGAGCCTTGTGCTCAAACATGGATGCGATGCAACACAAGTTCTGGACTAACAAACACAGATTCATGGCATTGAGGTGTACAGATCAAAAATCTGTCACCTGGTATCATTATGTTATTAACTGACCTCAAACTATTCAATATAGACTGTTAGACTGTTTTGAGTTAGCATCTGAAGACCATACTTTCCCAAGCTGGATAAACTACACAAAGTAAAAACATCAGAGAAATATAATCTAAGTATCATTAAAACCTGGAAAAAGTGTGGAGCAAATATTCACTCAAATGATTTCAGGGGAGAAATATTGCAGTCTTAGATCATTTTAGTTACTATTAACTTCACAGATTAATATGGCCAATGCAACACTCAAATATTAACTCATGATCAGCATGAGCAAGATACAAAGTAATTTAAAGTATCCCAATTTTTATGTAAGTGCAACATTGGTGTCCCTTTCAAATTCAATTATCAATAATTACATTCAAAAATATTATGCAGTATAAATTATTCTGGAGTAGGCCATTCTATATTGGGTACTCTTACTTTCAGAAATTTAGCTTTTTACTTTCCATTGAATAAACTTTTGAATGCTGCTTTTCTGGTGGTACTGCTACCTCAGTAGATCTTTTTTGCACCCCTGCTGTCCTCCAACAGCTACATTTTGACCATGATTTCAGTTCTAAATGTCTTTAGAATAATTGCTTGTGCTCATTAGTCTGACCTTATATTAATGTTCAAGGGATTAAATCGCCATTCATGGTATATCTGCAAGCTTACGCATATTTATATTTAAACATGTGAAAGAATAATACATTGAAACAATACTTTTGTGGATTGAGCTTTGTTGGCTGATGTCGCAGCAGGTGCAGGGAAACTCTGAGGTCATTAATGTCACACATTTGTACACAAGCACAGGAGTGAGGGAACAGTCAGTAAGAACAACACCTGGATTAACTATGGATGGGTAAGAATGGGTATGGAATGGCTATTTAAGTTGGTGTAAGCTTTGTTATGATTAATCCTTTGTTAAATCCTCACTGTCAACATGAAACCCGATATCTCCTGAAAGGATGTGTATTAATAATTGAGAAATGGCTGTTTTTGAATCCCCAGGTCTATCAGGCAGAGTCTCGTGTCGTGGCCGAGTATTGGAGGCCCTTGTTGGGACTCTTTTGACTATATGGAAATCATAACCTACAGAAAAGGCCTGATGGTTTATGCAGATGAAGGCTGGGGGCAAAATGTGTCTTATGTACAACTAAGGACACGTGTTTAGCCACAACAGATCAAAAGAATATGAAATTGAAAGGGGGTGGGGGGTTATGGCAGAAGGCGAGACAAATTATCAGCTTTAGAAAATGAAAGCAGGTGTTTACATGTGGCATCTTTTGCATATTATAATGTAGGAGTAGGGTGGCTGGGGTGTAATAAACATTACAATGTGTTGTATAATAATCAATATAATTCACAATGACCTTGACGTTTTATGATGGATTGGGAGACAGGGCCTACTGTAATTGCTGCCCAACCACCCTCCTCCCTCTTTCCTTCCTTTCTTTTTTTCTTTCCTTCCTTTCACCATGACGCCTCTGCTCCACAGACAAGTTTCTTTCTCTCTCTCCTTCTCTCCCTCTCTCTCTGTGTCTTTGACATTAAAAACCACTCCATCATTCTCGATGCGCCGCCTTGTCGCCTGCCGCTCAGATGACCATTAATCGCTTAATTCCAGTAAACCTACGTGCGCACAAAAGGCCGCTGTCTGCCGCTTAATGCATGTGTGATTAAGCTTTTAGGCCGACCACACGGCATTATTAGCCAGCAGGTCCTTGTATAGAGAGCCAAATGCCTTCAGGGGGCCCGAGGATGGCGCGGGGTATGGCGGAGGAGGGGTGGGTGACTGTGGAGGGGGCAAGTTAATGACACTGACCCTCACTTCCCCAACAGCTATTCAATTCAACAATAATAACGGGTCACGCAGCTGATTTATGAAGCTGAGGCTAATCATTGTCAATTGCTAATGCGGGGGTGGGGGCAACGCCAGTGGACTGTGCTAAATAAAATATGCTTTGACCCCACATGGAGGTGAAATGCAGCAGGCTAAAAAAGAGGGTAAAAAAGACAAAATTGACAAATGATGCAGTTCTCTCTCTCAAAGCACGTTGCAGCGTATAGCTTAGTTTAAACAGCGCAACGTTGGTGGAGAATATGAAGTAGCAGCAGCAGTGGACAAGGCACATTCAGGACTTTGTCTCTGCATTTATATATATATATACGTGTGTGGCCCATGCATCCACCCGCCCGCATGTGTGCAATAAATTAATAACAACCAAACAATGTGTCGTGGAGGGGCAGATTCAATTACTAAGTTTATTTACAGGGGCAAATCTCATGAAGGCCATTGACCAACGTTAAACAGCACGGGATGAAACGATGACAAGAGCTCCGATAAGAATTTAATTCCACCTCATTTCAGACGATTTTATGAATCAAATTCTTGAACACTGGCAAGAGATTTAATGATCACATCTTTGCGAAATCTTATTTCAGAAGCGGTCGATAGCATTTCTCTGCGTTAATGTCGACTTAGAGGTTGGAGTAATTTAGTAATTGATTCCTTGCCTGGCTCTCGCCCGTGCCAAGGCCGCGTTTGAGGGTAATATGTTTCCTAATCTTATCCCCCGGAATAAGATTTTTATGTTAATCCTCTGGCTGGGCTCTTGGTCACTTGGGAAGCGAAGATAAAGGCGCAGAGGGGCCGGAGAGGCCAGCAGAGGCGAGCCGTGCTGTGCAGGAGCTGGCTGCAGCATCTGGAAAAACAACAGGACGAGTTAATGGCAGACAGCAAGGAAATACATGCAACACAACCTGCGGTATATTAGGATGCAATGTTTTTTTGTTCCCGTAGATCATCTGTAACACTTTATTTCCGCATAGGACAAAGACAAATATTTGCCTTCCTCTCCACTCCAGTTGCATATGTTTTTCCTACTGTTATATTAACATGTATAACGAGCAGTCAAGAAAAAGGTGCAGATGAGAGATAAAAGCAAGGTTTATTATTTCCTGCCGATCCCCATCACCGAGATTCGTGCCGGAGATGGAATCAAGACGCATCAGGTGAAATCGCGTCAAAAGCTAACTCTAATCACAATAACAACAACATGCCTGAGCCTGCCTGCACACAACTGTCTGCGGCATTGACATCTTTTGTGCTGCACGCTTTTCTCTCTTGCAGACACCGAGAGAAGGCTTCAGCTCCTAATTTAATTGTGTCTGTTCTCCAGATGTCACTTTCCATCTGTGTGCTTGGAAACGTGATGCGCCTTTTACGCACCGGCCTGGAACACCTTAAACTCCGGGTTTCTTTCCCTCGTTCACTGGTGTTAACCTATTTTTTGAACTGCTGCTTCGGGTCTTAAAATTCCAGTATATTGCACAAAAGACACAATATGAAAAGGGATTCAATGTGCGACACTGGCCAGTTGTTTTGGATACAATGACTGCATAATAGGAAGTTTTTTTTCCATTTCCTCAATTCAGGCATTTTGCAGACGAAAGCGCGACACTCGTCTTTATCCGTCCTGTCAAATTGAGACATCACACTAAATTGCCACGGGAGCATCCCCCAAATGATTTTTTTTTTATCAGCTTGCGTGCCCCTCCCGGCAACACGCGGCCTTATTAATAAGCGTTTTGATAAGCGCAGGATTTCCTCGGGCGGAGGAGTGAGACATTGTCGGTGAAATGTGACAGGGGGACCCTCCCATCGCTTGCACTCTCTTTATCCTTCTCTGTTTCTTTGCCTTTTTCGGGGGAGTGGATCCATCCAATCCATCCGTACACAATGGCATTTTGTTCCTCGTTTTGTCCCTCCTGTCGACCCGCATTCCTATATTGCTGAGCAACGATAGTGCGCACTAAATGTAGAGGAGTTGCTCCCAAATCCCGGCTATTGTCCGGCACTTGCCAGGGGAATTTAGGGGCTTGCACACATCGCATTTTCCTGATTTATTTAAGTAAAGCCATATGGTTAAAGCTCTTCATTTGCCACACAATTACGAATTAACTACCACTTTACATGAATTAAAGGGCCATTATGTTACTGTAAATCACAGTTTTCACGCTGCGCTCCTGTTTGGAGATGGTGCTTAATTTGGAAATGCATGGCAACCTGCCGCCACCAGGCCCCTGTGCAAGTGGACTTGAATTGTTTGCACGTTTTGCATCAAGCAAAAGCCCATAAATAAATAAACACAATTAAATAAAAACATCCGCCTGTCAGATTAAATATTCTCGCATCAAAATATCCCACAATTACTTCTCGGCCCACCCGAAGCAGCTGAAATAATTAAAAGATGTTGAAACTATAAAAAGGGGGGGGGGGCGTTTCAATAGCTGGTGGACTATGGTGGAAGGACTATAGACCGTAAGAATAAAGAGCAGCTTCAGTGAAAGAAACCGATGGCTAAAAGCTATAATTGTATTTGCCTCGGCGAAATATTAGAAAAGACTTCTCGTTTCTTTGAGCGTTATTAGATTAATTCCCATAGACGGTTTATTTTCTCGCTGCCAGACGCGTGGAGGGAGGACGGTGGACCATTTGGCTCTTTGGTTTCAATAATCAAATTAACCATTTGGTACAACTTTTGGGTCCCAGCTCGTGTGTGGAGAAGGGAAAAAAGAAAACATTTACATAATAGGCACCGGGTTGTGTCAAGAAAGAATTAACTTTTTCTTTCACTCACGTTGATCTCTGAGAAGACAATGTACACACTGGTAGAAAACACACTGCAACACGTCAGCAATTGTGGACAGAAATAATTGATGGAAAATCCGGCGGGTTTTCTCCGTTTTAACAGATAATGTGGGCGCTGCACCTTAAGGACTGACTGGCCTTTATGGTCAAAAAGACTGTTTCACGAAAGAGATTTGGTGCCATATTGTCTATTCGAGTTATACATATATTATTTGCCTCCCCATTTGAGTTTTACAATTAAAGTATTCGACCGAGAAGAAAATAAACGTTAACGTTATCTCGCCTTTTCTAAGAAAATACATCACAACTAATTTGACCTCACTGACTGAGCTTTGTGGTCTGATGTTTTATTGATGTTATTAGTTTTTTAAATATCTGCCAACAGTTTCGTTTTGAAAAAATAAACGTTTTTCCGTCACGAACGTCTGTAATTGTGATGAAAAATCTGATCGATATCGCGAAGGACAAAATCAAATAAAAATAACTGTGAGGTTCTCTTGAAACAATCCAAAGCAAAAGATCTATAATAATTCTATAATAAAAATGTAATAGGTTGTGAGACAAACGTTTATAATAACCAGTGTCCGAACTGATACCAGGAGCAGGTATGATAAAGAAATAGTGCCGTATATCCACCACACTCAATGCCTATAGGTTTATTATAGTGATTTTCTCCATGTAGAGGGCAGATGATGAACATTACCACTCAGATCAATCGCTGAAATTCATCAAACACTCATCTCTTAAATTAAGTTGATGCACCATCATTCATGTTGCGCCTTTTCGTGTTTCGATAATTTGAAAGAGAGAAAACCCCTAAGCTTCAAACGAAGACTTGAACTCGATCCGGCGAAAAAGAAAAAAAAACTACTAAAACACGTCGGGTGTGCAAGCACCATACAAAACGGTTCACCTTATTACACAAACCAAATTAACCACTCAGCCAATAATGGGAGCCTAAGAGGTCCGATGAAAGCCTCACCAGTTCGTTACTTTCATT
This sequence comes from Colistium nudipinnis, assembly GCA_016785305.1. Classification (NCBI taxonomy): domain Eukaryota; kingdom Metazoa; phylum Chordata; class Actinopteri; order Pleuronectiformes; family Rhombosoleidae; genus Colistium; species Colistium nudipinnis. The sequence continues at coordinate 56,464 of JAFBJU010000077.1, forward strand.
AGAAAGATGTTATTTGGCAAATAAACGAAATAATGAAAGTAATAAAGACAATTACAAACTCATTTGAATCATAACAAACACACCATCTCAAGTAAAGATGGTTCTGCAGCGGTGCAAGGTAACGCGTTTATTTGGCAAAAACTAAGCCAATAATATTACTGTGCGAAAAAAGCCATCGAGGCAATTTCTGACATGCATTTCAATTTTAGCTGCAACATGATCACGACACACAAATGACAATGTCCTAATTTCCATTTCTAAATTAGAAATGAATAACTACCAAAGTAATAACATAGTGTGAGGTAGTAAAAAAAAAATCAAAACACAGGGTTATTTGGTACAGTCAGTAACACTACTGTTGTGGAGGTGATTTGTGTAAATCCTTTAAATGCCCATTCAGTTAAAAATCATATTTTGATGAACGGAATAAATAACAAATTGTTGAGATCTGAAACAATTGACTCCTGAGCATTTGATCTGCTTGTTTCAAAGTTTTATTCGCGTTTCACCCCTGGTACAAGGCAGAAAATCAAGCAGAGAAAAAGGAGAAATGTTATTGAAACCAGTTGAACTTGAATGTGATGTCAGTATTGTTGCACATCGTTCTACGACCCTAACAAGCTCTTTTATTTAAGCGACGCAGGTCGTTCTATACCGGATAAGAATGGCAATGCTTGGTTGCCTCAGCGGAGGAGACCATATTCAAAACCAAATACACGGAGCAGACGGGCAGAATGCAGAGGCAGAGGGGGAATACTATGTGAAATCCTGCCCAAGGTATACGGTCGCTTAAAAGGCTTAAAAGCTTGGAGAAAATTGGATCAGGGAGAATCGTCACCCAACTTTCATTATTTCCAAGTGGTGTGATTGAATTAAAGGGCAAGATGGTGGTTGGAGAGGAGTGGGGTGGATTGGTAGCGGGGGGGAGGGAGGGGGGTGGGGTGAGGCGGCGGCGGTGGAGGGGTGCGTAATGGCGAGGTATTAAATTCTAATTAGAGATGCAGGGGATCAATGATAGGGAGGTTGGACAGCCCAGGCCCCCAGTGCCAGCCCAATAGACTGATGAGTTATTGTCATGTAAAAAAGCGCTAGCAATAAGACCAAACGCTTTGCTATTGTCCAAGCGGAAAGAGCCAAGTTTATTATGAGGACTATATGCTCTAGAGACCTCGGGCTAGGCGGCTCTTAGGGGGCTTTTCATAAAACAGGGCTAGGTTCCTATAAAGGAGGCCAGTTTTGGAGCAGGCGCTGAGCAGTGCACATCTACCCTTCGTCCAGCCTCCTTTTATCCAGTTCCAACCAAACAAGTCATCTTTCCCCCCATCTCAGACCGCGCGTCCTCCTCATCTTTAGTTGTTATTATTTTTCCTTTCCAACCCAATTTTTTGGGGCGTTTTATTTGTACTTTTTTTTGCCTGGAAGTGCAGCTTTCTTAATCCACCGAGCCTTCTCAAATGTATAAAATGGAGTATTCTTACCTAAATTCCTCTGCCTACGAGTCATGTATGGCCGGGATGGACACAACGAGCTTGGCATCGGCCTATGCGGACTTCAGCTCGTGCAGTCAGGCCAGTGGCTTTCAGTACAATCCCATCAGGACCACTTTCGGGGCCACCTCCGGCTGTCCGTCCCTCACGCCGGGGTCCTGCAGCCTGGGGACCCTGCGGGACCACCAGAGCAGCCCGTATGCCGCAGGTAAGCAGCGGCTCCGGAGCCTCAACCCGACGTATTATAGGACGCCTTGATTGCATTTGAAAATGGAAATGTGTTTAGTATTTACCAAACGAAATTTGCTTACACAAATGAAAGAATTTATCACGTTAGAAGCGATTGCAGGCAAGCGGTAATTCGGTTACGGGGTTATACTATCCCAGTCACACCCAAAACCGCCAACAGAATTATCGTAAGCTGCCAAAATGATAGGCATAATTTATTTACTTTGCGATGAGACATAAAGCTTCGAAAATAATTAGATAACCAAAGACTAAAGCTCATTATTGACACAGAATTGGAGTTACAGTAGCAACAAGCGGGGCGGATGGCAACATTATGACAAGTTTTCAAACTTGAGTCTCAATTTGAGGAGCAACAATTAGTTTAACATTACAATTAACCACATCACGGGTCAGCAACGTTATCAGCTCAGAACTAATTCACCAGCAATCAAATGCATAATACAATTGGAAGCTTTGGCTCAGTGTCTTTAACTTGATTTTATACAAAATATCGAATTTGAATTTACTTCCATTTGACAACATACCAATTGCACACGCTCCCATCTCCCTATTAGTGCACAGATAAAACCACTATGCGTCTAACGGGGACATTTCATATTCTTTGCAGTTCCTTACAAACTCTTCACGGATCACGGCGGACTAAACGAGAAGAGAAAGCAGAGGCGCATCCGCACCACGTTCACCAGCGCCCAGCTAAAGGAGCTGGAACGGGTTTTTGCTGAAACCCACTATCCAGATATCTACACCAGAGAGGAACTAGCACTCAAAATCGATTTGACTGAAGCCAGGGTCCAGGTACACAAACATTTGCTCTGTTGCGCGCAACTACGCACAATTACGCACGGGTGGATTTATTACGCATATAAGGCTTTTTTTTTTTACATATTGTAATGTAATCCACATTTTTTTTTAAATGGCTTAGAGTAATAAACTGTAACTGCTTTCACACGATTAGCCATGTCTTGGTCATCGCATCTGTTCATTCTAAAGCATGCATCCAAAGTGTTTAAACTCTTTCGCTTTTATTTCCAGGTGTGGTTTCAAAACCGTCGCGCCAAGTTCCGCAAGCAGGAGCGAGCAGCTGCAGCGGCCGCAGCGGCTGCCAAGTCCAATTCTGGGAAAAAGTCAGACTCCAGAGACGAGGACAGCAAAGAGGCCAAATCCACCGATCCTGACAGCACAGGGGGACCCGTCCCCAACCCGGTGCCCACCTCCAACTGCGGCGGACCGAACCCCACCGGTGTGCAGGTCAACACCAACGGGAACGGACAGGTGGACCAGGTGAAAACCTCCGTGTCCGCCGGCATGGGAGTGACAGCACCGAGTCAAGGCTGGGCCACAGCTCCGGGGCCCATCACCTCTATCCCAGACTCGCTGGGCGGGCCGTTCGCTAGCGTACTGTCGTCTTTGCAAAGACAGAACGGAGCCAAAGCGACATTAGTAAAGACCAGCATGTTCTAATGGAGCGCCAGCGCGGAGGGAGACAGGCAGAGCAGAGCAAACGCGAGACGTTTCCTTCTTCTCCACAGACTGAAAAGCAATTGCCCAAGACACACTTGGACATGGACAATAAAAAGCAGACGAAAACTCCTCTTATTTTATTTTTATGCCTTGCGCCGTTTCTTGTTGTCAGTTGACACTTTAGCTGTAAAATATACATCTTGGCAAGTCATACTGTCTTATAATAACCTTTTTTTCATGAAACAAGTTGGGCAATATGTCTCCAGTATTTCCATATTTTAGGACTGAACATCTTGTGAAAATACAACATAAGGCATTTTTATTCTACTAATGTCAACAGACTGACATTTGTGTTGAGATGATCCATGCATACATTTAAACGCGATGTGATATTTAACATCCTAAATCAAAATGTTCCTGGTGTTTTAAGGAGAAAAACAACAGACTGGAGTGGTGGAGGAGGTGACTTGTTGAGGTGAATATTTGTGGCCAGATTATGGGCAAACACAGACGTGTGCGCACTGGAAACCCGCCGTGCCATCAGTGAGAAACGGATCCTCGTTTATTCCCATCACATGTCAGAGTTCAACAACTGCTTTGTTCGGTAGAGAGACGCTTGATAGGATATTCGCCACTGAGGATGCTCCTGGCCAAACCACGCCCTGAGACAAACAATATCCGACCAGACGCCGACACATTTCGCATTTATGTTCTCTGAAGACTCAACTTGCTGCGTTTTTGTTTTCCGGGGCTGCTCAAGAGTTTAGTTTCTATAAATTATCGATATAAACACAATTAATTCCTCGAGAGAAAAAAGGCACAAACCACTGCAATGTTCACCTCTGATAGGAATTCTGTATGTTTTGTGTGTCTTTCTACGGCAGTGTTTTTGTGGCTCAAATTGTATAGTGTTAAATATGTATTACTGTCTCCTATAGTTGAACCATAGGCCATACTCCCTCGTAGATTGATCATACAAGTCTTTTTGATGTTTTACAAAAAATTCCCTTGCAAAATTTTATTTTGGGTAAAAAAAAGGGAATGGATGCAAACATTGTATTTATTTCTATATAATTTGCATGTTGTCTCTTTGTCTGATTTTACAATGATTTACCTCCCATTTTGTGAACATTATGTAACATGTTTTGTCCGGATCTGAAAGTTATTTATATGTAGGTAATGAATGCTTATATTTAAGAAGGAAATATTTCTACATGTGCACATAGTTTTCCAGGTGTACCATTGAAATGGTTGTTGATGATAAAAAAAAAAATAATAGTCCAAGTTCATTTTGTCACGTTTTCTTTGGACAAACTGATGTAAAACAACACAAATGTTCAGTTATTAGCCTGCCTAAACATAACAGGCTTATATTATGTTAGAATTATGAAATGTTCTGACTTTTCTTTCTCATACATTACAAGGTTTTTGGTCCAAGTCATATGAAACGGCCAAAGATTTCAGCACCACGGACAGCACTGCGACATTTTCACAATTCTTCAATACTCCAAAAAGATAGGATAGTATTTGCCATCAGCAATATATATACATTATGTATGCAAGTGTTTGTCCCCAAAAGGGGATAACAGCCAAGACGCAATTGAAACCAAGAAAATGTCGCTAAATAATTGATAAAATAACCCGCGACAAATCAATTCCGTTGATACTAACAGGAGAGAAGCGGCAGCCGTGATCATACGTCTCAAAACAACTTCAGTGTTTTTTAAGTGTTTGCATGGCACGGATAATATTATTTAATATACTGTAAACATTAAATAAGATATTACACGGAAACTTGCAGACTGGAGAATTTTCTTACAGAAAAAGTATTGTGAGAACAGAAATGATTGACAGCTGTCTATAGGTTTGAGTCAAATCAACATTTATCACACTATCTCTGCGGTTCCAGTTCCTGATAACGGCTGTCAGTTTATGATCCAGACTTGATTTCATGGAGGAATCTGCAAAACCGAAATGTTTTTTTTACACTAGTATTCCCCCTTGCCTTTTATTCACCTCCAACATTGATTATTATTAGACATAATTCCGATTTTAAACAGATGCAATTGAGTGTTATGGTTTTTATTTTGTTTACATTTTTAAACAAATGCTTTGACCTTATACCAGCGATGTCTCCGAACTGAATAGGCCAGATCTGGTTATTAAAGGGATAAACTTGAAAAAAAAAAAAAAAAAAAAAAAAAAATGGCAATGAATTTTAACTGCCCAGCCAACCACAGGCTGTTCATCTGCAGTATTGAATATTTTAAATATATATTTACCACGGTCCGTCAACATTTAAACACAAAACATTTTTTAAATTCATAACATTTTATTTATAAACAAACAGTATGCTATAAATGCCCTTGCATTTAAACATAAATTGTATCTATTTTTCCGGATAGTGTTCAGATGAATATCACAATAAATACATAACAGATGTAAAGGTTTTCATTCCCCAGCTATCCCATAACAAAGACCATCTGAATATAGAGCTCCATCTCAAAGATCCCGCTATATGAGACTTAGCCGAGATTTATTAATCAACTAGATGAGGATAAAAAATAAAATACACAATTGGAACAGAAGCTTAAAAATACTGTAGATCATAGATGAACTCGAAGAAGCTTGGTTATGGTTGGAGGAGAAGGAGGCTGCTAGTTTGCTTTCTTACAGCAAATCATTTGGTTTTTAGGCTTAAACATGCATTTGTTAACATCCACAATACATAACCGAGCTCTTCTCTTAGAAGTTCATAAGAAGTAAAGAAGCAACTGACTCAAAAAACATCCAGCTGGCGGCACAGATCTTACATTTTAATCCAACCAAATATTGCACAGGTGCAACTGCTGCTGGTATGTGTCCATATTACCTCTGCTGTTTAACTAGATGTAACATGTACGGGTGATTTTCATGTTTTTATTATTATTTATTTATTTTTTTTTATAAATGAATCCTACCACTGAGCAATTATCAAAATTACCTCAATTAATAGCATACAGAAGTCTATATTGCTCTATAGCAAAACATTCAAAATAAAATTATTGGTTTCCCCTGCTGTATATACTGTATATGTTTGTATTTTATACTGTGTATTCTTCCAAATAGATGTTTTTCTTTCCTTGCATTGGATTGATCACTGCACATCACAGAGGAACATAAAAGGGAGAAATGCAAAAGTAAAAGTCTTGTTCATGTGAATATGAACAATATTTATCAACTGAAGATAAGTGTGATGTAAGGGAGGGTTGCAGCTTTTCTATCTGCAGATCAGAGTTCAGATTTGGCCAAATCCCTCCCTCCACCATAAAACCTTAAGAAGAAAAATCAAAACACCATATAGCTGCATCACCTTGCTCTCTTAAGGCACATCAAAGCCCTGACCTTTCGTGACCGAGGTACAACCTTCTGTGACCCAACAACTGTTATTGCCCCAATGATGAACTACATCCATAGTATCTCCGTTTATTAGGTTTTTGTTATTCAGAGCACAGAACGAGCGACATTAAGGATTACAGTTTGGGCCAAAGGAACAAAACCTACCCTGGCTGCTGTATCGGATTTATAGTGACCTCCATTTCATATCATACACCTAGTGAAACATTTCTCTTTTGGTCCAGTAATTTGCTGCAGGCTCAATATTATTAAGATCCAGCCTGTTAAGAAAAATATAGATCAATCTGAGCTGCTTCAATTTTTCATTTATGAGTTATCTTAATTTTTTTTGATTGTTATTATTTCAAAGGAAGAACAGCTCTCTTAAATGATGAAAGGTGATATAGACTTTATACAGCATTTCCATTATGTGGAATCGAACGCTAAATATTCCCATTTCTTTTTCCATCAAGGAAATTAGATTCTACTCAGCTGTGATTATAAAACCAGATTTTTTTTCTGTTTGTCCATTCGGACTTGCTTGTGTTTGAAACATCAGTAAGTTATTGTGTTTTCTTTCCAACATGGCTGCCACCCCTGAATCACCTCTCCCTCGCCGCATGATCAAACAGTGTCTGTAGTCGTACGTGGACCAATCAAATTCAAATTTAACTCATGAATAAGATGACATAAACACAAGGAATATATATATATATATCTATATATATATATATCTATATATTGATAATATATATATACTGTATATATATATAGATATACATTTTTTTGAACTGTCCCCAGATCACCTTTTGGCCCTCATGATGATTGGTAATGGATTCATTGGAAATTAAGATGCAGAGGATACAAAGAACCTGACACGCTGTGGGATGATTTGCAGGTAATTGGGTTAAAACAGGGATTATCTTCCATGAACCATGTGCTTTTCTGCTGAGTGTCACAACGTGGTGGGCTGTCCGGCCGCTTGAATGGAAAAATACAGAGAAGAAAAAAAAAAGTTGTTTTTTGCTTTTCTGAGATTCTTAAGGTCAAAGCAGGTCTAGTGAAAGAAGAGCTTTTAATTTGGGGAAATGAGTCAAGAGTCTTTGGATTGAATTTCTGTATTTGATTTTGTGATGTTCCAATCCCCAAATGTTATCAGCTGCACAGAGGTTTCTTTTTAAACATGAGCAAGTCAAGGAGTTTTTTCCAGTCAAGGTGAAAGGGATGAAAAGTTACAATCATCCTCCCCTGACTGCAGCGTCACCAGTTTCTCTTCTTTTCTGATGCAGCTTCAGATACAGTATATCCCTCCATTTAGCACTGTTCCACAGTGTCTGACACTTCTTTATTAAAGCTGTGTTGGAGAGGATTTTTAAATTAAGACCTCCTTGCCTCATCAGCCTCGCAGCAGGGCTGCAATAAAAGATTAAACCTTTGGAATACACCTAAAATGTATTATTCAAAAAACTGTGTTTTTTACTTACTTTACTTTGAAAACAATAAATCAAACAAACGTTTGTAAGTGTTTCCACCTGCTCCATCATTTCTGCTTTACTGGCGTATTGAGAAATACAAGTTTTTATTATAATCATCATAAGGAACAATAAGAGCTTATCTTATTTATGTTTCAAGAGGGATTCAACTTAATGAGCATTATGTAATGGGTAGGTTGTTCATATATCTTTGCTGCTGGTGTATCTTTTAATCCGCTGACAGAGCTTGACCACAGTCATATTTCATTTTTTGCTTTTGATGGATGAATGGAAATGCTTGCACAGAGACAGAAGACAAGAGAAGAGACGTGGGAAGGAAAAAAAAGGAGAGCAAGGCAGAGCAGAGGCTGATGAGGTGCAGAGGGATGAGGGGATGACGGAGACATGGGGTTTGAGAGAGGGGTGTGGGTACTCACAGCGGGAGCGGATGTAGCACTGGTGGCAGTTGAGGAGGCCGTTTCTGATTCGCACGTCCGTCCCTGTGGTTGTGTCGCCTAACTGTCCCTTACACACCCCACACTGCAGAAAGAATAAGAGAAGGACATGTCGAATAACATTATGAGTCATTCAATTGTTAGTTGGAATTACAGGCAAATCTGTATAATCTAAAAATAAATTATATATATATAATACATTTGGTGTTATGACGAATGTCTATTACTGTAAAAAAAATATATCATGAAAGCCCAAAACTGACTTCACAGCTCTTCAGTACTCTGTCCTTAATTGAATGGTTCCTGATGTCAAAATTAATCCTAATAAAATAAAAGCATCATGTTTTTATGATGTTATAAAATATATATTATTATGTTTTGGCTATATACATACAGCCTATGGCTCTCCCTACCACAGAGCAATAACATGTATGTACAGATTTAGATACTTGTGAGTGCATCCATTTAATGTTGGTTTTAGCATATTTTGTGGATCTGATAAATAAAAACCATCAATTATATAGCCAAATCTTTCAGGTAGCCTCCATCCCTCTAACAGATAATGCAAATACAGACTGAGACCAAATCTGAGACAAAAAAACCCCACTTTGTTAAACACTGTTTTGGTCACCCACCTTAAAGCAGTGAATGTGGAAGTAGAGGCTGAGGGTCTCTATGATCATTGCTGCGCCTTTTCCTAATGGCTGCCCACAACTGGAGCACAGCTTCTTCCCACTGACAGACCTGCAGGGGATGGAGAACGAAAACAAGGGACAATATGAGGTATAAGACTCTACCCTGTTATATGAGTTAAAGTATGGACAGTGGTATAGAAAAAAACAAATTTAATTTGCCAGTGTTTTTGTCTAACTGATACCTAATTATGAGTTTAAAACTATTTTTCTGTATTTTTTGCTTTTTACCTCAAGAAAAAACAACCAAATAAACTTGATCACATTCCTTCATAATGAACAACATTGCGCTCCCTGAAATCAAAGTGAACAAATGCACAGATTAACAATGATTAATAACCAAGATCAACTCCCCATTGGTATAACTGAATTAGGTTGGAGGCAGATTGCAGTGGTGCATGTCATGATATGGGTGGAGGGATGTAGGCAGTAGAGCAGAAAATGACGGTCTGTTTGTGATGCAGTACCTGTTAGGTGCTGGAGGCAGCTTGTCTGGGGAAGGTGGACATGCTGCAGGGGGTTTTGATGAACTTGGGCTCCTGTTATTATCAATGGGACCAGCTCTGGAAATGGACAGCAACATGCAACATGATGATGACTCATAGATACAGCAACACAATTGGCTGCTGTAGTCATGGCATGAACCAATCCACGCAGGGGCACCCGTCAAATCCACTGGGTGCTCTTTAGAAAACACCAACTCACACTTTATCCTTTTAAATGCAGTCTTCCTACCATTTATGAATCTAATAATTCATTTTTTTCCTGGCATGGAGCCCCATCACTTTATCCAGCAGTGGTGGTCTTTGAGGGGAAAATAGCATGCACTTGATGCCATCTGCTGACCAAACAAAGGAACTGATGATGACGCCAAAAGAGCCAGTGGAAAGGCTGAACCCTACTAGTTGCTACTATAACCATCTGGAATAAACTTATGCAGCTAGGATAACATGTAAGTCATCATATCTGTAAAAACAGATATGATGAAATACAAAGTAAGTTTACAGCAAAAATGGCATAGAATCTCATGCATAAATTGAAACAGCCTCTTTCAGACTGTACTTAGTAGTACATAACATAAGTGCATATACATATAATGTAACATGTAAGAGGGGCAGATTTTAAAATGAATTAACTCATCTTTTCCAAGAACTATTAAGTACTTGATTAGTGGTGGAACTTGAATTCTCTCTCTCACACACACAGACACACACACCTCCTGTCTCCTGCAGGCGGGCGGGGCTTGTTGCTGTCTGCAGTGAGATCTTGAGGTTTCTTCACTGGAGTGGAGGATTTGGCCATCATCACAGGGTTCTTTTGGCCGTTCTGCAGACTGTGGCCGAGTGTCTCTGGCTGACTGCTGCTCTGACTCAACAAGCTGATGATCACAGAAAGAAAAGGTGTAGAGGTCATTTATCAGATGTCAAAACTACACATCTCAAATATCACATACAAGTCATTGAATGTGCTCAAATGGGGATAAACTGAATTGAAAACAAACAGAGATACAAGTCAAAACCATTAATACATCACACATTCATACCATACAACATAGTCTGTGGAATACTTTCACTTCTATCCGCTTTGCTCATTCATCATAAGGCTAATAAACGTCTCATTACTAGAGCTAAACAAAAATAATACTATTCTCTGCTGAGACGTCAGAGCCTACTTCTAAGCCACTGTGGACAGAGGGTCTTGTAAAACTGCTAAAATACGACATTCACTGCTTTGAGGTACAGCTCGCCAACCTTCTGCCTGTTTTCATGCTGTCGTCAGCAGTGCTAATGTCACTGGTCCTGTCGTTGTCCCTGCGTTTTCCCTCCACGCTCTCCGCACTCCCCCTCTGCACCATCCAATTGGAAACAGGTAAGTTAGCAGAACTGATCGAGAACAGAATGCAATTGTCTAATGAATCAACCATCCATAAGCAATCAGTTATTCACCGGCTGCCTCTCCAAAAGTTCCTGTTTGCGTTCCCAGTCAGCCAGTGAACGGACGATGGTGCCGTGGGGCTCAGTGGTGGAGGAGAGCTCCCCACGGCTGGGGGACGGCAGGGCTGAGGAGCGGGGAGTCAGAGGGGCCACAGTCTCCTCCAGTATCCTACGCTCCTGTTGTGGTGGGAGAGCTCGGTGAGTATAAGATGGAAGTTCTATCATGAGTAATGATTTAAAAATATACATAACTCACACATACACTAAATTGGTGCCGTCATCCAACACAAGTCCACATTTTTCTGACCATGCACACACACACACACACACACACACACACACACACACACACACACACACACACCTCTTCATGGTACTTCCTCTCCTCCTCTGCCACCTCCCTTTGCGCTTTCTCCCACTCCTCCTTCAACTTCTCCTGCTCACGCTGGTACTTCTCCTGTTACCACGGCAACAGACACATGAGATAGAACACAGAGCCTGAACAAGGAAGAAGAATAAACTGTAGGTGGGTGTTTGCCAGGAAAACAGATATGATGCACAAATTGTATCTGGCATCTAAAGAAGCTGTGAGAAGACTTTTGAAAAGATGCTAAAATACTCTTCTGCTGTTCATAATTTCATACAATAAGGGAGCCAGGGTCTGGCTGTATTAACTGGTAAACTATATCAGATTTTAAGTAGAGATGTTCTCCGTATGTTCTCCAAATATAAGCATTGACTTTGAGACATAAACCAGTGCAAAGTAAACTTGCTGTTCCTCTCTTATGTCACTCGACACTATGAGACTTCAGATTACACTTGCCTTTTAGAGATATAAAGCAAACATAATAGACCAAAAGCAAGCAATGCAGACACAGGCACAAGCAGAGCATGCAGGGCCTGTACAGGGTTCCTACACAATTTCCATTTGAAAGGTTGCCTTAAAACATTCAATGTGTCTTATGTTGTTACTTAATAAAAGAAAAAACGGTATATGCCGTAAACTTAATATTAATCCACACAATCAAAAACCTTGTAAGACTTGTTTTTTAGTTGTGTGTGAACCCCCCAAAAAGGCCAAATTAAAGATCAAAGACTGAAAGTAAAGTAAATAGGCAAGACCGACAAACCAAGATATCAAACCACGGAGAACACCATTATATAGACCAGGTAACGAGCACATTGATGCAGTCCATCCATTTAAGCGCATCTCATCTCAAACACTCAACTGCAACAACTGCAAAGAAGAGACATTTTTTCTCCTTCTGGTTATTAAATGTACTGATCGAGTCGATGAGTACATTTTGTATTGGATACAAACAAATCCATACGAGATTTCAAAGAATTTGGTCCTGAGATGCACCTCTGATTGTTTGAGGAGAGAGAGGGTGATCTGGGCAGCAGCAACAGCAGCAACCTTTGACAGAGTCCTTGCCTGTGTGTGCACAGGTGAGATGGAAAAAGGGACAACACCAAACCAGAGGTTCTTCTTCTTCACAAAATCCCCCTCTAGTGGTTAAATTGTGCATCGGCGTGGTCAGGATGTGACTTCAAAGGAGGATATGCCCAGTGTGAAACAAATATGGAGGCAAGCTTTGACAGTAGCAATGAAATGTGGTTAATCTTTCGAACTGTAAGCTGAGCAGGTCGGTGACTGCTACACAGAAGCTTTGTGCGTTACTACATGGTGAGAGTTCACTCAGTGCATCAGTATGGTATCCCAGTGCATGGCTTTGGTGTAATGCATAAATACCTTTTTTTCCCCCACTGCTGGTGATAGGCTTAAGGGATATTTGATTGAATATATCTATTCTATATAATTGCATATTCTATAGCAATATGTATGCTAAATTCAAATTGGAAAAGCTCTTTATCTTAACAATTGGTACATCAGTCATTTTCTGCAGTTAAAATGGATGATTAGCAAACATATCTTCATTCTTAATGCCTTGTGGAAGTTGCAGTGGCAGAATGTTTAACTGAAGGTTAATAAAGCATAATGTGCTGACTGCTTGACCGTGCATCTGACTAATATAGCCGGCACTATAAAACACTCTTCTGGTTACTTGCAAGTGTGTAAGGACTCAGAATTACTTATATCTTTTCACCAAAGGCCGGAGGTCCACCACAAACATTTATTTTTCACTCCAGGGCGTGTGTATGCTACTTTTCTAAAATGTAAGCGATTTTTGGAGCTGAAATTCAGTTCTGCATTGAATCCTCACAGCGGTACTGACTGCTTGCTCTTCCCAATGAACTCCATAAGGAGTTGTAACCCCTGACCTTGGAGACTCATGCGCCATGCTTTGTATACTGTGTACCTGCAGCATGCGCTCCTGCTCTTGCTGCCACCTTTTCTGACGCTTTCGCTCCTCATCCGGGTCCCAAGACCAGCGGTCACCCCGCCTGGCCTCGGACAACACCGGAACTGACACCTGATAGATCCCAACGCACACACACAGAAACATACACACAAACCCACATACGCCCATCAACATGCACAACCCTCACCCCAAAACACACAGCACAGAAACAATCGTGCACAAATTCACACCCGACCCAGAAACACACACACACGCCCACACACACATATAGACACACACACCAATGTGCACACACGTTCACCACAGGAAAAGAAGAAGGGAAGGGAGGAGACAGAAATATTTGGTCTACCACAACAGCACTACTCCAATGCTAGCCAAAGGACTCCTACTAAGAAGAGAGAAGACAGAGATAGAGAGGGAGGAGCTCAAATGAAAACGAAAGCAGTCCCGGCCATTGTCGTACAGCCTCCTCATCTGGCATGCTACATCAACTGCTCTGTGTGTCCTGTGATGACGTAGGTAAGCCCTGGCACATCTGAGCCAAAACTCAACCAAACTAAAATGTATTATTGGATACTTTCACCTACATACACCTTTGATTGTAGAGATATAATTATATAAATAACTGATGATTCTTGTTCAGACAAAACTGGAAATAGAAAGATGCCAATTAAATAAATGCAAATTGTCATGATTTGCTTATTGAAGTGTGAGACCCTTACAAAGCTCCCTGGAGTTTATTATTTATCAATTATTATTTTCTTGGAATCTTACCTTTGGTATTTTTGTGATTTGTTTTTTCTCTCTTTTTCTTTTTCTTTAAATATACTGAGTGATACCGTCTGTAATGCAGAGGGGGATTTGCCAGATGAGAAGCGGAAAAATAGCTTTTTCTGCCATACAAGGTTACTCACGTTTCCACGGCTGTCCTTTTCTGCTTCCTCTGTAGAGTAAGTGTGAGAGAGAAAAATGGGTTAGCTAAAACATAGTTTAAAGACACACTTCACAGACATGTGACCAAAGTTTTGCTTTGAGAACCTGAGGAGAAAAATTGCAGATGAAAGAGAAGAAGAGACAGACCAGTCCAGGAGAGAACAATCCTTTCCACCAAAAGCAAAGAGCTATATTTAGTCTCCATCAGTGTTGTTGTCTTATCTTGGTTTCTTTTTTGTTTTGTTTGTACATGTTTTTGTATTGGAAAAAGGACATTGTGAATTGTGTGGACCAGATCAGGTCCGGTTGATTAGTGTAAACCAAGTTTGGAACCTTTGGTAGAAATGCACGTAATGTAAAGCATCATTGACTGATTGTCATAGGTGTTGCCTGCTCAGAAAACAGTGTTTGTCTACATGAGATACATAGTCACCAGATTTACAAATGGTTATAATATAGCTATTTGTTTTTCATTAGCTTGAAGAAAATTCTTCAAATTATTATTATTTTATTTCTCATCGTTAATGCAGTCAAGCTGACAATCTACATTTACCAAATGGAACAAGGCCAGTCTGTACACTGATGAGCTTGAGCGGAAACAACTGTGAGTGTGTGATTATCGCACAAAAACAAACATTAACACACATTTTAAGATGGACAGAAAATAGTGCTTGTCCTCCACAACACTCTGGACATTAGTTAAAGACAAATGGACATGACTGAAGTGCTGTTGTGCTATTCTAAAATGGAATTGCAGAAATGGCAGGGGCAAAGTATGATTTCAGCTCCTGGGCGCAGAAAGCTGAGCCTCTCCGATGAGTTAAAGTTTACCTGGTGGAGCGAAGAAGTCCCAACGTAACTTAGGGTTGCTGGTTGCCGGTGGAGAGATGACACTGTTTGCAAAATCTAACGCAAAAAAAAAACGGGTGTAGGGGGAAAAAATTAGCGAAGGAAGGAAGGAAGGAAGGAAGGAAGGAAGGAAGGAAGGGGAGGGACATGAGTGGGATAGACAGATGTCAAAGCCAGGAGTTTGAATGGACATTGAAAAAATTCCGTCAAATCAGGGAGGGATAAGTTTTACAGAAATGCTAAATGGACTGCATAACCAGATTCTTTATCATGGTTGTAATTCAGATTAGGTGGAAAGTCAGTTAGTTTTCTACAAGGAAATATTAATACAAAGGCTATAAACTAAAAGGAACCATCACAATTTTACTTTATTTACAAAGGTGATCTAATTCTAACATCTAGCTGTGTGTAGGGCCAAGCACGCCCGAAAGGGGGACAGATATGCTCATATATACATGATGGGTAAAACGAGGAGCGATATGGAAAAGAAGCTCCAGGATGGGTATTTGTGCAGTAGTTCACTGACCTGCTGTTGTTTCCCATGGAGGGTGATATTCAGATGATCTTGGTGCAGCTTTGACTGGTACACTTTCTCTTCCCTGTGACAACTCCTGGGCACCGGGGAAACTCGCCTGCAAGGAAATTGAGTGAGGAAATATAGGATGGCTGCTTCTATTGCTCCTTTATCCACCTTTATGTGACGTAAGCTTATCAAAGTTTCACCTGAGAGGTTTTTGGCAGATGTTGCTGCGTGTTGACACCCGACTGGACAAAACTTAAGTTGTTTTGTCCGGATGCGTCACCCTGTTTGGCTTCTGAATCTAACGAAATGCTCAAATGTAAAGACAATTTTCTCAAACATTTTATTGTTATTGATATCAAAACTGTTTGCGTATAAAGATTCTTTAACCAATCTAGATCAAATCATATTATATTAGTACTGTAACAGGTTGCAGATTCCATGAGTTACCACAAGGTGTCAGTCAACATTCTGTTCAGACCTGAAGGAGGTGCTGGAGGAGGGACAGCATTGGTTGCCTGGTCGCTTTCTTCTGGCTTCTGCAGTTCCTGTACAGTCCAAGAAATAGTTTCAAATGTAATACAAGTACAAAATGTATTTCTAAAAATGTAAAATACTAAAATACTAAAAAATGACACACACACAATAGCAGTAGTTAATATTTTGTTCCACAGGAGTTTGGCTGGATGCAGTGTTATTTCAAGGTTTCATTTATAAAGATGGCAATCTCTGCTACTCATCCTGACCACTGGAAGTGAGGTGGGCCGACTAGGTGGAGATGAACGCTCAAAGCCGCTCTGGTCCTGGACGTCCTCAGAGGCTGCGTTGGTGCCACCTTGCACCTCCTTGGCCTTTGTTGACACGGGGGCTCCTCCCCCAGGCGAGGTGTATGGACTGTGTGTGGGTGACACTGCCGAAGAGGGAGCACCCACAGTTTTGGAAGGGGATGCCTGGAAGTGTGGAGGAGATTCCCTTCCTTGACTCTCCGGTGTGGTGGGAACGTTGTCACTTCCTATGTTGCCATTGACTCGAAGCAAACCATCCGCCTAAGTCAGACGAAGGTAGGTATGGTGACTTTTAAAACAAAAAAGCATGAACAGTATAAAACATGGAATTGCATTTTCTTAATGTCGTGTGTGTGAAGGATTTAGAATTTGACCCTAGGCATTAACCGTACTTATAAAAAGCATACCAATAACAATATCCAGGGCACAAGGCAAAAAGATGCATTTACGGAAACATGTGACTAAATACTTTGATTTGTATGTTTGTTATAATAAATGAAAGCAACACTTATGTGTAGCTGTTGCAATTGTTCCAATTAAGAGGGCATGGTGGAGCAGTGTCTGATACTTGTGCCTCATAGCAAGAAGGTTCTGGGTTCAAGGGTTAATTAGGTGAAATTTTGACTGTAAACTGCAATTTTGAAATAGAGGCGACTTGTCCAGGGTGTTCCTCGCTCCAGCTGGGATTGGCTCCTTCAGCCACGCAACCCAATAAGGATCGCCTGTTATGGCTAGTGAATGGATTTTTAATTTAAAACTGAAATGCTGTTCTCGTAAGATCACTAAATTTGGTTTAATATTAACTTTATGAACATGAAAGAATGCAACTAAACCCTACAACTGAAAACCCTGTGTCCTCATTTGTGGTCATTACCGGCCTCTCATCTCTGTTTGTTATTAGCTGTTCATCTGGCTCCCTACACCACGCTGGCCTCTACGACAAAGACACACTCGTGTATGTGTGAGGAGCTCCTGTTGAGCGGTAACTTAAGACACAGTGGTGGAGTTGGGTGAATGCAGGCTCTCAGTGTGCCCCCCAACCTCGGCCCCCTCCGCCTCCACCTTCTCATCCTAACCTTCGCAGCCTGTGTGGGCCCTCTTTGTCTACTGGGAGGCCACTTCACATTGAGAGGGCCCTACTTGTCAATTTCTTAAGTCAATAGGGAACAGAGGGCTCCATTCAAAGACGGGCTCCGCTCAGACTGCAGACAAGACATTCCAGAAAAGGGCTCTGCTCCATTTGGTCTGATAATAATCCAGCCCTCCCTCTCCGCCACAACAAAACATAAGAGCTTGTTTGAATATTTCCATTTGGAGATTTCTTTCCAGGAGAAAAGGAAATGGATCCTGTTGAGAGTACTTTGAGCTCAACTGAAACATTACATGCTTCTCCCGTGACCGCCGTCTATGTTATGCAGGGAAATCCAACTCCAGAGGCGGCTCATCACCATGGCGGCTATGAGGCATTCTGATGTAAATGCCAAGAGAGAGGGAGGGGAATTTACCCATCAGCACTACAAGAAGAGCAGCCACTGCTGGGAAGTAACCGTGTATAAAGTGGTCAAGACCTCGAACATGCCCGCTACAGAACCTTGGTGATTACATTTACCAAAGCTCAATCATTTCATTTATCTAATAAGAGAAGGTTATCACTATAACCTGAACAGGAATACAGTGTGGGATAATTTTCGATATTTTAAATTGTCGTCACCATGACAACCAGTATTTGACAGTCACCGACCTTAATGGCATTTGAGGATGCTCTCTTATCCAAAATGTCTTTCTGCATCACACATGCTTTCATTGATCGCCATAATAGGGCAGTGAGGTCAAAACCCTGGTAATGTTTGGAAAATGAAGTGGCTCAGAGCCAAACTCACCTTGTTGGCCCACGGCTCAGCCACTCTGCCTCGGCACTCAAAGTAAGGCTTGGGTGTCAACAAAGGCACCGGTTTGGGTGACAGGGCTCGGTTTGAGGGTGGCTCGGAGGAGCGGGAGCGAATTTGGGGTCGGTGGTGTGAGGTCAAGTCTTTGGGAAACTCCTCGATCCGTGCCTCCAGTGTGGACGTGAATTTCGGAGCAGGAGCGGACTGCTGACGCAGGAACCTCAAGGGCCCGTTGGGGTCCACGTCGAAGGGGTCCGGGGTGGTTGGGGAGGCCGAAAGGGAGAGGGAGAGGGGGAAGGGACAGGAGGGGTCGGCGGATATGCTGCGATCCAGGAGCTTTGGCAGCTGCAGGCGTTCCAGGATGGTTTCACTGATAGAGAAACGCTGAGCGTAGCGCTGGAGAATAGTTGATGCCTCCTCGGGGGTCCTGGCACCCCTGTAGGCATCCCGCAACTCCTCCTCACGACGCTCCCTGTTGACATGGCGGGAGGATGAAGGGGGTTTGAATATGACCAGTGAATATGAAAATGGATTCAAGCAGAATATTAAGCTTTGTTTCCTTTTAAACATATACAAAATAACACAGTTCATCATGTAGCCGATAGGAAAATACACAGTAATTCCATGAAATAACGGGAAAAAACACTGAGGAACCATTAAATGAACAAGACTTCTGTTACAAATGTAGAAACTCCAAATCTATCATTGATGATAGATCAATGCCTTTGTATTGAGGCAAACAAACTTTTTTTTGTATTTTATTATTTTGGAGGATTATTGTTCTTCCTGGGGGAGACCCACTTAATTTAACTCCAGGAGGAGACACCTTTGCTCCTGTTACCCGGAATTGGGTAAGGTTCTATCCTACAAAGACCGACTTTTCACGACACTAGCACTGCTGCTGCACAGTATATGCACCATGGCTTCTTAGTGGAATCCTGTTATTGTGAATTTCACATACTTTTCCTCCACAATCTCTCTGTAGGTCTTGATGCTTCTCCTCCTCAGGGTGGGACACGCGTCTCCAGTCAACAGCTGCTCCATCATCTTCCTCTCTTCCTCCTTCTTGATCAGATCCTGAGAAACACTCCTCCTCCGATTTTTCCAACGTGCCAGGTCCTGACACACACACACACACACACACCCACACAAGCCAATAGCAAGTATGTCAGGTCGAAACGAAACAAGGCAATGGAGCTCATCAGCAATGTGAGGCCAGCACCACTGCTGTGGCCCTAGTAAACTGATTTAAGATTTTTAACTGGGGCACAGCGAGATATTATTAGAGTTTCTCAGCCTGCAGGGATTCACATCACAAATCACATAATTTAATCGATAAACCTCCAAAAACAGGATATACAAACTGTGCAGATGAGACACAATTCTCATGGGAATTCTCATCTTACATTGGCAAAAATAAATAAATAAAAAGAAAATTAAAAAATATAATAAATAAATAACAGAAATTAACATAGCAATCATAGTCAGACAAATCTGAGACACTCACGTCCTGCCAGTGATCATCCTCTTCCTTCATCCTGTTGTACTGATTGTGCATCAGTTCATGACGCACTTGACTGTGGGCCTGCAACATGACTTCCTCTTCACCACGCATGTCGATCATACTCACACTCCTGAGGGGGGCAGAGAGAGAGAGAGAGAGAGAGCAAGCAAGAGCGAGAGAGAAAATAATGAATCAAATGTGGCTCCTATAATTGCTGCTTGTCATTCATGTTTTGTAGGAACACTGTGACCCAAACCTTTTCAAGAGTAAGCAGTGGCTCAAAAGATAAGCAAATGACTATGAATAATTGCGTTTACAACAACACGCATTTATTCATTCAATCATTCAACACATCATTCACAAATATTTTTTTGTGAGACTCCATCATGAAACACCAACTTGGAACCAGCGGCTCAGTATCATGCTTCTTTTAGTAACATTGTGATGTAAGTGTGTGAGGGGCAAGCAAAAAATGGTTATTGTAAGTTTACATAGACATTTCTGTTTGTTGAGTCTGTCAGGTTAGTTGATCCATTTTACGATTATGGACAAAACAGTACAGTGCTGTACAGGGTGTGCATCACACCATTACAGTGGGTAGTCATTTCAATAAAACCACAAGTCTATCAAATGTTCAGACTAAGATGCATTGGCAACATGCACCAGGTAAATGTTGAAAACATTCTAATATTCTGATTCACACACAACTGTTTTATGGAGGCCACTGTTCACTGAGTGGATCAAAGAATATTTGACCTTATTTAGTTTTGGACATTGGGATGGGTTCCAGGTCTCAGAGACTCTTGACTGCATGTGTCCGTGCACTGCTAATAATCTCTATCAATCTCTAATTACATTCCATCCTGATTTTGAAAAACTGCATATTTTGCGTGAGCTTGTAGAGGCAAATGACATTACTGTGATGCTCTGAGTTTTATGAGCGATGGACTGTTGGAGGGAGGATGACATGGTTATGTTATGTAATACATGCGGCTGGCAGAAGCACTAAGGTGATGTCAGAGTAGCAGAGTTCAGTAAGTTTCCTCCACAGCCACTGCTGCAGGCACTGAATAAATCTGAGGAGGAAGGGTGGTTGATATTCCATATCAATATAAAGGGACATTGTCTGACAATACTTAAGCTCAATGCCAAAATGCTCACCTTGAGTAATTTAACTGATATCATTTTTAAGTAATGCAAGTAGAAAAGAACTGCCTGAATACGGAAACATTCATATTTTCAGAGCTTGGATTTTCAGAGCACATGTAGTGACAAATCAGGCCTTACTGACTGTATCAACTCCAATCATAAATGACTGTCTTCACCTTAATGATGTATTTCATCCTTCGGTGGTAGTATTATAAATCAACTAATTACATACGACGACTAAAGAAGAAGAAGAAGCTACGAGACAAATTAAAACTCAAATAAATCATATTCTGACATTACAAAATGCTTAACATCAAAATATTACAAAACTGGCTGATGGGAAGGTCTAATAAAAAACACTTCAAAACATCAATTATGTGATTTTCTCTCTTTAAACGGTTTCAATGATTTGGCAGTTTCTTTCCACCTGCATTGATAAGTCTAATTATAACAATCAGAGAGTGATTAAATGACTTTTTAAGCTGGGTTTTTTTGTAGTGCAGAGCAGCATTGTGCCAGGCAGCTGAGAGGCACAAACGACAACTTACTGTGAATCGTCTGATACACAGTGTGTGTGGCTGAATCTGCAGAGGGCAGAGATCATGGACAGAGAGAGAGCACAGTAACAAATGACCACGGATACATTCACCAGAGAAACTTATCATTCACTGCTGAGTATTAAACACAGGGATGGAACAATTGATACCGAGCTGACAATGACGTAGATATAACGGATTAGCCACCAGATATGATATGGTCTGTTAACAATCATTTTAACAGGTGCCAGGAGCATGTGATGTGTGTGTGTGCGTGTGCACACAGATGGATTTGTCAGTTCCCTGGTTTAAAGATGAACCTCAAACTGAACACAAGGGGGCACTCTTATCCTGAACACAGCCAGAATAAAACAAAAGCGAAGTTTACTGCAGCACTAATAAACAAACAAAAAAGAGCAGAAAACATCCTGATGCCATATAGTGGATATACAGAGCACTAAATTTGGAAAGTTATTAAGTGTTGTGTGGGAAAAAAAACCCATGCATCTTTTATGAGAAAGCACAAGAGCAACATTAGGGATGAGGCACCACGCTTCGCACAGACTCTCGTTATGGCGCTGACTCTGTGTTGTTGGAGGGGTGTGAGAGAAAGTGTGGCTTGTGGTTGCTCACCAAACGAGAAGGAGACTAAATAGAGAGAAGACTAAGATCTCTATTTTCCACATAGTACTTAGCCACATGTTTTTTTCATTTTTTTATAGGAAGATTTCTTCCTGTGGTGTTGACATGAAAGCCAATTTCACTGTTTTGCTTCTATGTCATACAGGGAATTGTGACCAAGAGAGGACTTTAACGGTCTGCCGAATGAATTTAGATGCATTTAAAATTAAAGACATATTCAAACATTTCAATAATATTTTAGTTACAATAGGATCAAATCAAGTGGATTTATAACTTAACTGAGATTCATCATGCGATCTTAAGATAGTTAGGTTAATCCATGCTCATAGGAGCACTGCTGTGTAAGGAAGAGTTCACATGCTGGGATAGAGTATTCAAAATAATCGTGGTCATTCCTTACATGCTGGTTTCTTTGTTTGTTTGGTTTGTATTCAACGCAGCAAACATTTCATAAAAAATGTAGTGTAGTTGCTGGACGGGGCTCACGTTGCTGGAAGATTGCTGTCCAACCAAGATGTCTCTCCTTGTGGGTCGCCACTTTCGCTCAGCGCCCTGCCCTTCCGTTGTCCGGTACCGGCTGTTTCTTCTGAAGTTGTTGCCATGGCAGCAGGCAAAGGAAGGAAGTGGGAAGGACTCGAGGTGGTGATGCATTTGGGAGAGGTCAGTGTTTGGCAGGACCGCTTCTCATCCTGCTCTGCATCTGCTACCTGGGGGGCACCAGTGGTTCCCCACATCACCCTGGTCACCTCCTGGTGTGGTGCAGGTGTTTTTTTCCTCGGGCCTGTTGGGACCGCAGATGTTGCTGTGGCATTTCCAGCCAGAGTCGTTGGATGTTGGAAGAGCTCCTCTGAGCAAGAGCGAGTCGGAGTACTGCACAGAGCAAAGCAAGCTAAAAAACGCACTGCTGTCTGGTTATCATCCTATATCATCAGACATCATTCCTCTGGAGGAGTCTCCAGTAAATGGAGGTTTCAAAAGACATAAATCTAGCACAACATGGTCACAAATCCATTCATAGCAGACTGGATGTGAGAGTGAAAAGAAATTGAGCCATAAAGCCAAAAAAAACAAAAAACAATTCACTGAATGCTCTGTTGTTTGTCATCCTGTGATGAACAGCTTCTTTCTGGGAGCCTTATTATTGGACTGTAAATTCCCAGAATACTTAGCAGGGAGAGAGAGACTGGCCAGCTGACAGTGAAAGGCTTAATTTCCAGCCTTCTCAGTCCCAAGGAAGGAAGACGGCCTCATTTCCTTACATCCTGAGGGTGGGTCGCATGTTCACGTTTCCTTCGAGTGGGCTTGTGTGTGGACACAGAGTACATTTCTGTATTTGTATATGAAGGCAAGTGGATTTTTCTCCCCAGAATTTGGCAGCAGTACTGAGGGAGAGGTTAAGTAAAGCAAGTGAAATGTTAACTAAGGGCCATACATTTCTTGTTTTATCTCTTGATTTTGATTTTATCAGCTCAAAACAAAGTTACAAACATTTTCCTTCACTTACTCAAATGCCAGTTTATACTAATGAGCAATATTCAGCCCTAAATATCAAATGCCTGCTGGCATTTCTGCTCATTGTAAGTAATAAACTCAACAGCTAACCATCCCCACCGCAGGGCTGGATTTACAAATAACCTACACCTTTCCATTCAGACAACCTGAAACAAACATCTCAGAATGTTTGTGATAAAACACAACACACATTGTTGTCAATGTGACAACCAGTTCTCACTACGAGGGCACTACTTTGCACAAATTCCACCTTAGTTTCCCTATTGAACCAACACTAGCAGTTACTATTTGAAGGAACCAATTTCAAAGGCTTGTATAAACAAACTAGAAATTCGTCTATTTCATAATTAGGCTAGGTAGATTCCTTTCAGTCCATTGAAATGCTGACAGTCAAACAGATGCCATGACATTAATGCCAGAATCCCGGGGCGTCACTTTAATAGCTCTGGATTCACTCAGGAATGTGAATGAAACATTGGCCAGACTGAAATATAACACTGGATAACAAGAGACCTGAAGTGACATTTTTCTTAGAAGATAAACAAATCAACCACACATCACACTGGGCCTCTGGGCATAGATTGTGTTTTGACAGCTTAATCCCCCCTTTTCTACCTGACACCTACTGTAAAATGTGTGGCTCTGGACAGGTCTACTGGATAAAAGACCTTGCATAGTAATATGTTCCTCTAGCAAATTCATGGTCATGTTAGTTGGGATAAAAATCACAGTGGAAGGGATGGTCTGCACCAAATGCACCAAAGGCACCAAAGAATAAGGTAGATGGATGGAAACACCAGCGGTGAAATAATCATACCAAAGAATCACTCTTTGTTTGCACTGAAGTCAGTAAATGTTCCTGTTTACCTTTTTGTGGCAAAGTTTGGGCCCCTACATTTCCCACAATTCAAGTGCCATAATTTGAGACAAGTTCATCAGGCACTGCACAGCTTCCTCATGAGCCACATCATGCTTGTATAATTTTGTTTTCACACATTGCATAGTCCTTCAACACCTGAAAACAGGTCAATAGGTCAACTTTGAAGTAACTAAACTACTATAACTATATGTAATGAGAAACATATAATAAGCTTATGAATGAATCAAAATAAAAACCTGTGTTCTGAGGTGACCACCAGGTGAGTTACGGTGTCCGTGGGGAGCTCTGCATGAGGCCGGGGAGGGCTAAAGCGTGGAGGCTCACTGCTCCTCCTCATGCATGCTGAATGGATCTCAATGCAAGGTATGGATGCAGTGTGCTCCGCTTCCTCCTCATCCTTTGTACTCTGATGCTCCTGAGGAATCTGTGTTTGCGGTTCAGGGAGCAGGGTGGGGGATGGACTTGGGGTGTCTAACCTAGGGCTCTCATGTGGACTGTTACATCACCCAGTAATATATCCAGAAAAGGAAAACGTAATCACATGGAGCATAATTAGCAACAATGTTGTGAGGATTTTCGCAAACATCAGTCACAAGATGTGGAAAAACACAAATGCGATGACGGGTAAGTGGGTTCACAACAAGAAGGACGAAAGAGGCAAAGGGGAAACACAATACACAAAGATAACATATGAAGGAACGAGATGGAGAAGGAGACAAATGGAAAACAAATGCAAAATCAGCTGAAAGATGCACTTTGATGCAAAATAACATGATGGATTAACTTAATATAAGGGGGGGAAATGAAAGATTAACAGTACACACTGGGTGATACGCACAGGCACAGTAGATCCTCCTAGTCATTGCAGATATTTATTTAATCTCCTGCTGCTGTCCCTCAACACAGCTGAATAACCACTCAGATCTCAAAACATTAGCCCTTTCAGTCCTAACACCATCGTACCCTGCTCAAACCCAACAATAACACTACACACACTGATAAGACAAATGATCAAAGTAGGCAGTGGGATATACTAAGCCAGCTGAAATCTGAAACTTCTACTGTGATAGCTGCTGAAGATCAAATGCTTAGTTTACGATCCCAGAGCTCTCTTATAGTGCCATGCCAAACCAGTGAACACAAGTACAACATTTAGCCTTTCATCTGCCTCATTTTTGTCCATTTACTGTATTTCACACTTTTACTTCAACCAGAGTCTGAACCAATTGAAAACACACATTTGGCCTCCGTCAGCCCCTCCCAGTTCAGAACGGATAAGAATAATCAAAAGCTGAAGGGTCTCTTTCCAGACATCTGACACATAAGTGACACTTTGAGCCACACTCTTGAAAAAACATTTATAAATAAATCTCTCAAACCATGAATAATAAACAAAATGTTTTAGTAATAGTATAATAGGTAAGTTAGCCATATTTGTTATAATTAAAAAAAGTAGTTAAATTAAAACTTATTTATAAAAAATAAAATTACATTTTTGACCACAGTGATTATGACAGATTAGTTATAGTATCATACTTTTTGTTTTGTCTAACTGAATAAGCAAACAAGTGTACACCTGTGCGTTTATGTAGCATCATGGTAATTTCAAATCTTTCTCATTGCAGTCAAACTCACCTGGTAGGTCTGTCTCCCCCTACAGGTGAAGTGGCAGTACTCCAACTCTTGCGTCCTCCCTCCTCTTGGTCACCTTTCTTTTTGCGGAGTGGTGTGGGTAGGTATCCACTCTGGTTGCTCTTGTTGGGAAGGTACTGGTTAAAGGGCATGGCTGTTCGTGGCTCGCTGACAGACGTCCGCCGTGTCGACATGTCATCTTTACGGATGTCTGGCATCTTCCTGTTGGGGGCACCGTCAGACTCTGAGTCGCTGCCGCGGCCTGTTCAGAGGAGGAGATGAAGAATGGATGAATGACTTTTTTTTTCATGGTAAAGCTTTGAGCTGCTTTGCACATTACTGCACAGACTGAGCCCAGTAATCCAAAGAGCTCTCTTCAGACATGAGCCTAGGCCATTTTGAAAAGCATATTTTTTTGAACAGTGACAGGTAAGTATAGCTTGTTTTTATATTTTTTATTCATGAAGCAGCATGAAAAGCATATTCCATTTATAAAAAGGTTTCATAACTCTGCATGCTCTGATATGATAAAAGTCACTGACTGAAATCAATGGGAGTAAAGAGGCACTTGGACAACATGGAAGAGTTCCCATTACCTCGATGCTATGATCAAGTTATTGCTGGGAAACAAATAAACGCAGGGAGATGTATATAATATTCTGCCATTAAACATATACATATACTGTGGTTAAACAGCCATCTGTGCTGCACTTATAATGAAGCATATGGAGACAGCAGTGTCTCTGATGTGTTCTATATACTGAATAATAATGGCTTTTGAAAATGACCATGATTTCCTTTGAAGCCTCCCAGAGCACAGAGGAGCACCCAGGGAGCTGAGTCACTGTCATATAGAGAAAGAGGGACAAAGACAGAAAAAGAGGGAGGACGAGAGAGAGAGAATAACTACTAAAGTTGGCTGGGAAACGACGAAGCGTCATTGCGGATATTCTAGTGTAGACTTCAAACACAATTTGCACCCAGGCCATTATATCACATATGCCCACAAAACATTATAGTGCTGTTGCAGTGTTATTATATTCGGTACATTCCAGTGGCTGAACATAAATCACGCATAGCAGGTTGATGGCCTGTTTTTGTGAGACAAAGCAAGTCACATAAATCATGACTAAATTCATATTGTGCTGACTAAATTCTAGCCTGCAGTTTCGGAAGAATTCACTTAGGATGCCACGGTGTCTGACTGTATCAGATTTTAAACACACTGTTAGCACTTTAATGTCTGTGCAAACACCTGGATTTGCAGAGGCGCATTGCTCAGGGACGTTTCCTGCTCTTAAATTCCTCTGCAAGAGGGCCCTGACATGTACACAGTGAGTACATACAAAATAGAGAAAGGGAACACCAGCTCCCAGAAGATCACATGTTCATGATTCCAGGCATCTACCAAAAGCATACCAGTCATTTCCACCTTAATTTAGCCCCTTTTTAAGTGCAATAGATACCTGCAGCCTTGCTTTACCCAAGGTCTCCCGAAAATTCCTCTCCAAGATGTCCAGCAGATGTGCTACTGGAACCTCCCTCCCTTTTAAATGCATGTGTACTCAATCTATGACCTCTGAATTTACGACTACATTTATATATTTATATAGTTTCCAGGGATAAACCCACAAATTCAAACAGATCAAAGCCATAAAGTCTCTCACTGATTTTGAACACATACATCTAGAAGCAACCGCGACTATCTGTGGAGATAAATGTCATATTTTGAACTTGTGAAAACCTCTCTTTCTATGAATAGACTTCTTCATCTTCATGTGGTCTAAAGTATTGACAGAACGACTTCCAAAAAAGGCCTTGAGGTATCGGCACTTCCAACAATGAATGGTTCAATAATGACTCATAACCCATCAGTTGGAAACATGAAGAAACACTCTACCATCCCAGAATATCAATCTTTAAGGAGCAACATATGTCTTTACAGGGTGATCTCGTCTCTCTGCACATATGGTAACGCTGAAGTTTGAACGTTTCTCCCGGGTCAGTGCCACACTGTACCGGAGCTTCAAAGAATCTTATTTGCATCAATAAAAGCTAAAAGCAAAAGGAAAAACTGCGTAGTGCAGTTTAATATGCCTCAGAGTGACTGAAAAGTTAGAGATAGGAGAAATACAAATGAAGAGGGAAATTCATTCTGTCAAAATTTCAGATAGCATTAAATCTAAATAAATTATCATGGGGATAAAGCATAGACACTATTCATGCAGCCACAAAAAAAAAAAGATGGAACATTTTTCTGACCCGTTTTTCCCAAACAAACAAAAGTTTAAATGTAGGCAGGACATAGCAAAGGTACGTTCAGTAATAACTTAAATTCATAATATGATTCACTAGTATTATTCCATGTATGTGAACGTTTAAACATAATGTGAGTTAATATTGATGTTTGATACGAGTTATGTCCTTGACCAAACAGTGCGTGAGATAAGGAGCAAAGGCATTTTAGAGTGAAAATCTTATAGAAATGCTGGACTTCTGGGCAATATTTTCTATAAAACCCTAAAACCCATATCAGTCTTTCCCTGACTGTGGGTGCTGTCCTGAAAATTTAAAGAAAATGTTAAATTTAAAGAGGAGAAACACAGCCTTTACTATTAGAGTTCCAGAAGCACAAAGTACTTCATTTATCCACCTGTATCCATGTACAAACTTCGACCAAACAAAAGAACATTCCCAATATTCAATTTCTTTCTGAGATTGAGCAAAGCTTTTTTTTCCCTATCCCCTAATTACTGTCAGCTTATAGGCCTGAATAGTGAAAGGGGTTTGTCAAAAGGCCAGGACAAGGAAATCCAGCCCAACCCCTGTTTGTGTGCTTGGTGGTGAATGGATACTTTTGTCCTGGCTGTACTAAAAGTTCCCTGTGGATGTTGATATCGGCATTGTTGTCCTGTTCCTCTCACCTGTGGCTCTTGGGTCTGATCTGAATACCAGCATTAGAAGAGCCATGATAATGGATAGGGTTTTTGATATATGCTAAGACATGCACACTGAAACTGCTGAAATAAAAAAGTGACTTCTTACCGACTAAAATCATTATCATTAGATTTAATGAACATTTAAGAAAAGTCACAGAGGATGTTGTCAACTGTAATCTTCAAATAATCTTTCTGAAGACATGGATCATCATTTTCCAGTAAGCCTAATTCTCCAATCTGCCTCTTCTTTTTTTCACCAGCAATTTTCTTCATTTACCTCAAAGGAATAACAACATGATTAATCATCTGTGGGTTGCACATGTTGATGAAATGACCTGTGGTATTGGTTGTACATTAAAAACATGTTTTAATTGGTGTTTTGTGGCAGCTTAGCATTCTGGTCTATAGAGGCTAATGTTGAGGGAATTCCACCATTAATCGTTCAATTTCAAAAACTAAAGTAACTGAAGATATACACATGGCTGTGGTAACTTGATGCTGAAGAGGGGGTTGAGTCACAAGGTGAAGCTTTTAAAATGCCAGTCGACTTACGTTCAAACCCTCACCTATGGGTTTCGGGTGGTGATCGAAACAATCACAGATCACAGATATAAGTGGCCAAAATTAGTTGGGCCATAAACAGATGTGGGCACATTTTTGTATCCTTAGAGATAGGGTGAGG
The DNA here is from genome assembly GCA_016785305.1 of Colistium nudipinnis. Classification (NCBI taxonomy): domain Eukaryota; kingdom Metazoa; phylum Chordata; class Actinopteri; order Pleuronectiformes; family Rhombosoleidae; genus Colistium; species Colistium nudipinnis. The sequence continues at coordinate 86,362 of JAFBJU010000077.1, forward strand.
AGCTCAGAGTGGAATCCCTGCTGCTTCACATTGAAAGGACCCAGTAGGGGTGGTTCGGGCATCTGATTAGGATTCAGTCTGGAATCACTGGAGGTTTTCCAAGTGTGCACAGTGGGGAGGGCTTTAAAAACTCATTGGAAGGATTATGTATTCCATCTGACCTCGGAACAACTCAGGATTTCCTAGGAGGAGCTGGAAAGCTTTGCTCGGGAGAAGGATGTCTGGAACTCCCCGCTTAGCCTGCTGCTACTGTGACCAGAGCTTGGATAAGTTCAAGAAGATAGATGGATGGCATGAAATGGTTATCTGCTACCTAATAATGAAAATATATACAATCAACAAATAATAATAATAATAATAATAATAATAATAATAATAATAATAATAATAATAATAATAATAATAATAATAATATATATTGTACTAAAGATTAAGCTGAATTTCCCTCCTATTTCTCCAAATCAAACATTAGCTTCCTATGCAAAAACTGGATTTTTAGATACGTTAAAAACAAAGCAAAAAAAACAAGGTCGAACAGCATGGTTGGCCTCTGTCTATATTTCCCCAGCTCAGAAACACACATTGCATTTCGTCGTATCAACTGCTGTACCCTTTAACATTAGAATTTCATAGGGTCTGACCCAAATGCTGTGTAAAAAGCAACAGTTTTCGGTGATAAACTAATTTTCAAACTCAATGACTTCATAGCATAAAAACTCGTACAGCTGTTTATGTTTGCCTTGAAAGACTTTTATTATTTATTAATGTATTATTGTTTTGGTCACAATACTTTCTGTAGTGTCTTTACTAGGGTAGACAAAAATTTATTGATTTGTATTCTGAGGATGGCAAATTCTCAGAAGAATTTCAACTTTATATACTTTTACTTCAAAGTAAATAAAGGACAACCATGCATCTACTTCTGAACTCAGAGTACCCACATGTTTATGTATTCACATATCCACACGTCTTTCACTCCCTTGTTTCACTATATCAGGACACTTCATCTATTCCTCTCGCACTTTGAGGAAAAGAGACATCAAACAGCCGTAACCCATGACAACCAGTGCAAACACTAAGCTTGGACTCAGTCTCTTGTCAATGTCAATAACAGGGCAGGAAATCCTCGGTGAAAGGTGTCACAAACCACAATGACATGCTGTGGTGACCATCATGTCACCCCCGGTTACTACAGTCCATACTAAATAACTATTGAATATTCCCATCACATTACTTTAAAGATGTATACTGCATACACAAACACAAGGCTGCTTTTTAATTAAATAAACACAAGAAAGATATGTATGTAATATAGATTATTACGATTTAGTATATTCTTTAGTATATTCTACTAAAACTAGTGTGGTTTGTAAAATCACCTGTCCATTTAAATGCATTGACTAGGCATCCAATCTAAATTTAGATTGTTCACAATTTACATTTCATATGAAAACATGGTTAGTTTTAGTCTGTTCAATAAATGTTAGTCCGGTTTGCCCTGCAACTTAAAAACTCAAATATAGTTTGGTCCATCTAAATGCACTGACCAAGCAAGCAAATCCTAATTTAGACCCGCCCCGGGGTTTTCGGTCTAGCAGGAAGTGAGGCACTTTTGCTTATGCAAGAGATGCAGCTAAGTAGCTCGATGGGAATTATGCCAAACAATTCTGACTATTTCTGTTTTCTATTTCTCTTTGCCACAGAAACCGAAGAGCGTCCACCCTTAAACCGCACCATTGGTGAGTCTTATTGAGACGAAGGTCAAATGTTTGTTTTTATAGAAATAATCAATGCTAATATTAGTCGCAGCTAATCGTTAGCTAGCACATTAGCGTAGCGTGCATCGATGCTCCTGAACGATTGGGGCTTTGGTCTTTTAATTGAGGTGCCGTCTGTTGTGGCTTATTACATTAAATTATTAAAGTGGCGCTGACCACAGCAAAGTGTGTTAAAACTAAACAGGACTGGTGTGCACTGTAGCTGTATGTATATATATACCTTATACAAAAAATGTCTAGAAAGAAGTTTTTTTTTATAATAAAATAGGTTTTATAATCTGATAGAACACAATTTCAAAATAATCTGTGTAAAACAATGAAAAGTATATACATGTCAATCTGTGAGATGAATTTGTGGATTGGTTTGGAGCTGGAGCTAAAACAAAGTATAAATAACTTAAAAAGATATTCAAATCAACTCTTCTAGAACAGGATGAGGGTATGTATGGAGCCAGAATCGGGTCATAATTCGCAGTCGCAAAATACAAAGCTCACGGTTGCAGATTCACTACTCGCACTCGCAAATACACTGCTTCACGGTCGCAAACTCACTACTCGCGCGTGTAATTTAACTATGATTAGAGTGAAATCTTTGACCCTTTTGGGCAGAGCCACTAGTTTTTGATTGACAGCCTCCCAGGACGCCCGTCACCTGTCCATCCCTTACAACAGGGATCCTCCAAGTCTGGACCCAACCACAGCTGTTTCCGGACCCAGAGCAAATATATACTTTTCGTATGTAATATATATATATATAGTGTCTGCGAGACACTGCTGCAACGCAACGAGTCCAAATGATCTGCTTTCTCCTCGGCATGCAGCGCTCACACAATCACATACAGCGCAGGTATCTAGCTAGTCCGAACCACAGATGGTTGATTCAGGTTCTTAAATTGGCAACTAGCTAGATACCTGCAGAAGAAGCAGCGCTGTCGCCACTCAATCTTCACTATCAGATGCATGTACGACTGTGTAAATAAAGTTTAAAAGAAAACTCCGTTGTCATGGAGATGGCATGCCGCAGTTGTTGTCAGGGCCCGTTTCCTTTTCCTCAGTTGTGATTTTTTTCCTCAGAGATTCCTGAATTCCTTCGTCTGCATTCTGTCCATCGTCTTGGTGGGATGCTGTGGCCAATTGCAGTCTGGCAAGCGACCTGACACTAATGACACAGTGATGCACACACTCACATGCACTGGTCAATGCCTTAGACCATTGATAGTGATGTATCAGTCCATCCAGTTAACTAATTCTTAAAGACCCAGCAATTTCTGATCTCCACAGAGTAGGAAAGATTCCTGAAAGCCTTTTTTCTCCTGCAGCCAATATAGTGAAGCAACGAGGCCCTCAAGCTTCCCCAACTGACTACTTGCAGCTGTTGGATTCTGCTTTTGGCACCATTGACGATGGTTATGAGCTATTTGCTAAGTTCATGATGCCAGGGAAAACCCTTCCACTACTTAAACAGACTGCAGGTGATTCTTAGCCAGGTTGTGAAAAGAGGTGGCGTGGCATTTCTCTGCCGGGACGTACACACCTTTGAGAGGGGGGTGTGTAACCCCAGAGATGTTATATTTGAAATATTCTCGTTTACTTTCCTGACTTATGTTATTTTAATGGAAAACACAAATATTTAAAAGTTTATTTTATTAAGACAAATTACAGTTTGGCTGTTCCAATTTCTGTTTGAATGCTGCGTGTCTAAACCTGCATTTCCCACAACTCTGTTCATTGTATATCTTTTGCTTGTTTGTTTTTAAATGTTTAGGAGGCAGCATCTGGGGCAGCTGCTACATAGACTGCTGGGGCTCTAAATGTTTATCCTCTTCAGCACACAACTTTAAGTGTGTATTGAATTTTGCCCCCCTTATTAAGACAATTCTTAATTAAAACTCAAACTAGTAAGGCTGGTTGAATAAATGTATTGACTAAGCAAGTCAATCCAAATTTAGACCCGCCCCCAGGGTCGCGCTCCAGTAGGGGGTGAGGATTTTTGCACAGATGCAAGTATAGTAGCAGCCTTTGTTAACCACTATGAACAATTTACACCACTACACAAAAGCATCAGCCCTTTAACGACAACTCGGGTGAGTCTTATTGAGAAAGACAAAATTGAATTGTGTGCGTACATATACCTTGAAGTGTATGGATGTGCTAAATTTTAAAAGTGCACAAATATTGTCAAATTAAGGAGTAAGATACTAATGAGCAAAACAAAAATTATTTGGGGTATTATATAACATTGGGATAGTTTTTTTATATTTAGTTATGTTGAAAATCGGGATTGTTGTTGATACTTTTATGGAATTGGGTTGTATCATGAATGGTGAAAGGATATAGGTATTAGAACAAGAGGAATGCTCTATAAAATGTTCATTTAGACCATCTATTATCATTAGAAATGAATATGGCTTTTGTTCTCTCTGGTTGAGATTCAAGACTGGATTTAAAATTCTTGGGATTCCTTTGCTGGGGTGCTTTAGCAATTTGCAGTCTGTTGAGTCACCCATTCGAGCGACATGATAGAAAAAGAGATTTAGTTCACCTATCTACAGCGGCAAGACAATTCAATTCATTGTTTTCCCCACAAGCTGGAAAAAAAAGAAGTCGGTGGTCTCAGAGAGCCACAAGGACTGAACTGATACCCAGCTGGTATGGAAACCATCTGGTCTGAGTAAGAATTGATTACTTGATTATCATTTGTCTTGATTTAATCATTTTTGAATTTTGTTTTTGGTTTAAGTTGTGATAAGATTCCTTTCAGAGTCTATACTGAGATATAAAGTTCAAAACAAAAGGTGCTGGGTCCTAAAATTTAGCCCATGTCTTAATTAACTTTTAATTAACTTGAAATGTATGCAGCTAATACAAATAACTTGAAATACATAGGGCTTAACAGAAGTAATAACACAAATAGCTAATAAATTAATAGGGAACCAGGATACTTTTCTGATAAAGATCACCCGATTAATGTGATTGTTATTGTCTACAGGAAGGTGAATGTGTATCTATATATATATATATATATATATATATATATATTATAGTTGAATCTTCTCTGCAGTTATTCATAAAATCATCTTCATGAACTCAAATTTAAAGTAATGACGCCACCTGTAAAAATGAATTGGTTCAATTTGAAAAAGTGCAAAGCATTATATCATGTCCAACATGAACATAAATGCACTGGTCCAAGTGGAAATAGCTCCAAGTCACATGACACAGGCCTGATTGGAACTGATTTCCGATGTATAATTCTGTGCTCAGTACTAGGGTTACAATGGCACACATATCCACAAAGAGGCAAACATGGATAACATGACTACAATAAAACAGAAAGGGGCAACATGCAAAGTTGGTCAAATAAAAATCCAGGGAGCATGATGAGCAGATTAAAGAATGTATATAAGAGAGGAGGATAGATTTAGTTGTTATGCAGCTATGCAGCAGTTATGTAATAAATATATCAATATTTGACGTAATTACCTGCATTTTGTATCACAGCAATATTGGGTATCAGGCTGGCTTAAGTGCCTTAATAATCTGAGTTCTGGCTTTGTGTTTACCCGCTTAGCTGAGCTGAAGTAAACTACAAGATACTAAGCCTGACCTCTGACCTCCCAGTGACAGGTACGCAAGTAAAAAAGGTCATTGATTGATAAAATGGCCTTTTTAAACATACATGTGTTTTATTGTCCACAGTTTTACAGCCAGTTCAATGAAAGGAGGTAAAGTGAAGTTGGGGTGGCCTAAACACAGGGAGGCGAACTACAGGCTTAACAACAGTCGCACAATAAGGACAATGCACCTCAATCTATCTATCTATCTATCTATATACGGTATCTGTGCACCACAACTGACCCAAGAAAACTGCCTGTACTGAGTTACTTCCCTTCATGACAAATAGCTGAGACTAAAATGACAATGGCTATTGAGCAGATTTAGCCTGCGACATACAATTTAAAGTGTTGTGTGTACATTGCTTCTCTAGTACATCAGCACTATATATTGGTAACAGTGTGAACAATAGGAATGTTAAGTGTAAAAAAACGAAACAAAACAAAAGTGTAAAAATGTCCTACCATCGCTGCTGCCGCGGGCAACCAGGACGTCTGGCGACGGGGTTTGTCGTGAGCGTGAGCCGAAGGAGTCCAGGCTGTCGAAGGAGTCCTCGCGGCCGTGGTGTGGGGGGGAGAGAGATTCGCTGCGCTCGGAGTCCCAGCAGTCGATGTAACCGCTGTCCCGGATGCTGCGTTTAGGGCTCTCTGCCTCCTCCGCCTCCTAAACATTAAGCGTTGCAGCAAAGTTATACAATGCACAGAGGTGTGGGGAAATTCAGGTACGCAGCATTGGAACAGAAATCAACCAAAGTATCAAGAAATTCCATTTGAATTAACTTATTTAGTTACATACGGGAAGTCTTAAAACATGTTGTGTTGTGCGTCCCTCCTTTCAAACATCTAACGGTAACTCTGCAGTACTCCCGCATCCATTAATCAATCGTCATCTGCATGGTCCCTATTTTTCTTCTGCCTACATCCCTTTTCATCACTCTCTCTTCACCTCTGTGACCGTCTACAGTGGAAACAGGTCTTTGCAGCTAATGGGAGGTGGGGAAAGGCCTTTCCTGTCTACCATGAGACATCCTGTTCCTGACCCCGGGAACATCTGTTATGCAACGCCCCAAACCCCGACAAAGTCTTCATTATTCTCTCAAGTGGGCTCTACCAACGTATCATTTCTTGTAATTCATCGTTTTTTGAAGGATGGGCATAAACTTGTCCCTTAAAGTCCAGTGACCAAGGATTCATTCTCAGATCACTTTTCTGCTCCAAGAAAACAATAACGGACTGTCTTTGTTATTTTTACCTACAACTTTTGTTCACAGTAATGAATAAAAGTAAAGTGAATGTGTTCACCTGATGTGCTTTCTTAGATTTGCAAATACCATTTCATTGTTACTTTTTTTTGTATCATGGAAACGTGGCTTAGTTTTTGTCAGCTGCGTTGTGTGAACATCTGGGAAAGCTAATATTGTGCTGCATTGGCAGTAATTTCTCAGCTTTGGAGAATAGCAAAGGGATGTCACATTGTGGGATAAATTACATTAGGGTGACATCATGGCTATGAGTTGGTGTCATAGCGTGGGTGGGTGGGTGTGTTTCGTAGGGGCAAACTTTCTTTGCTTTTGGGGCTGTAAAGGGATGGAACCAAGTAAAGATGTGTGAAAATGGAACCCAATTTCACCACAGCTCATCACCGTGCACGGGTGGGGGTATTATACACTGCCTCAGATTATTCAGTTGATAATAACGCTTTTAGTTGAAGCAGCTGTCCCTTGTTTCAATTAAATTTTGCAGCAACCGAACCTGGGATCTTCAACTAACAGAAAGGAAAGACGTTCTACGGCTCAGTGGCCACTGAAAGTTTGGTAGCACAATATATAACAACACTGTCTTAGTCGTCCCTGTGGTATATGTTTACATTTTTCTTCCACCAATTCATTATCTAACTCCATATTATTTCCAAATGTGCCCGGACAAACCTTTCGCATCTGTGACAGCAGGCCCTCAAACTCTTTCAGGTCCAGCGTGGGCCCGTTGTAGGAAGTACAGCCGTTGGCAGCACGACCCAGCCAATAGATGGTGATTAAAACCTGATGGATGGAGAAAAAAAACACAGTCAAGGATTTTGATAGAAGGAGATGGTTAGTTTTTTTCTCTGGTGAGAAAACTCACACTTTAAACTAAACAGACCCAACTTGTGCATAACTAATGAGAAAAAATAATGGGTGTATCCATGTCCAGATTTCGTGTAATCGTAAATTCAGGTTGGTCACTGCAGTTACAACTCCTAAAGTGGTACACTGGATACAGGCATACTGGCCATTAATTGGAACATAAATCAAAACAATCAAAACAAAAACAATTGTTTCTGATTTCAAAAGTTGGCCATACAAGTCATTGCCACACAATGAATAAAATAGCTGGGAGTTGTAAATTAATCAATAATAATAATCGAATAAATTATCAAACTTTTATCAACTAAAGTGATTTATATTTGGCCATTAGCCTGAGTGCACGACTGACCAAGTTAATTTCATCTACTTCCAACCAAAACATCTTTAAAAATCAGAATTCTCAAGGAAGCGTCCCTAAAAGTCTTGCTTCTGCCCCGAATGAATGCTTAATTTGTGAGTTAAGAATGCCCATGTTCTCTGGAACTACCTTTTAAAAGGCCAGCCATACAGGCTAGTCACAGGAAGAGGGAACAGAGCTTCACCTTCAGCAAGTGTTCCAGGCTATATTTACTGTGTCCATGTCAACGGGCACTCTGCAGGGATTGCTTTGATAGGAAAGCCCAACGTGGCTTAATGTGTTTATTTCAGCCGGGCTGTCAGTGTAAACAACCACTGACGTTCAAACACATTGGAAGGTAGAGAAGAGCAAAGAAACTGGTCAGTTGATCAGAGGAAGAGCCGCGATAAATGTTACTGCTGCTACTAGTGTTGTGACACGGTGTTAAAGGTACATAGCTACTGCACAATATACCCTACTAGCAGGGACGTTTCAAGAAAAGGCACAATATAATAATAATAAGCTTTTGACAGGGTGCATCATTGCAGTGTCTTCTTCATGGAAAGACATTTAAGGGGCTTTCGGGTTGTCGTTGCTGTGGACCAATGTAAACAGCCGTCTTTGGGGGCCCCCTTTTAGCTCGGGGCCTGAGGCATTTGCCTAGTTAGCCTGCCCCGGTGTGACGCCTCACCCTACTACAGCAACATTGTCTGCACACTACAGTACATCGAACAGCAGAGTGTATTTCTTGCTCTAGCACCAGCACAATGGACACATTCGTGCCAGCTCCCAAGGGAAGTGGGTCAGCACCAAATGTGTGTTCAGTAACTTTCTCGTGTGTTTAAATGCATCCACATTGATTTCCCCTGCACAGCCACAGTGGGAAACCATGCCACAATTGTGCTTGCATGACTCAGTCAAGCCACGCAAAACCAACAGCAAACAAGTGTACATAAACATAAACTTGGAACACAGGCACCCAGCTACAATTCTGCATCATTGGTACACTTGCTTTGCTACTTCAGGTTCAGCTGTCCCTCTCTGGCAGGTGTGGAAATACTCGTCAAGGAGGTTTCGCTCAGAGACAACAATCATGACTTTGTTTCCTGTGCAAACACACCTGAGCGATGTATACACAAGGGTATGAATACACCCCAAAAAAGCACCTACAGTGTAAGCACATTCACAATCCCATGCATGGGACCTGTCACAATCTGCAGGACTGTACTGCTCCATAATGCCCATCATTACATGACGACACACATAAATGAGCAGCCCCCCCTTTGTCCCACCTGCACCAGCTAAACTGGGTTCAATTCATGCAGTGCAAGTCCCATCTGTTTGCTAAACAACACCTATCTTTTACCGCATCAGCAAATCCCACTTGGTGCAGTTCCTTCACCTCCTTCAATATGTGACGTGCAGCGGAGACAGCAGCTATCAAACCCTAGTCCTCAGCTGGAGTCTGCAGGGTAGATCCATAGAGCATAGAGCAGCGTATCACAGCGGCCGTGGCTGCTGGCTGTAGTGCTTCGGAAAAAAAAGACCTGCTAATGTGGCCAAGAAGCCCTGTGTGTAGAGAGCTAAATGAGCTACAACAGCCTGGGCCAGCTCTGCAGCTCGACACGCAAGCTTGTAGAGCAGCATCACAGAGAGAGAGAGAACGAGGCGGGGGGAGAGCGAGAGAGAGAGAGAGAATAGAGAGAGAGAGAGAATTGCTTTGCCTGCAAAGTGGGTAGGGCTTGGATTATGTGCTGTACTTCTTAAAGCTGCATTATTAGAAAACTAAAATGAGCATTTCAGCAGACGCAGACAACAATAGGGCTGTAAAAGGGAACTAAAAGTGACAAAAATGACAGAAAAGCTTAAATGAATACAATAAAAGCTGACAGGACTAAAACGAAAGCATAAAACAGGTAGTGTTAAGATAGAACAAATAAGGGAAAGTTAAAGTTTGAAAATGTTGAGACAGTGCAAAATATCTGATGTATTTACTCTCAGAATAACAACAGAGAGCCAACGCAAAATGAGCAGAAATAGCAGAGTTGGACCAGGCATGATAATAGCACAAAATGAGACACTGGGCTACAAGAACAGTTTCCTTCCAAACAGACATTTGCCACACAAACAAAACCCTCCTACTGTACTTACATTCTTGAGTTTTCGGCTGCAGTCACTTCCCCTGGAAAGCGAGGCAAAGAGAGAGAGAGAAATAAAAATATGTGTTATTTACGCCTTTAAGAAGCACCAGCTCCTACGTGTAAATGTTAATGTACAGTATGGGAATCTGCACTGACTGCAGCCCACGCAGGGAGAACTTGCAGACTCATTTACTGTATTCACACGGACAACATACAACATCCTCTTTTTGATCACTGTGGGGATCAGAGAGTCTGACTGCCAAATGCTCTGTGAGAGGTGCACCGCCCGAACATCACAGCAGTGGCCACTTAGCACCACACATGCTGCCAAAATGAAAAGATGTGGATCCTGTGGCTCACCACTTGAAGCTATAAGTGGAGAGTGGGGAGAAGCGGTAAAATCTGACCCCAACACATGCTTGTTGCGTCGTGGAAATATACACCTCTAAGCTAAGAGGAAGAGACCAACAAGTGTCAGCGAAGATATAAGTCCTGGGTTGATCATGAATTTCACTTTATATCTTTCATTATCAAGCATATCCATCACATCAGGATCAATAGCCACCAATACCTTCACAAGTGAAATTAAATTAAGGAAAATAATAATATTTCTGATATTAATGTGAAAACGACGACTGCACATGATATACAAGTTTACTTAACATGGCCAACAGTTAAATATTAATGGCATGTCTTTTTATATACTTTATATTTTCAAATTATATTCTATGCAACTTATATTCCGTGATATAATGCGTGATTAGGACACATAATTAAAATTAAAATATTGAAGAAAAAACAATGACAAAACAATTAAAAAAACAAGCCTGGCCAAGAAACAAACACCATTTGTAGAATAAATTGAGAAGTCATTTCAGTAAAATCACATATGAAAGAAAAAAGTGACTGATAGTTTGATAGATAAATAATGTTATATATATATATATAAGTATAACAATATAGTAACAACAATATATATATATATATATATATATATATACAGTATATACATACATGGAAACATTATGACTGTTCCCAGAGCCCAAGGTTAATCAACCTGACTCACTCAACATACAGGTGAAATCTAAATTGCAGCTGCATGGCTTTTCCATGACAGCGGGGACCTGAGAAAGAAAGGAATGTAAGAGGAGGAGAAGGTAGCCAGAGGGGATGATGTGTATGCCCTCTCTGTCCTCCTTCCTCCTCATCATCCTTTTTTTGTCAGCTGACTGAGTAATCATTGAGACAGGTAGCTTTTCTCTGTTGCTGTTACACTGTTGAAATAAACCTGAAGGACAAACCCAGCAGATTCCCCCAAGTCATAGTTAGGGGCCTAGCCAAGGTAAATGTTTGCGTAATTCTACTGTTTTCTTTCTTTTAGATCGTTTCTATCAGTGTCCATAATTTAATTTAGGTATCAGAGAAAAACAAAGAACACAGATTGAGTTGTTATAGTAAAAAAAAAAAACATTTTGTTAAAATATGCAGTTCAAAATGTGTGTTCTACCTTATTTCCTTTTAGTTTTTCTGGGTGTCAATAGATTTAGTGTTAGTGCGTAAACTAAGCATGGAAACAGAGGTCTCCTCTCAACACTGTAACCTTGATCCGTTTCCAACACCATACAGAGGAACAGGAGATATTTCAGGCCTGAGCTCACAGTGTACCTGGACCTGTCCATTCATCCAAATCTGTTGGCCAGATGAGCAAACAGCTGTCCGGAGAGACTCAGTGGGAATGAAACTCCAACAAAACATTTTCCTGTCATGGATACGAGCTGCAGGAAAGTAGCATCCTGTGCGACAGATGGTTACATAACGACTGGAAATATCTGAGGACCACTTAAACAATGACACTAATATTTCCTTTCAGGTTCGAGATCATATTCCTTATTCCTGATATTTCAAGAGTGAAAAAATTAAATGGAAGTCATCAGGTAACATAACGTTTCACATATTTGTAATGGTATTCTACCACTATCTATTTGAATATATAACTATCTTTTCTTGAAGAGAAAAAAACAAGCAGTACATCATTTTTATATTTGATCTAAAATGAATAGCTATCACCCTGTATTATTGATGCTCTGGTAATCTAAATCCCCATTTTCCTCTGTTTGTACATCTTTCTGTATGCATATTATGCTATATACAGTAATTGAGGATATAAATAACCAGTCTTTCATCAGTGGAGTCCATTCCACCTCTTCTCAGATACGGACTGAACCATATGAGTGATGAATACACCTTGCTTAATTCCTTGTAAAAATTAATGGGAAGCACATCTTAGAGATAATCTGCATGGGTTGAGTTTAAATTAATTATGATGAAATTAGGATTAAGGCCATCACATGGATATCACTGTAAAAAAGTGTAAATGTAGGTTAGCCATATTATCTGTGAGCTTGCAATGAAATGCATAACATTATTATTGGAAAAAAAATATATATATATTAACACGGCTATTACTGACACTGTAAACTTGCACACACACCCAAATACAAAAGCTGCATAACACACACAGGCACGCACATAGGCACGCATACGCTCACACACTGGGGAGTGTCCCCTCTCTCCTCCAACTCATGCAGCTTCTTTTGTGTACCCTGTGGGTGCACAGCCTGCATGAGGACCGCATGTCACAAGCACCACCACTAATGATACTGTATGTATGTGTAACCTACGTGCACTTTGTTACCAAGCAACAGAATAATAGTCATACCACAGTGAGTGATTTAAAGCGTCTTGTTGTATTTGGACAGAGACCAGTTGTTTCTCACAGATATGCCATTGTGGCTTTGCTGACAAAGACTCATACAAACTTCCTTTGACTCGCATTTACGTGTTTTGTTTGTGTAAGCAGTGAACTGGCTGATTGTCTCATGCAGAGAATGACAGGCTGACAAAGAAATGCAGCAACAGTCTAACAGACGAACACATCTAATAACACATAGCAGAAGTGTTCATCAGCAGCACTCAACACCCCAATCACTTAATAAAAACACAAATCTGCCTTTGTTGCAATTTCTCGAAGCTCCTGAACTGTGACTAAATGGACCTTGGGTGGGATAGTTTTGTTTATGGCAAATGGCTCGAATGTAGACTGTATTATTAATTAAATACAGGACAGATGATGTTAAAGAGTTTATTAAATATGGCTGACCTGGCATTTAGTTTGCATTGGCTTTCTTTTCATTTAAACCTTATTTGTCAAGTGAAAGCAACACTTTAGCCTATTGTGCCTTTCTTTCTCAACATACACACAATCTACAACTCTCCAGTTTGATGAATTGGCCTGTAAAGTTCTCTAATTTATTGTTAAAAATCATAATAATTATGCACCATCTTTCCAATTAATGACTTAAGTTGTGGCTTCTTTGATGGTTGGATACTGTGCTTTACAACTAAACAATGCACACAAAACAAAGGCACACATTCTCACACTTGTTGAGCAGCAAGTAGAATGCAGAAACTTTGAGTCTTACTTGGCAGTGGGGCGTGCTGATGTGTCCTGCAGGTCTCCAGGGTCAAACAGCTGGGAGCCTTTCAGTCCCAGCTCCTCACAGCCATGGAGAAACCCGCTGAGGTTGTCCTGCACGAAACACACATGCACACAAACAGTTTAATATGGGTACATAAACAACAAAGCAAGGTCAGGTCTATTCACTGTACAAGGTAAAAACTCAGATGAAATGCACTTGTTCTATCTCAATGATTCACTTCAAATCATTTAATTATTATAGAAAACAGACAATAGGAACCTGCAATTGTAAAGCCTTGCTTATGACCTGTGTATCTGACCTTAACCTGCACGCCAAGTCTCAACCCTCACATAACCAGTTTTCAGTTTTTTCAGTCTGATGTTCAGCCACTGAACATCCAATTTAAAGATACAAAACAACAATGGCACAACAGGGGTGCAGGCCAGTTAGTTTACTTGTGCACAACCTGAAATCAGGATACCTGCTCGAAAGAAATGTGACACCAGCAGGTTCTGGGTCCAGCCTCCTCTCTCAGATTAGTCCAACGTTCACTCTTCACCTTTTGCTTCCTTTGTGGAATATTTTTCTCACTCCCAGTTAATTCCTCCTAGTTTACCTGCTTTGCCTTGATCCCTCCTGGTTTGTCTCTTCTCTTCAGTCTGTCCCCATCCTCTTCCCCGTCTTCCTCCTTCTCACATCTCTGTTCTCTAACAGCACTCTTTGTTGGGTGCAACCTGAGCTGAGCTCCCCTCTCTCGTTCCCAGGTTCTCTCTCTCTCTCATTTTTCTCTCCCTCTCTTGTTCCCAGGTTCTCTCTCTCTCCCTTTGTTTTTCCTCTCTCCTTCTAAAGGCCACCGCCAAAAGCCATTCCCTCTACTACCCTCCACCCCCTGGCCTTCTGGGTGTGACCATTTCCTCTCCACCTTGATTGTACCATGCACTCTCCATCTCTCTTGCACACCAAAACACAAGCACAATGTGATTATATCCAAATATAGCATGCACAAATTTAGAAAGAATTCTGCTTTAAGTATAAAACATTCAAGGTGCACACAGAAACACAATAAATACTTATTTATAAGCAAATGAACACATTATTGGTGGAAATCGCCGATTCAATGCCTGGCTATAATCACAAACACACACATACACACTTGGGAACATTTTTTCCCACGATTCTTTGCCATTTGTAGCAAAACACCTCCCCGAAACACACCCTGCTGCTTCCTGTGTTTTTGGCTACATCTGTACAATCCGGGTGAGGCAACGCCACCCACAAACTCTCTCTCACACAAACACACAAAGTCAGAGGACATAGTAATCTCCTGATAGTTTTGCTCAAGGGGGGGCACAACTTCAGTGGAATTAACTGGTTCTCTCTCTCTATCTCTTACACAGATACAGATGCACACACAAGGTCATGGTCATATTTGACTTCAAAATAAGGCTTTGCATCCATTTTTATGTGGGCATAAAGAGTTAGAACTCACACTTTTTGTTCCATGTATCAAACATGTCCCCAAAAATCCCAATTAGGTGAGGGTTGTGATAAAATGTAACATAAAATGGTCGTTTATTTATTTATTTTTTTTATCATACAGCAAGGACATACTCTCACTTGGAAAGATTTGGGGAAATGTGGAAGGATATAATTCCTTGTGTACTAAATTTGCTCAATGAAAACTATACTTGCTAAAATCGTAGCCGCTTGCTGCCAGCTGTAGTGTCACACAGCTCCACACTATTCATATTTAGTCTGTCTGGAAGACTCAACATCACGACTAACTCCAAAAAACACCAATGGGCTCACTTAGTAGCAACTTGGGTAATGGCAACCTTAATTAGCAGGGGATGGTGTGAGTGTGTGTGTCTTGGGAAGTGAGCATATCGCAGGTCACTGCCACAGGAAACTGGGCGTCTACTGCAAAGACATGACTGACAGCTGAATGTGTTTATAGAAGGATTGGGAGATATGAGGTTGAATATAACACAAAGCCCTCCACTCTGTTAAAAGGAAAATATAATAATAATAAATGGAAAATAAAACATAAAGCAAAATGTTTCAGCAACAGTCACGAGGAACATTTATAACCAAATCTTAACGTCACAAATTACTTACAGACAAGTATTTCAAGTTCCAATATTAATGCAGGGCAAATAATGCTGAAGCAATAGTATAGTACATGCATGTGGGTAAAAAGAAAGAAAATGCTGACGGTAATCAGTCTATGACTACAACCAAGATTAGACCACTATGGTTTCTCAGGGATGAGGAGTTGTGTTTTGGATTAAATCTGGACATAATCCATAGAGCTGATCACAATGAGAAAACAAGCCACTAGGGAGGGTTCACGCATGTTTCCAATTGTCCATGCAGAGAATAACGCCCAAAACGAAGGAAATATGAAAGGGAAAACCCAACCTGCTACACAATGCCAAAAACTGCATCACTCATTAAAAAAAAGGCAGAAATGAAAGATTCCTTGGCTAGAAAGTTTCACATTTTACAACAACTTAATGCAACAGTGGCCAATCGAAGACTTGCTTTGATTCGATCTCACAACACAAGGGACAAAATGATCTCAAGATATTAATGAAGCGTTTGTACAATCGAGTGGAAATTGATTTAATAAATGCCATAATTACGAAGGGTTTAACATCACATGCTTGAGTGTTTTCCTTTTCCTTTTATGTTTATACGTCACTGAAAATTTACAAAAACGCCTGTTGCTGTTGGGTCGATGCCCGCTTTTTAAGCAAGTGAATTACTGCCATTCAACGTAAGGGCCGATCACCACAGTGCGTGTGTTTACACAGTGGCATACCACTGGACCCAGGGACAGCTCGGAACACAACAACCAACCTGTTCAGACGCACACGACGCCACGCAGGCTGGGCTACTATAGCAATGAGGTAGCTACTCTAATTACAAAACAGTCCAAACTCCTCAGAGACTCATTTTACCATTACCCCCACCCCCCCAAACAGGAAGAGGAAGGGGGAGTAGCCTGTGTTTTATTACGATAGGCCAGATAACACCAGACCTCTTGTTTATGTGTTTCTCACCTCTCTAATCACAGCGAGGGGGAGGAGAAAATCCATCAACAAAACAACAATAACTAGCACTACTTCACTGTGAGATGAAAAGATGGAACTGTGCACTGATGGATCAAGCAATACAGTAAGAAAAAAAAAAAAAGTAAAGAAAACTGACTAAGTAAATCTTTCATGATGGAAAAATGTTAGTAGAGAATGTGGTTGTGCAATTATCCGCCACTTGTATAACGAGAGTGAGAGCCCATTGACAGCCATTAGTGACAATACAAGTTAAGATGCCATCAGTCTTACACTTGCTTTATTCATGTCATGCTGTGATCCATAATACCCATATCCGATTGCATTTTTCATCTGTAAGTACTAGAACTTCAGTCCTAATCACCCATATCACTCTAGTATATGACCACCACATTTCCAACCTATTTTTTCTGCCGGCTTTTACTGACTTGTTAAACATTTGCCAAAACCATCATGACTCTAAGTTGGATGAAAGCTCTTAAGAAAACTCAAATAACAACTATCAGAGTAGTTGATTTTCTTTTATCACACTGCTGTGGCCTGTAGTTGAGATACATGACATTGATTATTTTTTTTATATTTAAAATATATTTCTTCTTATTGAGATTAGCCCTTTTGAGAATTAAAAAGAATTAGAAGATTTTTCCTCCCTAATCAATAACGATACAATTAGTGCATCAAAAAACTTCAGTCATTGTTCCGTGAATATCACTGAACATTTTGCATTGAGACTTTTTGTGGCATCTTCACTCAACAAACATTAAAAGGGTGCCAAAAACGTTAATATGGACAAACTTCAAGAAAGTGAATGGAGAAATGAAAAAAATACTTAACGTGAGCTCCAATAGTGTCAACTTTCCCTCTGCCAATATTGATATGACTTTCCTGCTCCTGAAAGGCCACTTCATTCACATCACAGTCTTCAGTCACCATGAAAGGACTCTACTGTATTGCACTGTACTCGAGTGAAATGCATCAGTGTTCAGGTTTACTGAAATCCACAGGCTCTCATTCAAAGCAGGGGGTTAACTTGATTAAGATTCCACAGACAACAATGCCAATCTTCAATTAAAGGTCTATGGAAGCAGACGAGAGTTTCTTTCTGCTCATATACAATTAACAAAAAGGAAAAAATATTTGATGGAACTAATTACTTTGGTTAATCAAGGGAATACAATTGAAAGGCAGCAGATGATTTTGAAACACAAGGTATGCGCAGACGTGATGATGAGCATTTCTCTCTCACTTGTGCAATAAGTGAACCACACACGGCTGAGGTCGCTCAGCTGCAGGCATCTGTAATCAAACACTGATAAACCACCTGGTAGTTTATAATGTAATGTCTGCCCAAGCCAATAAATCAATCTGACACATTATCTTTGTCAGTGTACGTCTGTTGTTGTTGCTGTGGCTGAAAATGTACATCAATAGTAACTAGATCTTGCTTGCAACACCAAACTGGCAAAGAAACATTAGGGCTGTGGGTTAGGCTCAACAGCCCATATCACAATAAGAGATCATTTCAGTTTCCAGGTAACAATATATATATAAAAATTTACAAAAGAATTAGGAAGACTGTGGAAGATCACAAAGCATAATTGACATGATGAAGAATAAGCTAAACTTTCCATAGGAGTCATTTGCAAAAAAAAACACAAATAAAAAGAATTGAGTTGAATAGGCACTTAAATGTTGAATTAAATGAAATTAAAAAGGATATATTGAATATAATATCAAACTACGGTCACAATCCTCAGATGTTGTATTTTTTTTATTTCAAACATATATACTGTATTTTTGTTTACATTAGTAGCTTGCATATAATCCATTGAGGTTTTGCCAATATTGAAAAAAAAAGCTAAAATAATGATCTTTTATCATCTTTTCTATTAGTTATCTGAAAACCAGAGATGAGTGTCTAGGTTATGACAGGCTTGCTAACTTTTAGGCCAATGTTTTCTGCTTTGGATGGAAATGGTATAAATGCCCCGAATCTCAAGTTACAAGGTATGCAGAACAACCCCTATCAAACCACTGTGTCCTGTCGGTTAGAAGTGACATTGAGTAACTAACAATAGAGAGCACCGAATAAAATAATCACAACATTTATTTTGGAGAGGGAAGCATCCCCTTGAAAAAGAAAGGAGAGGAAGACACATGGACATAAAACAGAGTCTGTATATTTGGATTTGAAATGAGAGATAATGTAAATAACTCACCAGGCCAGCAATGGGTGTGGGAAGTCTGTTAATTTTCTTTACCAGGCCAGGTTTAATGGAGCTCAGCAACCTAATAAAAGAAGACACAAAAGGAAGAAAACATCAAAAGCTGAATTTGAAAATATATATATATATCTGAATTATAAAGCACTTTAAATTTGTCTTTGTGATGTGCTCAAAAGAATATGTCAGAGGGTAAAAGTAGCAGATTAAAATAACTTCAGACCAAAGATATAAAGTGTGAAAAATGTATTTCCTCAGCAACGCCTAGAAGGTGAAAAACTGCACAGATCCTAGAATCACTGCTGCTCCTTCCAACCCCTGAGAGTTGTTAACTGTAGTAAATGTCACATCGCACACAAATGCAGAAGCGTGTTCTGCTGTTGTCATGCCTCATTGCTTCCCTTTTAGGGAATTAAATTCCATCAAACTCTGACTGCTTGTATGACATGAACCAACAGCCTCAACTATCCTACTCTCAATCTCCAGTTATGCTCTGGACAAAAAAAACAAACTCAGATGATCTTAATGTGTAGCTATTATATGTCCTGCAATGTCTGGTGCAGTCCAAAAGTTGATTTTTTCCACAATGAGATGCTGTGATTTACTTTTGTTAGCAAACCCTGTTCTCCCTCGGTCACCTTTAATATATCTAAACTCAGTTAGAAATGTCCTGCTTTAAGCTCTTCCCAGAATAACCCGCAATGACCCCAGGACAATGCTACACACTACACACAGTATGCGTTGGTGGGGAGAGTGTGCGACACTGAAGACAATATTTCCACTCTTGAAAAGTTGCCTGGAATGAGTATTATATTGCAGCTTTCTCTGTCTTGTCATCTTTGCAGATGGATTTCTGTCCTCACTAGTACAGATTACTTTAACAGTACTAATACCAACAAGTGATTGAAGACTCCAATATGATATCCCATTTTGGGCAATTGTGTGACAAATATGTGCAAGAATGTGTTAAACTTGTTACAACAAGAAAAAGGAATTGGAAATGACGAGCGGGAGTGCTTCGCCTAGATTTAAAAAAAACACACACACAAGCAAACAAGCTCACTCTATTAACACATCATCTGTATCAGTGTGTACGGGGACATGCATGTTTCGTGCGCATCAGAGAAAAAGAGAGAGGGGTTGGAGGTTGTTTTGCTTGGTGGAGAATTAATGGGATTCAAACCCATCAACAATCTGTTCTCTCCTCTGCTGCTTGGATACCATTTAAGAGCATTGCATGACTACACACTTGCAGGGTGTTAAGACAGGGGGATGTAAGGTTGATGATTTAATCACCACCAGCAACCTAGAGGGGTCTTAGAAGCTGCCCGAGGGATCACAGCTATGATCACTGCAATGAAATGAGACGTTCAAATGTGCCGGAGTCTTTGTAGCCATAAAGTCATTGTGAATCTGTTTGAGCATCAAATAAGTGATGACAAATATTAAGTATCCAAGATGCCTGCAATAGCTTTACAATAATATAAAAAACTTGGACTGTACAACACATTCCACATGGAATGTGTATGGTGAGAACTAAGCATGTTCCTGAAAGGGTCAGGTTTGTTTTTTCTTGAGTTCAATAATCATAACATTACAATATTGAAATCAATGACATTTCTTGCTGTTTACAGGTTATAAGGAAAATGAATCTGCCCAACATATCCAATGATGGACCTTCTATCTGGCATTACAATGGGTGATAATAGAGCATAAACACTTAGATTAAAAAAAGGAAAAGCTAAATTATTTGTGACCAGAGCTCTCTAAGGTTTTTTAATCTCTATTAAGATGACTTTGATTGCTGATAGTGTTGGAAGGGCTGTATAGAGAAAAATGTCTCTCAGGAAATTCTCAGACCCATTATGAGGTCTCTAGGTGTCTTGTTTTGTTTGACATATTTTCTAAAATACAGTTATAGTTATAGAAAATAAATGAGCTAAACGCAGCAAATCTATTCAACATAGTAAACATTTTATCAGAATTGTTAATTTCCCTAACCTTTCTTACACCAACCTTAATTTATAAATGTGTATTCACAATGAATAAAGTGTAAAGACTGGGGCTTGTGTAACTGAACTTGACATAGAGGACTGTAAAAAGATTAAATACAAGTGTTTGTGTATGTTTTCGGTCTCAGTTCAGCACCTCAGCTCATTATGAGCGGGAAGAAGAAAAATGAAAATTCAACAGATCAGATCACTCAACCACAGTGCTGCAACAAATCAGTGCAGGTGTGAAAGGAAACCCTTTTAGACTACTAAAGTTTTGGAAAAAGGTTTTAAATTTATGTGTTTTTTTTGTTCTTGGTTCACAGGATTACATGTTTACTTTGTTGCACTTCCTGTGAATTGTCACAGAAAGCGACACTGAAAAAAACACATGCTCATACAGCCCATTTTAAAAAGGGGCCAGTGTTCATTAAATGGTGAGGAATCGCTCAACTTCTAAGATAAGATAAGATATATTTGTCACATGCACAATTATACATGATACGTTATGAAGTGAAATCTGTAGATCTAAATCCTCCTTTAATGCAAGACACTGTAATACTGTAATACTGTATATATACTGTATATAATTTCATTTTAATTACTTTTACAATCCCAGTTAGAATGCATCATTTGTTGATAAGAGGGAATAAGACAAGAATAAGAGCAACAAAGAAAAAGGCTTAACAGTGTTGGAGTGTACAGTTGATGCATTCAAAAACACTCGGATTAAAATAAAGGTTTATTCATAACTTACTCGCACAGCAGTATGCCGTTCTCCAAACCTCCTCTGAAATCTTTGTCACCGAAACATCTTCCTGTCACGGCCTGCAGAGAAGACAAAAGGAGTGCGTGAGCAAAATAGAGCCCTAAAAGCAGTAAAAATCAAAAACAACAAATTAAAAGATCATTCCTGTTTTTTTTTTTTTTAATCTATAGTCTACACACACAAACTCCTCTTGGAAACATGTGCGACAACCTTTATCAACACTCCTTTCACGCATTTCCCTCACAATAAATCCTGGGAATGGTATGGCGAGGGGCACAAAGAGCCGTCAGCTGTATATCACGTCCCTCTCTCTGGTTAGCTGTGCTAAACACTAACAAGCTCGACATAAGCCGCAATCATCCTGACCAAATGGCTTTGGCAGGATAATGTGTCGTGACAGGGGATTTATCGGGTAGTAGTTGCTCAGACCCTCTGAAGAGGAGAAGCTGCCAGTTTGCATGTGTTTGCATGATTGAGGTGCATCCGTCGGGGTTGTGTGCGCTCGCTCTAACAAAAACATTACAACACAGAGAAACGTGTCTTTTTAAGCTGTGAGTCAGCATACCTGAACACCTGCCAAACAGTTCTTGTCTACGGCATGAAACAAAAGAAATCCCAAATGCTGATTGGTTTTGGTTTTATTCTAGTTTTAAGTTTTGATCTTTCACCTTCATTTAGGAGAGTAAACAGTACATCACATAAATGTCCCACGTGAACACATGAAAACATGCAAAAAAATTAAACTTAATATTAAACTTAAATAATAACAGCGTCCTACTTGAAAAAAAAAGATTGCAGTTGATTTTGTGACCAAACCTATTTAAAATCCAATCATTCACACAATCACTGGCAGATATTTTGGTCGTCTTTGGAACGCCGGTTACAAAGCCAAAACATTACATTTCCTGAGAGTTTCTTTCACCTTTATTTGCACAGCTGGGAAGAAAAAAGCATGGAGCAGTACAGTGTTGGACGGCTGCACGTCAGCATTTATCAGCTCTACAGCTGGAAGGGACACACACAGTGAGGGGCTTATGCTCAGTGATGGGGAGTTGGACAGACACAGATGCAGATAAACAGAGAAATGAAAAGTGACCCTCTTTCCCTGTAGACCGACATAAAGCCACTGCCACCACTGCCACTTGTGACTACAGCATTGTGTGACTGGTGTTGACAGCACAAATGCGATGAGTGTGAGAGTGCGAGACCTCAGAGTCTCACTCTCAGTGCAAACATATGTTCCACAAAACCCACATTCTGTGATCACACTATATTGACTTACAGAAGCCTATTGATTCCACGCCAGAAAAAAACTAAAACTTAATCATGTTAAAATGTGGAGAGTTTATCATTACAAGTTGTTTTTAAAATTTAAATAATAAGTTCTTGTGCTATCCCTTATCTCGTTCTCACAACGATTCTTGCGATAACATACTTAAGTTTCATGTTATAATGTGATAGCTTGGTATATTGTGGTAAAGTGAACGTATATACAGTATGTATCATTTGAAAATACTTGAAGGCGCAGGTGGAATCCTATGGTTATAACGAGACATTTACGCAACATAACGCGTCAGATTGTAATGGGTATAATATATATAGTGGTAACATGAAAATATACTAAATATATAAAAACTGAAAAACATCTTAATGTTTTACTTGATATGGAAGAACACACAATATTATTGGTTCAGTTAAACATCATTGAGAAGGGGTCAGCTATGCAGCAAGTTCAGCTTTACTTGGCAATGAAACCCTGCTCAAAGTATTTAAAATAACTTGTACTTGCTAGTATTCAATGAATTGCTGACAAAAACTTTATGACCTCATGATGGATGAGGTTAGGTTTAGTGTTTAGTTCCTAAAACAACACTTTTTTTTTTTTTTCATAATTTAAAAGTTTTACACATTTCATATTAATTGGTAACCTGTACATAAAACATCAGCTTACAAAACTGACGTGATTGACTAATCTTGGCTGGGCAGCGTCACATTGTGTATGTTTCCTGTGTGCAAACGTTTCACGAGTGGGCAGCAGATGCAGATCCAACTACAGTAGTATTTAACATCATTTCCACATTTCACACACTGAAGAATGACATTCCAATCTGTAGGTCCTGACCCTACACATTGATATTGCGTGGTCTTGTTTGTCCTGTATATGAGGGAATAACGTTCCTAGTTTTAATGTCCGACAAGTATGTCCTGGTTTTGGCCACGAGAAAGTATCATTATGGTCTTATTTCGGTGATGATCCAGTGGCCTAGATAGATTTATGCTAGCGGCTTTAAAAAATCTGCAGCCGAGATGCAGGTGACCTTGGTTTAGAAGCTCTCTAATAAATGTGTCAGAAGGATATTTTTGTTGATGACCATGATTCATGTACTGCGCTGCTCCCTTTAGTATCATCCTGGGCTGAGGAGCACATGAACCTCCTGTCTGGCCAGAGGCATTGTTTACACACATTTGAGCAACATAAAATAAAACTCATGCTTGATTTATAAAACCAAAAAAATGTGAGGATAAAACACATGCATAGACCACACTGCACCGTTAACGCGTCGTTAGAAAGCTGATCTGTTTGCAGGCCTAGCATTTGCATTACCTTATAGACAAATAAAAAAACTCCTGAGCTACAGCAGGAAGCTACCGCTACAATGCTATAAAAGTTGAGATGGCATGCAAGGCAGTGTTTTTTCTTTTTAAGTGAAGGGCATGGTGCACAGAAAAAACACAAGTCATTTAAGTGGCCATTAAACACTAAATCACTAATCCAAGGAACCTCATCAGAATCGGAGCTCTGGAAGCAATAAAATACCTAAACTAGACCACCCAGAGTCAAGTATTGCTGTTTCATGTTCACAAAAACAAACATTTACAATTAGAAGACAAATGTGATGCTGCCGGTAGAACAAAATAGAACCCTTTAAAGAAAGTAAAACAAAAACCTTGGTGCAAGAAATAAAATGCACACAAAATATTCTGGAATGGTCTGGATCAGAATGTGTTTTCAAACCATCGCAGGGTCATGTGAGGGGCCTCGATTAAAAAGAGGAATGTGTCGTGTTTGTTGTTTTCAGTGGAATGTTGCCCGCATTGTTTCACAAACAATCAAATGATGTCGGTTGGCTTTTTTTCGCCCGTCCTTTTCACTTCCTTCCTGTTGGAAACCCCTCAGGTCACAAAAGTCACTTTCTTTGATTCACATCCAAATCAATCATAGCTATAACTTTGCTGCACACAGACAGACACCTCTCTTGGTTTAAAAAAAAATGATCTATCAACTTTTCAAAAGAAAAACTTAATTTGCCAAATGCAAAAAAAAAAAAGAGAATTCTCGCTTTGATAAATTACAAACATGTTGGGAAGTTCTCGCATGAAACCTCCCAGAGACACTGCTTTCATGTTCAAAGAGATAAAACATTAATGAGACCAAAAGAGATTCCTTTACAGTCAAATCATGTCTGGCATGAACCACAATAAAAAGACACTTTATTGAAGAACAACTACCAAGGAAAATACAGTCAATTTACAGTCAATACAGCAGGACTGTATTGATACAGAGATTGATCAGTACTTTTCACTCCTTTGCTGAACATCCTTATGTTGTCCCTCTACCCCGATGGGCCTTCCAATGAGATCATAACTAAGGCAGTGTCGCAGTGATCTCACGGGCCTCCCAATGGACAGCTACCTGTCCCAAATCAGCGACTAATAACTGAGTGTTTGCTGACATGCCGGGCTTCATAACTCGGGGAAGAAAAAACTCTACTCAGTCCCTGGCCCTGGGGCCAAGTACGATCTGCCCGTTGAAGAGTTGACAGCTGTGAGCTTAAGGGCTGGCAAACCTAAACAGAGAGACATGTGCTCCCCACCTATGGGCTTGCTTCAACGGCACACGTCTGCTATGCGCTCAAAAGCATTCAACTTTGCGAGATGTTGTCTTAAGGGTGTTGCAGAATCCTCACGGTATGCGTCCAAGTTAAGGAACACATGTAAACAAGTCTTCTGGACTACAGCCAATGATCGTATTAATTCAACTTGACGAGGAAGAGGTTTCAATCTGTAAAGGCTTCTTTTGCTCAACAGCCCAAAACCAACAGTGGACAATGTGGTGGTTTGGTAATACAAACTTCATGACAGGAGCGGCAGTGAATAGAAACAAACAATACTGCCTGGACATGATTTGTGTAGTCTAGCGGCTTCTCCAAGCCACCAGCAAAATCTCAATTTCATCAGTATTGCAGGAGCTAAATCAACGGAACCATGACAAGGTAAAACCCTGCTCTGGAACAGCAACGCTGAGACAACCACAAAAAATATAAAAATTGGTAACATCTGACTCCTCAAAATAGAGGGAGTGGGAGCTCCGGCTCATGGAGCTTCAACAAGTTCAGCCAAAGGTCACGAGTGGTATCCGCCTGCAGTCAATCACCCAGGCCTTTTCACAGGCGTGGACTGTTTGCTCTGTGTGCCGGCATGTCAGTGAACGGGGTCAGGGATGGAGACAGGGAGGCTGTAGGGGGTAAATCCGAAAGAGTATTTAAACTCCTCAGCTCCTTATGATTCTCAGATTATTATTTGGGCTTTATCCTGAGACAATTATACTTCAGTTCAAGACAGGAGGGGAGAGCATTCCAAAAGGGTGGATTGCACACTGCATTAGATGTGCACATATTTCACAAAACAAGTTTGTCATCTTTGTGCTTGTAACAACAACGGCAACGGCAATAATAGCAACAACTTAAAAAATGCAAAACAAGTTGGAATTATTTGATTTACTTAGATCTATCAATAGGTGAATCCACAATTGAAACTATGAGCACAAATTCTCCAAAGATTTTCTCAGATAAATATCTTGTTTAGCATCCAGCAATATCCAACAATTACTTATAAAACTAATAAGGTTGTTTCATAGAAACGTTTTAGGTGCAGGACAACATCAAATACATATCTGCATCTCGTTGAATGTTGCCCTGATCTCAGAAAAGCTTTTGTGGAACAAAAAGGCTGCTCAAAAATTTCTCCCTCAGAAATCACACGGAGGTACTTAATGCATCTGGGGCCAATGTGGGTCTGGAAAACAGAATAGCCTGTGTATCTTTTTACTTTAGCATGCTTCATGAGGTTTTCACTGAGCTGGCAGGGGTTTTCTAAGACTGGAGTTAATATGGGATTATGCCACTAAAGCCTGCAATGGAAGACCACCGCTAAATAACCGCAAACAGTTGCAGATCCAACCGCGTTCGACTGATCTGGAGACAGTGACGCCAGCAGACACACCAGATTGTACGAGCTGTATTAAGAGCCTGAGAACAAATGAGCATATTCACACAGGCAAGAGCCAGAACTCTGACTGGTATATCATAACTGAAACAAACACAAAGATTCATAGACACCTCTTGGACCACACGCACATATTAACATTCAACTTAGCTTGATTCAACCCGCCCCACAGACACATCAGCATAGATTTAGATGACAGTGTGTCTTTACAACAGACTAACTGCAAACACCACTTTTTTTTATTTTTGGAGGGAGTTGAGACAGACCGCTCAGGAAGTAACTGCATTTTTTAATTGAAGTGAGCCAGGCTGGAACCACAGGATAGTTGCTGCCCAGGCCAGAGACAATGAACAAAAGAGTATTATGACACAGGGATTATAGCAGGTAATGACAGTAAATGGAGTATAATTGTATGTAATGGTATTATTCAGTGGAATCAGCCCAGGACCTCAACAGTCCAATCCCAGATCCAGAACATGGCTTTATTTACAGGCCAATTTGGTGACAGCAGACTATTTAGACATAATATGTCGTATGAACATGTTTCCCAGAGTAAAGCTTGCGATGGCTGAAGGCATATTTAAAAAAAACACAAATCCTAAATATCAATCAAATAATTCAAAAAACATTCAGCCACAAACATAAAGGAAACATGAGAGAAATACAACTTAAGGATAAAATGTAACACAAGTCCTTTGTACTGGATCCCCACAAGTTTACCGTTCACATGTGCCAACCACACGCTGTCGGCTGCAGCAGTGAATCACAATGATTTGTAGTCATGGAGGGCACAATAAAAAGGGAAAGGGAGACATAAATAAGTGTGACAAAAAAAAATCCCTCTGAGCCAGCTCAGTTAAACAGAAATGCAACTTTACATTGTTTGTCGAAACCTTTTTTAGGATTACAACCAGATTGTTTGTGAGAGCTTATACAATAAGTACTGTACCAATGTTGTTTATGTTATCACACACACTGAATGCTGTAAGGAGGGATTTTCAAATAGCTCAGCAATGTTTTGTGATGTCATAAAATGCACTCTACCCTGTTTCAGTCATTTCAGTCAGAAAAGCACAAATGTTCTCAGGCACGCGGTGAATCCTGCGAGTCACCTAGCGTGGGAAACCTTACACAACCCTCCGATTAGTCATGTGCTGCTCCCACTCAGCAAGATGCATGGTTTCATCTGAGCCAAAGTTCTTATTTAGATGTACATGTTGAACAGAACAGAGACTCACTTTGAGCAGATTCTATTTAAAAATGTTTGAAGGGACGTATTTGGCATTTTTGCTTTGCCGATACTCAATGAAATCAATAATCATAACTTTCAGCCATAGAGTTTTTCAGGATAATGATGCAGAGCTGTAATGGCTAAAGCATCATTCGCCATTTGTTAAAAAAATAATAATAAACAGACATAACACTGGCTTTACATTCTAAATAAAAGATCCATGTTTTTCCAATCAGGTTTGCTGCGGGTTTACCACAAACAAAATCAACAACATTTCTTCATAATTCCGAACTGAGGTGGTCCAAATGAACATTTGCATACAATTTCACACAACTTAATTCAACAGAAAACCTACTCAGCATAACGTAATCGCAGAATAGGTTTATATAATCAAAAAGTACAGTGGCTATAATGCTACGTAGCTTGGAAACGGTCAAATAAAAACTCCTCGGGGGTGCAGGAACACATTTCCTCTCTGTGGAGCGTTTTTTTTTTTTTATGTCGCACCTCTGTCCCTGGAGACAGGCCTACTGTTTGCCAAGATGAGCCGAGGAATTGAGCCCTGAATGAACGGCCATCTGCGGTTTGTGTTCACACTGTAAATCTAGAGACCACCTGGAAGTGTGCTCCATATGTGGCTGAATTCACTATGAACCTCCATTTATTGGATGAATAATACATTGGTGTCTAAAACGTAAACAAAAATATGTACTCAAAATATAAATAAAACATAAATGAAACACAGACTAAAAAGAATGAAATAATGTGACCGAAATGTTCATGACATATAACTAACTTGATGCTTAGGTAGTTCTACGGTATCTTACTAAAATGTAAATTAAATGTTTATATGTTTTAATTACTCTTGTAATTGAATAGAGATGATGTGGTACTTTCAAGATCTTATGTCTGGAGTCTCTTTGAAAGTTACACATCCGAACAGCGGCTGTGAGCCCTCATGTAAAGATGACAGATTCAGGTAATGATCATACAGCCAAACATGACATGGCTCAGGGTTGTAATTAGGATTACACTAAAAGAGAAAAGTGAAATCCTTCCTTTGTAAGTCCTTCTGAAACTCTATTGATCTGTCAGGACTAGTATCACTTATGTCCCTTAAGATATCATCATATGCCTAGGCATGAAGCAATTTTTTGAGTTCATACCCTGAACCATATGGAGTTAATTGAAAGACTTTCTTTTAGGCGTTGCTTTGTTTTTTTCTGGCGCGTGCTAGCATCACACCACTTTTATATTTTCTTTTTTCGTTTCATTTGGAATTTGTTATTTCTGTGAACAGAGAGTGAACCCCTCACTCAAGGCCTGGTAGCCTTTAACATAAAAGCTGCTTTAATGTTGTATCCTTGAGGGGTAAATTATACACACAGTAAGTGCAGGCTAGTCGGACTAATGCAGACATTTCAGCGCTCTAATTTGGAGAAATAGATACTTGCGCACTTGTCAAGAAGATACTGACGCACTTGTAACATTTAGCTTCTATATCCACCTCTTCCGATCATACCCCTTGCTGGCAAACATGCCTGTAGGCACAGGAGTCCGTCACCTGCTTGCGATTAGAAGCAAATGTGCACACCACGCACGCACAAGCGATCGTATTCAACTAAACACACTGTGAGAGTAATTGCACAGGACAAGTGAGAAACCTGGGAGTGCGAGAAGTTTGCCAGACTTGGCTCAGCTTTCGACTCGCACTTCAACAGAGCAACAAGTGACACCCCCTTGGGAGAGCAGGGAGCCACTGTGTACACTGGTGCTACCAGAAGTCACAAGTCCTACTTGCATGGGACAGGAAAAATGAGAATACTCCATTTAAATAATAAATAGCCACACATTCTAAATTATGAAAGCAACTACTTGATGAGTTACTGTATATCTGAGTATGGATATCACACCAAGGTCAAATTACAACAGGTAGAACTAGAAATCTGACTTGGGATTATTGTCACATGCCTGCAAATCTCGACCAACTATACAACGTACAACGTAGCATAGCATAGCTTTTTAAGTGAAATGATTTCTTGCATCGACGTAAACACACAACTTTAAATTACAACTGGTTCCATTCCTTTCCCTGTCCGTAACAAGAAAAGCTACTGCTATTTTTCTAGAGACGCGTGTCATTTCAAATATGTTGGGAATCAACTCTCTGAACAAAAGGTGCATTCTCATCCTTTCCGGTATCAGTCAGACATTAAACACACAGGGTCAGAGGATGTTCAGGTGTCACTGTCGGGGCTTTCTTGGGCTGATGGATGATGACATCATGCTTAAAAACATAAACAAAGTCAGTCACCATCCACAAAAGTGAGCCGACACAAACCACTGGGATGCGTCACTCTGTTGGTGGTGACTTTCATGGTGGTACAGTAGCACTGCAGTGTGGTGGTTTGTGTCTCACAAATGATCTTTGACAAGAAAACAACCAGGTTTCATTTAGACCCGCCCTTCAAGTTTATTAGTTACAGCCAATGCCACAACCAGATTGCTTTCTATAACCAGCAATCCTCAGAATCAGCTAAAATGGGAAGCTACAGTTTTTTCTATGCTGCTTTGCTAATGATCTCTGCCCATCCAGACATTGCTTAGTGATGTCAGTTATTGTAAAAAGTACACATTTGATACACTGTTACAGTCCCTGGAAAGATGAAAAGCAGTGGAATATTTGAATATTTGGGTATTTTATCATGTTATACTGCAAAATTGAGACAACCAGTAAGAGGAATATAAACAAGTTTTTTGTCCATAAACGGTTGCTGAAACCATTCTAAAAAATGTAAATCTAATCAGCAGCATCAGACATTTGTTTGTCTCCTATGTTGTTGCTCTGATAGATGTTTGACAATGCTAAAACAGCCAAGCAAGTGTTCCGCCCTGTCCCGCACTGCAACTATGCCATTTCTACACGTGAATTGCAGAAGTCTTTGCATTTAAACCACATACCTTGCATTCAGACAGAGACTGCTTTCTTCAACACTTGTTTTCCTAAGAGCTTAAACAGTCTGAATCCCCCGGTTCCTTTCCTCATGCCTCCCGTTCCCCTTGACTCCTGATAAGTCCCTCCGATTAAACAGCAAAAATTTCCTGCGACCAAAATGGCCTGGCCTTGATCTAAATGTTAGTATTCCAGCCAGTCTGTTCCATTTGCACCCTGATTAGATGATGGAACAATGTTTGAACTGTGGATTAACCCCAGTCCTGGCCCCTGTTGGTGCCAGACACTTCCACCCCCATTCCCTCCTATGTTGTTCGCCCCCAATTCTCTACCAAACTTTGCGGGGCCTGAGCCCAGACTAACAGGGTAAGAAAGTAGTATTTGGACTGAGATTGGCTTGGAAATGTTTGTAAATAAAGTAAAGAGAAGGAAACCCATGCAAAAAAACACAAAGGAAATGTTGGTTAAAATTGGTTGCAAAGTGAAAGTTAGGTTAAAAATTATTACATTATCCTGTTTTAGCAGCAAGGTGATGCTGACGGTGCTGCCTTGCCTGCCAAGTCACTTACCATTTTATAAATCCTTATGTGTGTGAGTCTGTACAAAAGTGAGAACATTTAAGTCAGTCACACTTGGTGCTTTTCATTAGTTCATAATAACAAAAGAACTGAATATTTGTGTGCCCATTTATGCACCATTTAGCTTTTGCAAATGAAAACTATAAATTATCAATGCTGATACTACAGTACAACAGCATTTCCCAATGCCCAACAATGTTCAATCTGCAGTTACAACACCTTACAGAGCAATGCTACACTATGAATATTTTTTAATCGAAAATAAGCCCTTGGATGACCAAATATGTGCCAAAATCTAAACTTTAGAATAGACTATGAGGCCAACGCTAAGGATAAATATTTGGCTCCAGCTACACACATGGGCACTTGCTGCCTTTTTTGGCAACCAAACAAAAACGGTCTGCCAAACAGCCTTTGCTCACAGAAGATGAGGTATAATTTCTGATTCTAATATTGTATATTATAGAATAATACATGTGATAGAAGGTCTCAGTATTTTTTGTTTCTTCTCTGAACTACCAATCTGCCACAAAATAAGAATAAAACAACATCCTGATCTCACCAACAATGTTGTCCCTTTCCAGGACCAGGGTTATGGCTGGTTTGGGACAGGGACAAACAGGGATCCATTGTGTCACGCTCACACTGATTCTCAGGGTTGTGTATGAGTGGGTATGAACCGTTAAGCCCTTATACTAAGTTCACATTCCAGGGTCTTCTGAACTCCCCCATGTGGTACAGCACAATTACTGCCTCTTCATTTGAATCATTAACCTAGGACCCCTAGGACGGATTTTTTCGCCGACTCCAGCTGTTTCCCCCATCGTGTTTGTTGGTATTGTTGTGGCTCTGTGATTTAGAGTCCTGATGACTCCCAGTTTGTGCTCCAGGGGGTGGTGGGAATCAAAAAGTAGATATTGGTCTGTGTGTGGGGGTTTTCTGTTTTGTTCCGATGTTGAGGCTTCGGTCTTCTTCGACGTGTACTGCACAGTCCAAGAAGGCCACATCCGCTCACATCTTCACGGGTGAACTTGATGTTTACCCAAACTGGTCTTTTGTTAAAACTACCAGGCAAAAGAGGGCGAACGTAGAAGAAAACAGCAGCAAGCGGACTCACATGGTTATTCCGTATGTTGCTGGAGTCGGCGAAAAAATCCGTCCTAGGGGTCCTAGGTTAATGATTCAAATGAAGAGGCAGTAATTGTGCTGTACCACATAGGGGAGTTCAGAAGACCCTGGAATGTGAACTTAGTATAAGGGCTTAACGGTTCATACCCACTCATACACAACCCTGAGAATCAGTGTGAGCGTGACACAATGGATCCCTGTTTGTCTTTTGTTAAAACTACCAGGCAAAAGAGGGCGAACGTAGAAGAAAACAGCAGCAAGCGGACTCGTGAAGATGTGAGCAGAAACAGCTTGGCCTTCTTGGACTGTGCAGTACACATCGAAGAAGACCGAAGCCTCAACATCGGAGTCTACAGAAAACCCACACACACAGACCAATATCTACTTTTTGATTCCCACCACCCCCTGGAGCACAAACTGGGAGTCATCAGGACTCTAAATCACAGAGCCACAACAATACCAATAAACATGAAGGGCAAACAGAAGGAACAGAACCATGTCAAGGCAGCCCTCAAAACCTGTGGCTACCCAAACTGGGCTTTCGTTAAAACTACCAGGCAAAAGATGGCGAACGGAGAAGAAAACAGCAGCAAGCGGAAAAACACGGTTATTCCGTAGAATCTTCAACAAACACGAGATCCCGGTTTATTTCAAACCCACAAACACCCTGAGGCAGAAGCTGGTCCACCCAAAGGACAAGCTTCCTAGACACAAACAGAGCAATGTGGTTTATGCTGTCTAATGCACAGAGGACTGTTCTGATTTATACATAGGAGAAACAAAACAACCGTTGCACAAACGCATGGCACAACACCGAAGAGCAACCTCCTCTGGCCAGGACTCAGCTGTTCATCTACATGAAGGACAGTGGACACTCATTTGAGGATGAAAACGTTCACATTCTGGCCAGGGAAGACAGATGGTTTGAAAGAGGAGTAAAAGAAGCCATCTTTGCTAGAACAGAGAAACCATCACTGAACAGAGCTGGAGGTTTAAGACACCATCTCTCAGCCACTTACAATGCTGTCCTTCACTCTCTCCCTAAGAAGGTAAACAAGAACAATAACTCAAAGGATAGCTCAGGTGAAACTAACGACCCTCATCTACACCTAGACGCAGGCGAAACCCACAACCCGAATCTGGGCCAGATGGCCAACGACCTGCAAGTTTGACACAATGGTCCTCTAATTAGGTACTCATCCTCTGATTAGCTATTAATCTCGCAGAGGATAAATACCTGAACCTTTCCAGCAGCTAGTTAGAACTGAAGAAGCCTCTCGGATGAGAGGTGAAACGTCTTCAAGAAATCTTCAACCAGTCCAGTTGCCTACTTGAATCGCACTTGATATAAAGATGACCTGTTTGTCCAACAATCAAAATACCTAAAGATCTGAAGGTTTTTGATTTTCCCATCGAACCAAGTCATGCAGACCACACCATTATCTGACCATACCATACATCATATATCTACTCATCGCTTTGCAAGATCAGAAACAAAGAGCCTCTGTGTCAACACCAGCCCCCTTAGCTAAGCTTCCTAAGCAGCAGGGCTTTTCCAGGGGCCTACACTAGTCTCCAATATCCTGCGTGCTAGGGTTTCCATGAAGCCACACTTAACATCCAGCGCGCCACACTGGTAGCCACAGTCAGACGGACAAACAGGTAAATGCCCTTGGTCTTGGCAAACTGTTTGTTTTGTTTTATTTTGCTTTTTTCTGTATTTTTTCTTGAGTTTGCCTCCTACAATTAGTAAACACTCTGGCCAGGCTTCTGGCGCATGTTAGGCCAGGTCTTAAAAGGTTGCTTTTATTGAATCAGTGATTCAATATTCACTGAAACACACTGTGTACACTGGTGCTACCAGAAGTCACAAGTCCTACTTGCATGGGACTGGAAAAATTAGAATACTCAATTTAAATAGTAAATAGCCACACATTCAAAATTATGAAAGCAACTATAAACTCATTCCTCAGCTGCCTTGATGATGTTATATCCGAGTATGGATACCACACCAAGGTCAAATTACAACTGGTAGAACTAGAAATCTGACTTGGGATTATTATCACATGCCCGCAAATCTCGACCAACGATACAACGTACAGGAGTAGCATAAGTGGCAACATCTGCTCAGAAACCAGGTCAGCTTTGAGCAAATGGTTCTATTTTTTCTAGTTTATTTTTAAGTGAAGTGATTATTTCTTGCATGGTGAGCAGAATCAAAAATAGAATTTGGCTATTCATAAGCGCGAGACTCAGTGAAGTATCCAGGCAACCGATCACAGCAAACACAAGAAAGATGAGGAAGTATTTGAATCTTCATGATGTCATTTTGAGACTGTAACTCTCAAACCAAACAAAACCCTTTTAAACTTACAACATGCTAAAACATTTTTCTCCTCTGCTGTGTACACGTTCAGACGTGCCCCCCCTCCCCTCATCAAAAAGGTTTGTCCCCTGCAAGGCTGCACTAATCATGAGCTTCACTGACATACTGTGTCAACACTGCAGCACAATGGGGGTTAATCAGTGTGTTTACAGTTGCTTCTGCTATCCCAACTGCTGGATGCTTGAGATACTCTGACTGGTGTTGTAATCATGATGAGACATGCAATTGAGAGGCAACTCAAAACCGATCCCATCACAACTCACTTTTACACAACACACCTGCCTTTTCCAAAACGCATACCCAGTGAGATAACTTGTATTCACAACACAGAGCTTCGTATAACCGTAATGCACACAAATTGGCCTACTCAACGCGATCATCATGATCATCAACATGACCCAACAATGGCAGCATAGGTGGAAGCATATGTGAGCAGGTTGGACAAAGCTTTGGTGATTGTAGAGCTCAGAAATGCTTCCTTTATCCCACATTTTGAACTGAAATGTATAAATTGGTAACTGGAAGGTGATGGAATCCTTCCTCTACCGGTTCCAAAGGTTAATCCCCTCTGTCACCCCTCGGAACATGGGCCTCTGTCAGTCCAAGTTAGCACTGAGTTCCCATTAGGAAAAAGAAGCACTGGAGCCGAATGCACAGAAATCCTGCCATTGTGCCTCTCCCCAGGGGTTAAGAGGCTTTTAAAAAAGAATTTTGAGACTGATACAGTATCTTCTACAGAGAGCAGAAAAACAAAAGGTGCAGAGACCGTGATAGTTTAAAAATGGTACAATGGCCCAAAGGATGACTAACACCAACTAGATTTACAGACGGTAAAGCTCTAAAAATATGATTAGAATATGTAGTATTGAATGTTTTGAGGCATTAAAGCCGCTCTCTCACTCATACAAAGCAAATGCTGACAAACTCCACTAAACATGATTCAAAACCTCAGGTGATGACTAAATAAAACCTCATGCCAAGCTGAGAGAAGGCCTCACTAATGCCCTCACATATTCACCCTGAAAGTGAAAACGAGACTACATAAATGGATTTGAAATCAATACTGGCTACAAAGACACAGAGTTTACAGTACTGTGCAGAGGTGAAGTTATGTCCTAATAATCCATGTGACGAAAAGCAGGAATAAAGACCAAAGAATGCTTTAAGCCAAACCCAAACTATGTTCACGTGCTGTTATGAAATAGCACTGTAAGCTGATTTAAGGAGGAATTTATACCTTACTTTATCGTAAGATAAAGCTTCATGAAAACCAATAGTCAACACTAATTTACATTGTAGCACCTGCACACTTGCAGGCATGTGTGTAAGTGTGCGTAAAGCAATCTAATGCCTGGTGACTGATCAGACTGGGCAGTAGGATCAACTTTAGTGTTGGAATTAAGCTTTAAAAAGAGAACTTTTCTGAGTTAATTTGCAAAGTCTGAATGGTTTCACAACAGCTATTATTCCAAAAATCTAAGGGGGCGGGGGGTTGTCAGTGACTGAGGCTTAGGCTTTGCAGGGATTGCATACGTTTCTTAGTAGCTGTTTGAATAACTGATTATATCAATGAGAACATTATAATGAAAAAATGAATACTTAGTATGCAATATCCCTTAATAAGTTGTTCTGAACTCACAGGAGCATATAGTGCAGAAAGAAGCGTTTACAGATATGATTTTAATTAACTAACCCCCTCCAAAACAAAACTGGGGTAAGATTTAGATATGCTAATTTTGTTCACAGCATTGGTTGCATTTAAAAGGAAAAAAAATTCTAGACGTTAACAAATCTGGGGTGTGGATTGCATTCTATGACTTTGTTATGTGGTTGCCTGTCTTGGACAATTCATCGCAAAATTTGTGAATTTCAAGTAAGTCTTTCGACAAACCCCCAAAAAAGGGTCATGGACTTCCTGCTTCAAGCAGTGTGCTTCTCGTGAGGATGGGGAAGGTCCATAACAGTTCCTTAGTGTTCATTATTTTTATTTTAGGACAAAATAAACAAACTAAATATGTCTCTTATTTGATTAAAACAATTGTATTATATAATCATATGATATAATATTTTAAACGTTTATTTACCTCTATAGTGAACTCACTGTATGCCAGTCTTCCAGTATTCCATAGTATTTGTTTATCCGGTGTTGTATAAAAAGTCTAGAACGCAGCTCTGAAACATTGCACTCACAACAAGTGGCTTTTGGACTGTTATCGTTTTCCAATTTAAATGACTTACACACTGCAAACACATTATCTACACTGCCACTGTGTACAGCTTGTACGCATGTTGCACGTCCTGTCAGTTGTTCTCTCTTCCCTTTTAAGTAACCAGTCGTAAAACAAAGGATTGGGTCAACTTAATAAAGCCGATACAAACCAACTGCCAATCATGAGGTTGGTATCGGCCCCGATACCAACCTCACGGATCGGATCAGGAAATCCCTGAAAACAACACCTTTGAAGTGACGGCTCTCTCTTCAAACTGCAGTGTATAATGTTACTGCCCTTCTGGCCATAAGACAATAAAACCATCAAACGTAGAGAAGGATCTGGCCCATAAATGACAGGATTCACTGGATTCGGTGATTTAGGCTGACAATGCCTGCCAGTTAGCAGCAGTCGAACCAGCTTTAGGTCAAAGGTTACCTCCTGCTGCCGAATATTCTACTGTATTTTTACAAACTGTAGTAATTTGGTGCTGGTGAGGTAAGTTTGGCTTTAAGTGTTGATAACAACCACTATATTTACAAAATGATCAGTAAACACCCCAATGTGTAAAACAAAAAAATCCTTCACACATAATGGATCCTGAAAGCTGAAGTAAAACACATTGCCACTAATTGCATTTTAGTAGAGGTAAGAGGTCAAAGGTGAGAGCAACAGTTCCAATACACCCAGCAAAACCTTAATGAGAGTGACAGAGTTGGACTCGATCCACCCAGGGGAGCTGTCATGCTCACTACCGAAAAGAAGGTGGTGCAGCTGGATAGATTAGTCGGGATTACAGTTTATCCCCTGCTACCAGCACGCCGATGGGAATAAGTGCAACTCAAGAGTCCAGTACTGTTAGCTAATGCCATTCCATTTTAGTTATTTAGTTGAAACTCTTAAAAGGGGCAATGCATAAGAGCATGGCCAAATTCCTACTGCAAATGCAAATAAATAGTAGGCAGCAAGTTACCAGAGGGCTCCAGTATCCACCTGTATTGTAAAAAACATGGAAACGCACTATTTGTCCCCTCACTCACCTTCACCTGTGTCCGTGTTAGACTGGTCAATAGCCACACTGGGAACATTCCAGTGGGCCGCTGCATCGGTGGTCCGAACCTCAGTGGCCAATCACAGCTAAGTTTCAACAGTTGAATTAGCTCAAATAAATCTAACCCCAGCATAAGGCAGATGCTGAAATGTTGCAAAACATTTATGGATTGGGGAAGGTTGCTTTCCACACAGGTTTCCAATATGGAATAATCTAATTATAGAAGTTAGTTTGGGGTATTTTAAAACTCACTGGAGATAATTGTAGCCGTGAAAAAAGCTACATAAAAAGCCAGAGGCAAGTAATTTGCATAAATACATTCGCTATTAAGAGTTATAAGAATAGCTGTGCTTACTTGGTCAGTTTAATTCAAATGAACGTTCGCAATAAGCAATAACAATAGCAAAAGAGGCCATTCATATGGAATAAAGGTGATGAATTAGGCCTGCAGGATATGAACACCATCACCGATCTAAAGAACCCTTTTTGCTTTTGTACTGAAGTAGTATTTCACTGACAAATGCTAAATGGCCTATATCTTACACATAGGACTGTGTCTGAATTGCAGTGGTGGCTGTGGGCCAAGCCTGAAAGAGCCTGGGATTGCTTCTGCCTGTTGCTGTCAGGCGAGGCAACAGGACTCCCACTGTACAAGTCAAACACATGTCATTCAGCAGACGCCTTTATCCCCTGCGCTACAGTGAGTGCTTGTATTTTCAGGATGGCTAAGCTCAGTGGAAATCTGAACCTCCGCCCCGCAAGTGGCAGAAGCCAGAGCAACAAACAAGCAACAGCTTACTACTGGTTTCCAAAACTTCCAACCAGCCAGAAGCTTTCAGTTGATCTATAGTAAGTGGTGAAAAAAATGTTATCATTCATACAGCAATGGATAGAGATATTTAAAACACAGAAACAGTCTGTGCCAACAGGGGAAATTAGACTGAACTACTTCAGTAATGTACTACTACTACAAACTGAAGATGCGGGCCATTCGTTTTCCAATTTTTCATTTTTCCCTCACCATTGTTGATGGTGAACCAGAGGATGTTGAATCTTGAACAGATTGTCAACCCAATGGGGTAAATTATTTGGTTTGTGAAGAGGGGCTATGCAAATCAAAGTAAACAGGAGATCACTAAATATGAACACTTTTTTCATGGCATCTTGTAATGGTCTGGATTTTATTTGATAAGTTGGTCCTTATTTTCCAGGGAAGAACCCCGTCTACATCACTATGTAACCAACAAAAGGAAGGAACCTATTTCATGTTTGATTTTCGGGGCAGCAGGAGGAGCTATTTATAGATTCAGTCACTGTGTTTTTATTACTCCTCTGCTGAGTGTCCAATTATCCTACTTTTCTTCCTTGCCTGTTTTTGCTTCCTCTTGTATAATAAATTATAAAGCCATGTCTGTGCCTTAACAACCAGGACAGACCTTCCACTCACCAGCTATGAAAAATAACAAATGAAGTCCATGTGGATACTTTCGTGGGAATCGTGGGAATTCTCAGCCAATATAACATTGTCCTATTTAGATATATTTTTCAGATAATTCATTTCAACATATTGATCAACTCAGTGGTACTTTAAACGTGCAATAAACACAGGTGCAACCAACACTTGGCTGAGTTTCCAAACCTACCAATTAAACTTAATGCTTGGTAGTGAGATTTGCAGGTTGGAGGAAGTACACAAATAATTTGTGAACTTGATTTTTTCTAAACAATCTACAACTTTATTTAAAAAAAACAAAGCATGAAGGTATTAAAACCGGCAGACTCTGTGCAGTGGACATACAGTATCTACGGATGCATAAAGCAACCTCTGATATGGCAGAAATGCTGCATCATGCATGCCAGTCCAGACAAATGCCCGTCAGCTGAGGGATAATTTTGTCACTTTCCAGAGTGTGGTGACAGCATGCAGTGTTGCAAGGGGCGCCGCTTGTGCGTGCGTGCGTGCGTCCCCAATGGGATGGGGACTGAGGGGAGCAGGAATGTTGGGGTGAGTTGGCTGAGATTCATGTGCATGAGACTGTGAGCGTGAGACAATGAAAGCCATACCACTCTGTTCTAAAGGCCCCCATTCATGGCCGACCTGAGTCATCTGGTTCTCTGCACTGTCGGAATAAAAAAAACACACTCACATCTCCCGTTGAGTCTAACAATCTGGTCTTCCAACTGAAATAGCAGATGGTATCTTGTCATGTTTAATTGCTACGATATTTTTTTTCTGAGGTGCAGGATGAGTTGAGGCAGAGTCCTCTACCTGGTGGAAGATATGGTCCCTTTTCGTTCTCGACATCCTGTTGAAACCAACATACTGTAGCTGTCGATGAACAATCGCAGTCACATTGACAGTGAATCCAAAGCTTGACTTGGAAAGATTTTGCTAAGAATGTACTGCATCAATAAAAAGTTTGCATTTCAGGCAAAAAAAAAATGTAAGAAAATGAACAAAAGCTCAACGGAATGTAATGTGAGCTTCATGATCCAATATTCAGTCAGCCTGCAATCCAGCGCACGTTGCACTTGCTCCCTCGATAGTCAGAAAGAGTCCAGCTCCCCGGTGCCCCAGCTCAGAAAACTAGGAAACCAGCTCAGCCCACATGACCCAATTAGAAACATGCCCTGGACAGTGAAGCGACAGTATCTGTCACAACCATTAAACTGTCCCACATGCTTGTTAAGACCAGCTCCAGACAGAGCAGGGAGGAGCAGTAACACCTCATTCCATATGTTTTAATATTGCTCATGCTTATTTTCCAAAGAATTAAGTTTCACACCAATACTATAAAGCCGTCCACAACCTCAGTCTACAACTG
Organism: Colistium nudipinnis; assembly: GCA_016785305.1. Classification (NCBI taxonomy): domain Eukaryota; kingdom Metazoa; phylum Chordata; class Actinopteri; order Pleuronectiformes; family Rhombosoleidae; genus Colistium; species Colistium nudipinnis. Next base: position 127,538 of record JAFBJU010000077.1, read on the forward strand.
TTGCTAGTTAAGCTCCAGCAGATGTGAAGTAGGAAGATCACATTATTACCGCAATGACATTTGTTTGAAGGACTGGGAAAACAGCGATGTACGTCTGCAAAACATTTCCTGGCTGGTGGGAGAACTTGTCTTTCAGTCAAAAGGCCACACAACAATCAATAAATCTGAATTAAATGGGGGGCTTGCAAAGTGACCCACATTGTCTGTGAAAAAGGCCGATCAATAGAGCAATGGCAAATTACATGACAGAAGAGATATGGCCTGTAATTAGGGGCAAAGATTATAGAACTGGCTTGGAAGTTTTTAAATGGGTCGACAGAATCAGCTGGGAGGAAATAAAGCATTTTTTATTTTAAGCGTTTGTGTGGTGCTTTCTTTCCGTATTTCCTTTGCATAGCCAACTTTTAAAAATAAAACAGATTGATTTAAAGAAGAAAAGGACAAAAAGAAAACTTCTAGAGATGTGTCGGTCTGTTTCACTGCAATCTTGGGTTCGTAGCATGCTGCTTAATGAAAAGAAAAGCAGGCCAAGTTTCATTTTATGGTTGTATCAAAAGAACATTAACAACTGAAACAGCTCCAGGGCTTTTTGTAAATCCTGCGAGGAAAAAATCCTAGAAGACTGGATTAAAAATTCCTTTTCAAGAGTGCCTTGCATTGGCTTTATTTTTATCATTAATAAGTAATAATAGTGTCTTAAAGGGAGCAGCTGTGGTGAGTCCGACAGGAGGAACGTTTATTTGGTCGATTACCTTTTATTTTCCTTTTCAAATGCGTCATAATTCTATCAAAGTTTTTTTTATATCTTTTATCAGGAGGTGGAGAGTTCGACCTCATGCACGCCAAAAACCAGGCAAGCCCAAAATGAAAAAGAAATGCCAACTTGAAGCAAAAAGTGGGGCAGCTGCATTTACTGTGAAACAACACAGGTGGATAAATACATAGTGTTTATGATACAGATAAAAATGTGCACATTGTTAAAATGTAAGTCACTCCGAACAATAGCTTCCTCTGGTATAATTTGAAATGTCAAACAACCCAGTCCTAACAGCATGTTGGCTGGCTAATGTTGCAAATAACAACATGTGCTAAAAGCTTTCACAGCATACAGTGGCAGTGCAAGCATGGTCCGCAGCCAAATGTACCTCCTTCCCTCAGGTCCTTACTGTCTTTGAGTATGTGTGTGTGTGTGCGTGCGTGTTGCCGTCGCACGTGTGCGAGTGTGCGCCCAGGCCATGCTCTCTCTAGGAAGCTCCTTTTCTTCTTTCTTTTCTCCCTTTCTTTCTGAGCACGAGCACATAGGCCTGACAGTTGAACAAGACGGAGATGTTTAACCTCGACAGAAAAAGGCTTGGAACATCAGGCAATAACAGACACACACACAGACATGCAAATACAGAAAGTTAAAGATGCATAGACACTGAGTAGCCTATGGTCCCACTGGTTGTTTTCTAAATTTTCCCATCTATTGATTCAAATGTATGCTCTTTTTTAATAGAAAATTAATCATAAAGGCTCTATATGTCTTGCAACAAGTCTGGCATTGGTGAATCAAATTGTAATTGAAAGTGGTCAATTGAAAAAGTGAGAAAGATCATACGCTGCAAAATTTCTCTTTAATATTCTGAAACCTAAAACGTTCTCGTCTTCCTGTTTAAGTTTAGGATTAATGATATAACATGACAAACCTCTACAGTAGCTTTCCCTGTAAAGAAAATTGCTTTTTTTGGGCGACTCGCCATTTATCCATCATTCATAAATTAAAAGAGGGTACAGTCAGTAATAAAAAAATCGATTTTGACAGATACAGCCTTCAAATACCAATTTTCCATTATTGCAGGTCAACAGCAGCCATTACATTCATTGCGCTGCACTAAAAGCTCCTTAAGATTTAGGGTATTTTACATAACGGCTGCAGTAAGCAAGACCCACATGAACACCAGACTGACTAAGAGAAGTGATATTGCCATATAGATTAGTTCCACCAAATGGAGTAATACGTCTTCTCCTGTGTCCTTCCACTGTCCAAAGACCTGCACATGGCAAAAAAATTAAACAATATAGGTATGGTGGCCTATAATCATTTTAGCATAATGCTCAGGCCAAGTTGGACAAGTGTAAGCCATAAGTTTGTGACAAGTCATGATTAATGGACTGAGTTTATACAATTCTTTCATAGTTTGAGCAATGCTTGTTGCCTATCACTTCCTTTCATACACAACCAATTTGTTCATGATCTTGCCCAAGGTCACATTGGCATCTGTGGTAAATGGAGATTATTTTATTTCTTTATTTATCTTATTGCCTGGGAATTGTTGTTAATTTACTTTCATACTGATATGGATCTGGGTCTGCAATAAAGTTAAAAGTAAAAAGGCATTTCAGGAACTACAGAAGGTTTCCCAAGTCACAGCATGAAAACAAGTATACAGACATGCACACATACTGGAGAGGAAGGGGGCTAATCCCCACCCTACTTTGGTAATCCTCCACAGGATCACCTCTCCCCCCAAAAGCGCATGTGTGTTTGTACGGACCCATCTGGACCCAGACAGGCATGCATTTGCACGACACTGCATTCATTCTATTTTTATATGGATTAGTGTTTGCATTGCATAGCATTCTCACTGAAAAAAATATATAGTTTAATGAGAATGTTATCAATCTGCGTCCGACAAACAACTAATCCTTTGTTTTTCCTTTTTCACCAAACGCCACCCTATCCACCTGTCAGCTCTTTCCCCAGCTTTGCCAGGACAGGACAAGAGGCTGCAGTCAAGATTAAGAAGATCATAACCACTGGATTAGTGATTAGCATCTTCATTTCAAGGATTTCTCTTTTGTGTGAGTGACTGAAGCGGTGAAGTGCTGATTTATGTACTGCCAAAGAAGGGGATTAAATCATATCGTTGCAGCTTTAACATTTTGCAGGGCCAGTATGAGCAGAATGCATAGAAATATGCTGTGAGCTATTCAATCAATAGCCCTTGGGTTACCTCAATGAAGACAGTATAAATGATTGTCACAGAAATTTAAAAAGCATTTCAATTCCAATTCTTCCCTCTGATAATCAATAACAAAAGATTTAAAAAAAATGTATATAGCGTAAAACTGAGTAGAAATGTTTTTTAAACGTTTTTTGCATTTTTCTTTACATAAGAAATATAGCAGACATGAATCAGATTCAATATCCCCTTGAAACATTTACTCTTTAATACACTCCAATAGACTACAACATGAAACGCTCCAACATCTGATTTAAAAAATAAATACAATTATCAATGAAAATAGAGAACTGAGGCAAAGGATACAGGAAGCGGCAATAAATCTAGTCCATGTTTCAAACTTAATTCTCATTAAGGAATAATACATTTAACTGTGGACTCTAAGCTCGTCATTCATGCAGCAAAGTCAGGACGGGGGGTTGTGGTAGGCCATGAATTTCCAGCTCAGTGGATCATTAAGCTGAGTGATGAAGGGGACATCCTCAATCTGGCCTAAATGCTTCACCGACAGATCTTTTCCTCTAAAATGACATTCTTCCATAGCTTGTAGTCACAGCAGCGCATCTGACAAGAAATCTCCGCACTTATCACATCTTTACACTTCTTCGGAAAAACTGACAATGGCCCCAAACTGAGAGAGACATCATGGAAGGACACCGGAATGAGTGCATACAGAGGAACTGCAGATCTTTCGATGTGCATGACACCATCTTTCCAAAACAGCCCCCGGGCAGAAAGGTGTTTGGTATTGCATTCATCATAACGCTGGTGCTGTTATGATATCCAACAAAGAAAGGAGTGCGTACTAGTGCAGATTTGTACGAACAAGGTTTCCGACTTCCGTCCTGCAGTGTCTCTGGTAAGACATGTTGACATGGACAAACGCGCAGCAATGAACGTGCATTAGCTTTAGTGGGATTTTGGTTCAGGGCATGTCACCGGAAAGTCATGGGATCAAGTCTGGTCCCATCTGGCATTTTTCACCAGATATACAGTTCATTCCAGGCAGATGAAGTTGGATCTCATAGGCTACAGTCAATCACCATGCAAACATATTTGTTTGGCAGTGTAGTTTACAGTCTTTTGGAAGAATAACAACTAGGAACACAAGGTTGGATACTAGTTGCAGGTAATTGTGTAATTGTGGGTGTGTTGAAAACTAAACACAAAGGATGCTCCTAGTAACTGATTTAGCTATCAATTTATCCAAATAAGTAAGTTTAGCCTCATCGTCTATGATAAAGGTAAATATTATTCTCAAATTGAGCCTGATTTAATCCGGACTACAGCGTCTGTAGTTAAATTAACTCATATTATTTTTGCCCTGCAGGCTTCTTTCCTTGCAGGTTGGCATACACATGCATGTTCCAAATGTGCTTCTGCTCCATGGTTATATATTTATTTATGTATACTACAAAAGCAAGAGGAAAATTCCATATGCAATCATTTGTACATTGAACGGAGAAAATAATAGCATGACTCAGTTTGAAGATTTGATAGCTTCACACAATGAGACGCCTGGAATGACATGCAGATGATATCACTTTCCTTCCAGGCATGGCACGTTGAAATTGTGTATTATTCACAGAGCCACGAACATGCCGCGACATGGACCGAGGGATGCAATGGTGCTTTTTCAGCAATCGCGTAGAGAAGAGAAACAGTGCAGGACTAGAGAGGAAAAACTCAACAAGTTTAGTCAAGTGAAACAGCCGTCTTGTATTATTTAGTTTATCCATATTAGAACCTATAATCCAATAAAACATTTAAAAGGCCCATATTCACAATTAAGTATTTGTCTCATAGGGCTTCACAATCTGTGCAGAGCGCAACATCCTCTGCACTTAGGATGTTGCTGCAAAAAGACAAAAAACATTTGCATAACAGATCGATGCATTGAGGTTTTTGTGTCTCCACCTGGAAAAAGAAGGTATTTAACTAGGTTGTTTATCTAGGATAGAGTTGCAACAATTACTTAATTATTGAAAACTGATCACAAACCGATATGGTAAGTATAATAAATTCTAATGATCCAAATGATATTGTTATCAGGTCTCTTGGGACGGAAAACCAGGTGTAGAAAGATTTAAGTTGTTAATTAGAAAGAAATTAACAACAATAACATTTTCGGGTGCAGCTTTTCAACTGGGCGAACATTCTGCTTTTCTTTGACATGCAACATTAAAAACTTTACATCATTTTTGGTCAGAAAAACACACAACAAAGACTATTAAGCAGATTAGGCAGACTTCATATATATACGTTTACTTTAATACTTAAATTAACAAAGAACTAAATTGTGATGGTTAAAACTAAAGACAATGAATCTTATTTGACTATCATTTTGCACGCCATGTACCAAAATGGGGGACTTCTCTTGGCAAGTTTTTCGTTTTATCCAGGTGGTGAAGTTAAACAACTCTGGCCCCATTGTATTCTAGCTATTGCACTGTAATATCAAATTGCCGGTGGCAAAACAGTTCTCAACCAATATTTTCAGAAGAAAGCCAGTTCATCAAACCACTAAGTGGTTCTCTGAGAAAAGACCCCGTCAGATAACATTGTTTGGTTTCCATTCATGCAGACACCCCACGGCTATATGACGCAAATCAATCACGCTCCACAACAGAGGGTTTTCCAACCTCATCAAAGGGTCAGACAGGCTCTACTGTAGTTAGGAGGAAATTAAACATTGCCATTAGCTAGAGCATCACTGATAAGATGGTGAGAAGAAGCGCTAGTCAAGAAAGTAATACGTGCAGGTGAGAATGCGTCATATCAAGGTGTTAAGAATCACAGAGAGGGCCTTCAAATTCTATTTATCTGAGCCCCGTTTCCATGGTGAAACATCTACATTGTAATTCAAAGTGGTTGATAAGTTTCCTACGTTGTATGAATTAAGATTAAGAGGAAATACATTCTTGTATGATGGGCACATGCACTGTCTATAAAATGCAGCCATGTGTTGTTGCGGTGGCGATATTACATGGACTACATGTTTCCAATGCTGGTGGTACTGGATAAAAAAAAATTACGTGCATGTTCAATATTCAGCAGCCGTTACCTTTCTCAGTCAAACTTAGCTCAACTATAATACACTAATTTCATGAATGAGAGGACATAAAGGCAAACGTGTTAAATCTCGTGTGTAGGAAGTAATATACAGCGAGGATGATCTTTGGTGCATGACACAACATGTGTGAGGGTTTACAATTGAAACTATAACAAATGCACAGCACAACCTGATAATTCAGGGCAGGTGTATTCACCATTACAGTGTTGCTTAAGCAATAACAGGACAGAATCCAGGTCTGTGTCAGGACCACCTGGACACATTAACAGAGAAGCATACATTTGCTTTTCAACTGGATAATTTACAGCTTAAAATACAAATCTAATGAAAAAAAAAACACGTTTCGGTTTCAACCAAATAGGTACACTGCACACAGCTCTCCACTGTTCTGATTAGTTACAGACAATAGATGGACGAACAGAGGGCCTGTTGTTGTAACCTCTAGCCTAAAGTCCTGACACCTTATATGATGCAGCAGTTGTATGTAAGCACTCAAAGATTAGCCATTGAGTTGCTGACTGAGGCTTTGTGTTGATCTGCTCTTTATGGAACCAGCAACCAGTCTCTGGTTGCCTAAGGTGACCATCACCAGGTGTGTATCAGCCCCCTTGGGGAAAGAAGGATAGAGAAACAACAACACGGGAGTGGAATCAGATCCCTCCCTTTTCAGCTCTCAGCCTGCCGCTGCGATTCTAGGTCAGTAGTGGCTTTTTAAAGATGTGATATGAGCCTCGGAGGAGTTTGGTGCCGCTTAATAGGACGGTAATGGGCTCCCACACTGACAATGAGGATTTGTCTTTCGCAATAGTCCATTAAAATATAAAGTCCAATAATACACTGGCATGGACACAACTCAGGTTGCAAGTAAAATATCAAGTTTAAAAATGATGGTTTTAAACTAGTCTTATGTATGAAAAGAATGTGTTTTTACACACTCTTACGGTTTACAAACATATTGTCATCCTTATACCTACTGATTTTCTTCATCATTCAAAGGCACTGTGTCCAGTTGCAGCTATGAGAAATATATATATATATATATATATATATAATAGTTTGATGCATTAATTATAATAGGGTGAATGTGAAGGACTATTCATGCAGGGCGGCATTGCACCTTGCATTATATGTTGTGCTTTAGTGTAGCTGCTTGACAGGGAAAGTTTTGTGTATCGTATGCTGCTGTGTACCTTACATGCACAAAATGTTATCTACTTAGGATCTTTGGTAACCAATATTCCGATTGCAAAATAACAAAGTTAACAAAAACACACCACACTAAAGAGACAGCAGTTAAACACTGCAGCCATGTAGTTGCACTGATGTGAGAGGTAAAGGGGAGGGGGGCTCTATAATATCTCCATAACCCCAACACCCTCTTTACACAAGACCCGGTGCCACAGTGGGCTTCAGGTGACACTTTTGGGAGCACACTCTGCCAGCCTGACAGCTCACCGCAGGATGACAAAGTCAAATGCAGTGGGGAGGGAGTGCGAGCGCCGTGATTGAAATTCTCCCAGAACAAAACCTCGCTTGTGTGACTATTATTCACCGGGCCTCGCAATGAGGCAAAAATCCATTCCACATGATGAATTCATTGTTTGCAGCCAAGCACGCGCCAGGCCCTGCAGCAGCCACAACCACTACTGTACAAAGGCCCCCCGGCAAAAAAAAAACAAAAACAAAACGAAGTGAGAGCCTGGTGCAATATTCAGGAGGCACTTTGACAAATATGTGCACCGTCCTATTTCGCATACTCCGATATTGCAGTGCTAAGAATGAGCAAGTGCATGTCAACATAGTTCGTACAGTACTGTATAGTTGGCATGCGTTTATAAAGGAATTTCAACTCGCATTAGATTAAATAGGAGTTAAACATATTTGCAACGTTAACCCACAACAGGAACTTCGCAAATCCAAATCTTGCAGTCAGAGAGCGACACCCTTCAACAGGTGAACAAGGCAATAACAAGCCGAGTGCTACTGCAGGTATACGAAGAGTACAACACACCACTACACCCCCAAAGGGACGCTCCTCACCTCGATCCATGCCTGCGCCTCCTGGAAGGCGCAGTCGGCGGCCGCCGCCTCGCTGCCGCCGTGGTGCTGATGAGACTGTCCGATGTGTGCCACCGGACTCGCCATTGGCGAGGGACGGGTGCGGGCCGGGGGTGTGTGTGGTAGCAGCGCAGGAGCCGTTCGATACACTCCTCTCCTCTCCGTGCCTGCGCAGGAGGTGATGCGGGAGCGGGAGCAGGAGGAGGAGGTGGAGGAAGGACCAGTTGCTGCTCTCCGGTGCCGCTCCTGCCGGGAGTCTGGGAACACAGCCAGCGTCAAGTTGGACATGAGTCACGTCACTCTGCTTCCGCGTTGAGTGTTCACAATAAAAGTGAAATAAATAAACGGCATCACCCTCAGCAAACACAAGTGTACCGTGTAGTACATTTACTTCAAGAAAAGTTCTTCATACTTTACTTAAAAATGTCGAGGTAATTCCACTTAACTACAAGCCTAATACTGTTTTGAATTCAATTACATAGATGCGGCAGCTTTATTTTGACATCTGCTGCAGTATTAAAATGATTCATATGCAAAATGTATGACCCAACACTAAAATATAAAGTGTGATATCTGGTCCAGACCTGATATAATGTGGTCTGGAGCTGGAAAAAGCTCTGAAATCTGACTTATCCAACCTTGCAAATCAGTATTGTTTCAGTGCAAAACGCACTGACAAACTAAAAGTTAAACGCACAGCATCATAATGGAGATGCACGTTTACCCACAAACGGGAAAGTACAGCTGGGTGAAAAAATATAGTAGTTACATTCCCTAAAGCTTGAGTTTTGGATGTTATGGTTTAACTAGCCTCATCAGTGAAAAAGACTCAAAGGCAGCCCATCTAACCATATGAACACTTTAATTTGAAATAGAGAATGAAATACGACCTTGCATTTTGATCTCAGAGTTTCTGAAACAACAAACATTTCGGGTTTCCTGTTGGCCACATGCAGGATGGCGGTACACTTAATTTGTGGCTGTGCATCAATTATAACTTAATGCATTTGCTCTTACAATTTAGTGCTTGCATATATGCGAACTAATGTAAATTGTTTATAATAACTTACGACCTGACATTACTGCACGTTTGATTAGGCTCTTATTTTGGCTACAGAGCAGCTGTGATTCCGGTTGTGATCTTTGCAGATCTCCGTGACTTTGACAGACAGGACATGCGCACCGCAGCGACCCGCTGCGCTCCGGTGTCCAGAGGGAGAAGTATTTTCACTGTGTGGAGCAAGTGATGGAGTCCACCAGATACCCCTGAACTGTGAGCTGGAGTTAGTCAGGCAAATGTACAGGGATGCGGATCCTGGTAAGTGTACAACCATACATTTAATCAGACAAGTTTATTTACCAAGTTTGAAGAATAGCTCAAACACTGAACAGCGTATGACCTTAAAGAAGGTTAACATAGAGACGGGGTAGTCACTGCCGGAAGGTTCTGTCGCAACCCTCAACAAAGACCACCACGTCTGATAAAAACATAAACACAAAACACTTGCAAAACAACTTAAAGCAGGTCTACCAACACATCGAAGTGACCACCGCCATTCAGGCCTGCACCTCTGCATTCAGAATAGGGGGTAAACGCCAACAGAACTCCCCGCAGGTCTTCCCACTGCCTCACAACAAAAACAAAAAGACAAAGTGAAGTGCGAGGTTCCAATGTTTCCCAGAAATGTAAAAGTCATGCACAGTACCTCAATAAAATGCATAGAAAGACAAGTTAATATGGGAACAAGGTTAAAAAAAAGCACACATAGGCCTAATACTTGACAAGTTGGAAAACATAAAGCAGCAGTCAGGCAACCCAGGTAGACAAAATACATTATAAAAGTCACTGGTTAAACGTTGCAAAAATACCCTCCAACAAACCAGTATCCTGCCACGTTCTATGGGGCCCTGCTAAGGCTACATGAAATTGGCAGATGGGCTCAAACAGCGGAGGGAAGAAATGTAAATCTGAAGATTCAGATATATATGATCATACAATAAAGCAACACACATCGAACTCCATATACTACCTCTTCAGCATTGAGCAACGCAAATGCATCGACCTGGATCACTCACGACAACAGCACCTCTACGCTGGGCAAACAAATCACTACGACCACATGTCTAGTAGCCCTCAGACAAAGAGAGGCCAATCACCTCCACCTGTCTTCCTAAGGCGGGAGCTTAAATCTCAAAAATAATAACAACAATAATAATAATAATAATAATAATAATAATAATAATAATAATAATAATAATAATAATAATAATAATACATGTTGTTGTTGTTATTGTTATTATTATTTATTATTATTATTATTATTATTATTATTATTATTATTATTATTATTATTATTATTATTATTATTATTATTATTATTATTATTCAAAAAAAGTTTTCCAAGAGGCTCTCACAATAACATTTTTTTATCAGTCCGCTGCCTGACAATTGCATGTCTCCCAATATACACTATATGCACACAATAACAAATAACTTGGATCATTTCTTCACTTTGCTGCCCTCTTGTGGGGAAGTGAAGCAGTAGTGAAAAGCTAAAAAAAAGCAGGAGGAGCTTTGTGTATCCAGCGGGAGTCCTGCTGCCATTTCCCTGTGTCCCTGGCGTCTATTTCCTGGATACCATAATGGATTTAATGTGAATTTTCCTCACGTTGAGTATTTCTAATGAAATCTGCACCAGACAGAAACGCATGTTCTGATTTCCAGAAGGCCAGCAACAGTTATGATATGAGTGAGAACAGGAACAGTCCCTCCTGTGTTTGACAGAAGGCACTCTGAACCTGGAGGGGCAACAGGGCAGCTGGGCAAGTATGTCTTTTACGATTGTTTTGTATTTCTGTCTCATGAAATCGGTGATTTTCACAATTAAACCCGACACGTTTCTATCTTATTAAAACTGTACAATACAACAGCCAGTGTCAATATAAAAAAAACTAACTTAGAGTGAAACACCGTGCCCATATGTTACCGGATGCACAGATATGATGTTATATTGGCTTACAGGTTACATTTGCATACGTTTTGCCAAAAAAATAAAATAAAATTAGCTACTGATTAAATGAACCAAATTCTGCCGGCAGGGGGAGCCAACGTCTGATATTTATTTCCTCAAACAACACGAGTGACTAGTGAGTTTGTAAAAATCTTACACTGGTATGGTATACATTATGGTATCTAAAAATTGGTTGGAATGGATGCAATAAGTGAAGAGTGTAGGCTGTTGTCGCATGCCTATCTAAATCATTAAAAATGATTGTGTAACTGAAAGTGTAAAACGGTGAAGTTTTACATTTCACGGACACAGATCATTTCATTTTCTAATCTATCAAAAAGTATCTGCAGTAAGAACACTTTCCTTCATCCCCACATGCACATACAGACACACAAACACTGGCTAAATTGAGTTTCTTCATTTCACTTCAACAAGTCCACACACATACAGTATATGGCCACCGAGCAGTGGGCAGCCATCACTCAGGTGCCTGGGGAGCAGATGTAAAGTGCAATGCTCAGGGGCACAAGGCAAGGGTGTTTTGATTGGTTCCGAGCTTCTCCAAGCCTTTTGATGGTTCGGTGGGATTGGTACCAACGATCCTTTGATCATTGGCATGGGGGCGGCAATGGCAGTGGCAGACGCCTTTGGAGCCGAATATTGGTTAGAATCCCACTCTGTTAAATATCGGAAAGAGGAGATGTTGCTGGAGAGGTGCCAATATCATCTCCGGGACACTGCTGAGGTGTCCCTGAACAGGGCACCGAACCCTGAACTGTACCCTGGCACTGATCTATGTGGGAGCCACCTCACCCTAGCATCTCTCCCCACTACGCCACTATATAATAAATACAAATGAATTTGTATCTGATTGTTTGTATAACTGTCTGTAGTGTGTGTGTGTGTGTGTGTGTGTGTGTGCATCAATGGGGTGAGGAAACTGAATTTCCCCATTGTGGGACTAATAAAGGTGGTCTTTCTTTCTTTCTTTCTGATCCTCACAGCCGGTCCCCCAGTATCCCTGATAATTTAAAAGTTGATTTTTAATGGCGTCATTGATTTTCTGAAGTTTTATGCCTTTTTTCCTGGGTGAAATAAGAAGTCATGTAATAGAGGCTCGAGCCAATAAAAGGAACGATCAAAGGATAACCAGTATTCCGCTTCTCCCAAATCAACCTTTGATCTCTGTTTCTCCCTCTTCATCCACAGCGGTTGAGATTTGTCACTGTATTTCCAGCAGCCATTCAAATGTGGCTGATTGCGGTTTCGTTGTCGCTGCTTCCTGCCATCATCATGGCTTCCAGCCGTTATGGTGGCAATGTTTCCGTGCTGGGTCATCTAGCTCTGGCCTGGGCGCTGAGGTTTGTGCGAGGGAGAGTATGTGTAAGGAGCACCCACGCATTTGTGTTCTCCAATTGCACCCATGGCAAAGTAGATAGTGTCCTGGAAACATTTCACCTCTATGCCAAAAACCACCCCTCGTTATCCATTGGTCCAGAGGCCTGTAAGTAAGGGCCAGAATAACATCACAGGAGATTCAAACTACATTCTACATTCTTTTCAACTCCTTTAACCCGAGGGCCAATTCATGACTTGTCTTCCTCATCTCAGGTGAGGTGTTAGATGATGTGATAAGGCGTGTGCGTCCTTCCCGGGTGTTGGAGCTGGGGATGCACTGTGGCTACAGCGCAGTCCGCATGCTGCGCCTGCTGTCCCCCGCTGGATGGCTGACAACAGTGGAGCAGGACCCGCTCATAGCAGACCTAGGAGAGGAAATCCTACTGGTGGCCGGCTTCAAACACTCCCAGGTTGACCACAGCATAATAAAAGACAGGGTGAAAAGAACAAATAAATCAAAATATGACTGAGAGAATATTTCCTCTTCAGTTCCAGGTGTTGACATCCAGCTCGGCGGAGGCCATCCCAACATTGCATGACTGCTTTGACCTAGTGTTGATGGACCATAATCCTCAGCAGTACCTTCCGGACCTGTGGGCTCTGGAGAGAGAGGGGCTCCTCTGCCGCTCTGGCTGCACCGTCCTTCTAGTCAACAGGAAACAAAGAGCTGCAGACCTCAGAAAAATCCTGGAGCACATCAGAGTGGGAGCAGGCTGCTTCTGCATCAAGAATGAGCTTCCATTTTTACTGGAAGTATTCTACCAAAACAAAAGCAATAAGGTAGAATAAGAAAGTCAAATAAAAAATAATGTCAAGCTGTGGCAACGGATAGCATACACCCTTAGGCATTACTTGTTTGTATAAAAATAGCAAATCCTGTGTTTTATGAACTACCCTTTTTTAAACAAAATAAAACGGTTTTATCTTCTATCCCAAGCAAGTTCCGATTCAAAGTTATTGACATTTCACTTATGTCATAGTATTTCTTTAAGAAACAGTCATAAATTGAGTTGTTTTACTGTGCATTTATTGTTGGGCGTGTTGAAGTGATCAAATTAAAGCATGACATGAATTAATGATTGTTACAGAAGTTATGCATGCAAATATAATCTTCAATGTTATTTTATGGAAAATGAAAATCTTACACAACTGTGGGATTGAAACAGGGAGAAAATGTACAAAATATACTATGAAGATAAGATAAAATGGTAAAGTAGATGTAGTGCACTAAGAGACCACTTGGTGGCACACTCTGCTTTTTAAAGGAATTCATTCATTCATTACTTATTTGCACTGACTTGGACTCCAATGACTATAGAACATGTTTGATAGACACAGTACAAGGACAACGCCACCCGTTTAAGATTTTAAGGGGATATTTCTGTTCCCCAGGGTAGCATATAAACTAGTAAAATTGCTCAAAACTGGACACTTTGGATTTGTGATGTAAACTGTCATATTTCCTGACTTAATGAGTATGCAGTCGTTGATCCACTGCTTTCGTGTTATGACACATGCACTCTTGAGCACGTTTTGTTATTTACTCCCATAGCCTAATATCAGTATTTACAATTAAATAAATAAAGCTATATTGGGGAAATTGCTCCCAGTCTACAACCCACCCGCCACCTTTCTTTTCACAAACATCAGCAATCTAGCTCTAAGTGACTATAATATCAGAGATTCAGTGCTCCAGCAAACATCTTAAATGAGAATCAGTGGTGTCTCCATGGTGAAACTCAGGTGGAGTTTTCTAAATGATCCTCTAATGGCACTGCAGAGGCTTTCAAAGCAGCTGGAAAGCCATTACATGGTTTAGAGACAATTTAGTGCAGAATTTGAATAAATAATATTTGTGCAAAACCACGATTTAATTAAGTGCAATATTTACGGGAGCCTCGGGGTGTGTTCATACTCCAGGTCAAAGCATGGTGAGTGGTGCAGTGGGTAAAATTATACAAACTTTGAGAGCTTATACTGCATTAACAGAGACTCAGGAGGAAGGGGTGTATTCTTATAAATTAGACATGGAGGTCAGGTAAAACACAAGAATGGATTACAGTGTTGTAAATCCATCCAGTTTAACTGTGCACCTGGAATGTCTCCAAAGACCAAAACAGGTAATGGTGCTGGCACAATTTGACGAGATGCATGAATACTTGTACATATAATAGGCTCATACACGGATCACTATTTGAACATAGGGGAAGTGGCGGTTGCTTCTAGACTTTCAGGGTAAAAATACACTGATTTCCTGGAAACACAGATGCCAATGGGGCTGTTCATTATGTATTAGCTGAACACAGACTGCTGTCTAACTACCCAGCCCTCGGCACAAGGTAACATGGATTTCAGTTCAATATGAAGTAATAACAGGAGAGTAGACTACAAGCACTGGGCTTCATTGGATTGTTGTCTACAATAGAGAAATGTAAACGTGTAATCAATCAACTGGCTGGTCATATAATCAGCTCCAAATTTGAACAACTTTAATACCAAGTTATGACAATTGTAAAAATGGTGACGCTTATTCAGTGAAAGTTATTTTCTCTCTGAAAGCCAAAGAACTGGATATATTTATTTCAAACTATCAATCTGGTGCCTGAGTTAGTAACAACATTGAGCGCGGGTATAATTACCTTATAATTGGAGGATGTGTCCAATGGTGGTTGCAAGATTTAGACTTTAAACCCAGTTCACAAAGGCCCAATTAATCACATGTTCATCTATAATGAAGAACTGCACCTGGTTATTAAATATATGTGTAAACCTAATGCTGTTTAAATGAACATGTGTTTATTATTTTTTAAGGTGATATTAACAAATGTGTGATTGTGTGATGAAATAATGAATATTTGATACCAGCAGAGCCTCCAAATTGCCCTCTTGTGTGTGAACTACACAACGCAGACGGGCTGTAATGATTGTTCATCCACCACCACCTCAGCTCAGATAGTGTCCCAGCTTCCCAAAGTGTGAGCGCCAAGACGTGGTCAATTTTTCAGCTGTCAGAGGTGATTTAACACTTCCTTCGCTGTCCTTTCAGAGCACCACTAGTGTACACAATGATCTACAACCAAATGTAAACACTAAGCTCTACGACCACCCAATCCTTCGCCCCTTCCCGTCAAAAAAAAAAAAAAAATCGAATGGGTTCAGTTTCTGGGTTCCTCCTTCGTCAGGGTATGAACCGCATTCTGTGCTATGGAGGCTGGATAGCGGATGTAAACAGAGCTTTCAATTATAAATCAAACCCTAAAAGAGCCACGCTCCACTGCCTCTGGGCTCTGTGCACAAAGGCCCTTCATACCAAACAGCCTACAATACACTGCTGGGGACCTCTGGCCTGCTATTCACGAGGAAAAAATCTCGACTGAGACAAAAACTTCTTCTGCGGCTGTCAGTGTCAATGATATGCAGAGAATGTGATATGATATATGCCATTTATGAACCTATAATACACTGAAAGTAACGAACTGACAAGGTGGACTTTTGTTATGTCCGTGTTATATCGAATCATTTCACCCAACATACACATTAAGATGAAAAATGCTAAAATACATTTTTGGCTATTCTGTCACATATATAATTTCAGTTAAAAATTGTAGGTATAAGAAAAAAAATAGGACGTTTTCTCTGAGGGGTTTAATTACTGCACGTGGCCACTAGGGACCCTCTCCGGGGACCGTCACCTTATCGTGGTAGAGAGGTTTGGACGTTCCTATGAACCTGTGAGCTGTGCTGTCTGGAGCTAAATGCTCCTGGTAGGGTCTCCCATGGCAGATTGGTCTGAGGTGAGGAACCAGACTAAGAATGGTCCAAAAAGACTATGGAAGACAACAATAGAGGAAGAGAGACCCTGCCCGGAGGAAGCCCGGGGCCCCCGCCTGGAGCCAGGCCCAGAAAGGGGGCCCGACAGCGAGCGCCTGGTGGCCGGGTTTACCACGGAGCCCGGTCGGGCACAGCCCGAAGAACCAACTTGGTACCTCACTCCTCTTCATCCTTTGGGCCCACCACCCATGGGAAGAACTGTAGGGGTCGGGTGCATTGCCTAATGGGAGGCAGTGAAGGTCAGGGACCTAGACGACCCAGACCAGGGCGGCAGAAGCTGGCCCTGGGGACGTGGAACGTCACCTCTCTGTGGGGGAAAGAACCAGAACTTGTGCAGGAGGTGGAGCGTTACCGATTAGACCTGGAGGGGCTCACCTCTACTCACAGTCTTGGGTCTGGAACCGTACTTCTGGATAGGGGTTGGACTCTATTCTTCTCCGGAGTTGCCCGCGGTGAAAGGCGCCGGGCGGGTGTGGGGATACTCACGAACCCCCGGCTGGGTGCTTCTGTGCTGGAGTTTAACCCGGTGGACGAGAGGGTTGCCTCCCTACGCCTACGGGTTATGGGGGGGAAAACTCTGACTGTTGTTTGTGCTTATGCACCAAACATCAGTTCAGAGTATCCAGCCTTCTTGGAGGCTCTGAATGGAGTCCTGTATGAGGCTCCAGTAGGGGACTCCATAGTCTTATTAGGGGACTTCAACGCGCACGTGGGCAATGATGGGGATACTTGGAGAGGCGTGATTAGGAGGAATGGCCCCCCTGATCTAAACCTGAGTGGTCGTTTGTTGTTGGACTTCTGTGCGAGTCATGAATTGTCCATAAAATACACCATGTTCGAACATAAGGATGTTCATAAGTGTACGTGGTACCAGAGCACCCTAGGCAGAAGGTCGATGATCGATTTTTTCATTGTATCGTCTGATCTGAAGCCGTTTGTTTTGGACACTCGAGTGAAGAGAGGGGCAGAGCTGTCAACTGATCACCATCTGGTGATGAGTTGGATTAGGGGGTGGGGGAAGAGTCTGGACAAACCTGGTAAGCCCAAACGTGTCGTGAGGGTGAACTGGGAATGTCTGGAGGAGGCCCATGTCCGTGATATCTTCAACTCACACCTCCGACAGAGCTTTTCTGGCATCCCTGTGGAGTTTGGGGATATTGAACATCAGTGGGCAGTATTCAAAGACTCCATTGCTGAAGCTGCGGTTGGGAGTTGTGGTCTGAGGGTCTTGCTTCAAGGGGCGGTAACCCTCGGACGCCATGGTGGACACCAGGGGTCAGGGAAGCTGTCCGACTGAAGAAGGAGTCCTTTCAGGATATGTTATCCCAGGGGACTCCGGAATCAGATGCAAAGTACCGACAGGCCCGAAGGGCTGCGGCTTCTGCTGTGTCAGAAGCAAAGCAGCAGGTGTGAGAGAAGTTTGGGGAAACAATGGAGAACGACTTTCGCTCGGCACCAAGTGTTTCTGGAAAACAATCCGACATCTCAGGAGGGGGAAGCGGGGAAACATCCAATCTCTGTACAGTAAGGATGGGACGCTGTTGACATCAACTGAAGATGTAATCGGGCGTTGGAAAGAACACTTTGAGGAACTCCTGAATCCGAACAACACACCCTCTAGTGTTGAGGTAGAGCCGGAGGATGATGGGGAATCATTGTCAATTTCCCTGGTGGAAGTCGCTGAGGTGGTCAAAAAACTCCACAGTGGCAAAGTCCCGGGGAGTGATGAGATTCGCCCAGAAATGCTGAAGGCTCTGGGTGTGGAGGGGCTGTCTTGGGTGACACGCCTCTTCAATATTGCGTGGAAGTCTGGGGTGGTGCCTATGGAGTGTCAGACTGGGGTGGTGGTTCCTCTGTTCAAAAAGGGGGACCAGAGAGTGTGTTCCAATTACGGTATCACACTACTCAGCCTCCCTGGTAAAGTCTACGCCAAGGTGCTGGAAAGGAGGGTTCGGGTGATAGTTGAACCTCAGATTGAAGAGGAACAATGTGGATTCCGTCCTGGTCATGGTACAACAGACCAGCTCTTTACTCTTGCTGCAATCCTGGAGGGGTCTTGGGAGTATGCTTATCCGGTCTACATGTGCTTTGTGGATCTGGAGAAGGCATATGATCGGGTCCCTGGGGGAGATGCTGTGGGAGGTGCTGCGGGAGTATGGGGTGAGGAGGTCGCTGCTTAGGGCCATCCAATCCCTGTACATCCAAATCAAGAGCTGTGTCTGTGTTCTTGGGAGTAAGTCGGATTTGTTTCCAGTGGGTGTTGGTCTCCGTCAGGGCTGCGCTTTGTAACCAATCCTGTTTGTGGTTTCATGGACAGGATATCGAGGCGTAGTCGTGGGGGGGAATGGTTACAGTTCGGTGACCTCAGAATCTCATTGCTGCTTTTTGCGGATGATACGGTTCTGATGGCATCATCGGCTTGTGACCTCCAGCGGTCCCTGGATCGGTTCGCAGCTGAGTGCACGGCGGCTGGGATGAGGATCAGTACCTCTAAATCTGAGGCCATGGTTCTCAACAGGAAACCGGTGGATTGCCTTCTCCGGGTAGGGAATGAGACCTTACCACAAGCGAAGGAGTTCAAGTACCTCGGGGTCTTGAAGGGACGATGGAGTGAGAGATTGGCCAGAGAATCGGCGCAGTAGGGGGGGTAATGCATTCACTTTATCGCACTGTTGTGACGAAAAGAGAGCTGAGCCAGAAGGCAAAGCTCTCGATCTACCGGTCAATCTTTGTTCCTACCCTCACCTATGGTCATGAGCGTTGGGTCATGACTGAAAGAACGAGATCGAAAGGGTGGCTGGCTTGTCCCTTAGAGATAGGGTGAGAAGCTCAGACATCCAAGAGAGACTCGGAGTAGAGTCGCTGCTCCTTCGCGTCGAAAGAAGCCAGATGAGGTGGTTCGGGCATCTGGTGAGGATGCCTCCTGGGCGCCTCCCTAGGGAGGTGTTCCAGACACGACCAAGGGGGAAGAGACCCCGGCTACCCCCCAGGACTAGGTGGAGAGATTATATCTCCACACTGGCCTGGGAACGCCTCGGAATCCCCCATGCAGAATTGGCTGACGCGGCCCGGGAAACGGAAGTTTGGCGTCCTTTGCTGGATCTGTTTCCCCCGCGACCTGATTCCGGATAAGCGGATGAAGATGGATGGATGGATGGATGGATGGCCACTAGGGAACCTTGTCTTTTGATGAAGAACCAAGTCCTCATCATAAAATATATGCTATTTCCATCTAAAACAACACCCATATCATATCAACACGATGACATCGTAAATAATGTTTGCCTTTGAATACTGTTGCACAGCCAGGAAAACAAATGACAAAATAATGACAAAACAACACTGTTGTTAAGGTTTAAACACCAAATATATCTTGTTAATATAAAGGAAGGAGAATGGTTTGGGTATATTTTGCAACTTTAACTTAAAGTAAGATGACCTCTGTTGTCATCTTTACAATAGCCACTTGGTTAAGTTTATGAAATTACCATAGATAGTGTTTCATCATCATCATCATCACCATCACCATTATCATCATCATCATCATCATCATCATCATCATCATCATCATCACTATTTATTTATTTATTTTTTGTAAGAGTTTTGTTTGCTCATTCATATACACTGACCCACAGCTGCAGACGATCACTGTGTTTCTGAATTTGCTTCTAATGGACAAGGACTCCTCCAGATGTGGTCAATGCAAGTCCGGCTTTGAACAGATCAAGGACAGTGTCAAATTGAAATTCAAAATTTACAGGGACAAATAAATAAAAGCTGGTCGACACTTCTTGTTTGTCTACGAGTACAGGTTTTATAAGATGATGAGAAGTGAAACAGGTTTTCCATAACTCGTCACCATATGAAAACGTGAACATGATAACATCAGTATGTAAAGTGTTAACTGACTCACACTCACTTTGGACATAATTAAATGTATTTTTTTTCTTGCATATACACGATCAACACACGCCTGTCACAGCAACACTCTGAGTAAGGTTTCGTCGTTATGTGCAAATCTTGAATTCTTTCCACAACAACATTTCTGATAGCAGCATAAACCCTCGTTTACGAAAAAGTCATTTTAAAATCAGACCACGTTTCTCAGCAGCCAGGGAAGGAATAAAGATTCTCATCCCTTCTGTGCCCAGTTCATCAACTGGAGTGGACATAGCAAAAGTAGAAAAAAGCCTCCTGGTGGCCTCTCCGGAGACCAAGGGACTTCTATATTTGGTGCACTGTGATAGCCTCCCACCCCCTGACCCTGCCCACACACAAAAAAACATGCACATTTTGTTTACTTCAGGGCTTTGTAATGATTCTGTGTCCTCACATTTGATTGTTGTCACTTACTCAAAGATGTCCTGTCAGGAGAGAGGACAGTCCTATTGTTATACTGGCTGATGTCTACTGCAGTGATTAAAAATATATATGTATGTGTCTCAACAATGTTCCAATTTGTCTATAATCTTTATACATACGGGTACATAGGAGAGGGGCGTGTCTATGGCATTTGAAATATAACAATTAACTTGACATAAGATATATTGCAGTTTTTATTATAGCTAATTATTTGCTCCCTTATGTCATCTTTCTTTAAAAGTGAAATATATATAGGCTTTTATATACTATATGCTACAAGCAAGACTTTGTTTGAGGAAATTATATGTTTTATTAAATATTAAACTTATTCAATAAAAAAAAGCATAATCATGATTGATGATTTACGAACAGCATTGCTAAGATACAATACATGTGCTGTATCTTACAGGGTCTATAGATGCATCTGTAAGTATTTACTGATAAAAATAAGGCCCAGCTAATCCATTATCAGATTAAGTTGGTTATCTCTTCCTTTTTCATCTTAATTTGGTGTGTCAGCGAAATAATTAAGACATTCAAGTTCTCTCTTTTTTAGCAATGGACCTGACAACATCAAGTGACTACCACCTGCCTCTGACCTAGACTTCAACCTGCACACACACACACACGTGCGCATTCACACTCTCACACACACACACACACACCTACACAAACACACGCGCGCATGCACTCACACACACACACACACACACACACACACACACACACACACACTCCCTGTGGAGAGGGAAGATAGAGAGAAAATATATCTCCTGCCATGTGGAGTCTTAAGAGGGTTGAAGTCTCTCAGGTTGTCCTCCCTCTGACATGCTGTCCCTGTTTCATACTTTGGAGACAAGAGCAAAAGTGTTACAGTTGGTTAAATATTATGTGTACCCCTAATGAAAATGTGATGACCTTTACTTTGTGACATGGTGAATCATTATGCTAGAAGTAACAATTAAATGATGATAAATCAAAGCCATGAAAGGAGGAACATGTTCAGCAATACTTCTCGACTAAACTGTGGCATGCAAATGATGAAGGATGGCTTTTAAAGGACCCAAAGTATGTCAAGAAAACACTATCCAAGCTATCACATCATTCTCATGTGAGTGCATAATCATGACAAGAGGCAAACTAACTTCTTTCGGACCACTCTCTGGATTGAAATAGAAGGAGAGAGGAAAAGACTACAGGACAGAACAAGAGAGTCGATGAGGAAGGTAGAGGGGGAATACTCCTGGTGAAAAGATGGGACAAGTGTAATTACCCTAAAAACATACATCAGCAGGATTTCTTTTTGACATTGACATTTTATATATTATTTAGGCATTTTCCCCACCACACAGAGTTGAGACAAATAGATTGTTTGCCTGTGAATACAGGTAGCCCATTGTTGATTTTCCTGTTCTGTATGGATTGGTCTCAGCTGTTTTATTAATGGATCAGTTGTGTTTCTGCTTCATCAACCTTTCAAAGCCCACTAAGGGTGTTTCGATTCCAGTGCAAAATACACACAAAAAGGTGATCTGGAGAAATGTGAATTAATTGATCTCTAGGTTCCCAGAGAAATAAGAAATGAATAGCCACCAAAGAATCCTCACAGGGGAGCAGAGGAAATTAATATTTGACTAAAATGTCCAGAGCACATTCTCCATCACCTCTACCCATGATTTATGGGAAGCAAAGGAATACATTCAACAGTAATGAATTGTTAACTTAGACAGAAACAGGTCATCCTGTGATTTCAAAGGTGCAACATATCATTTAACATCAACATTCAACATGATGATACTCTTGAGATTATTGTTACTAAAACTAGTTAGTAATTATAATTTTAAATACACCAGCAAGCCATCTATATATTAGGGTTCCAAATTATGCATCACATGTGTGTCGTGAAATCCTGTTTTATAACACAAATATAGCATGAACAAATTATTTTGAGGTGTGACTGCAGGGCCAATGAGTCTGCAGTTAAAATCAAATGGTGTTGACAATTTACAACCACACATAGTCAATGTTAACTCCAGACCGTTGAAATCACATGGGACAAAAAGACAACCAAAGAAAATGCTCAACAATACTCTCATACTGCATGCAAGTCATTTTGCGTGTGCTAGTTTTTGGCTCAGACTAAACAAGCCTATATTAGTCTACATTCTGGTTGTGCTGATGCTTAAGCTACATTTTTGCATAATAATGCTAAAATGCTTTGGTAGCATGTTAGTATGTAAACAATTACACCTTTTACCAATAGCTGTTGAGAAATAACACTAAAATGGACATCTCATAGTGTTGTTAGAGGTAAAGGGGAATAGGATTCATCCACTGGACGCCATGAATCTCTGTTTAACAATAATAATAGTTGTTGACATGTGTCAGTGATGAAGGTTTTTCCGCGGTTGTGATCACTGTGTCATTTTGTGTGAGTTTTGGCCTGTTGGTTTCAATAACTAAAATAAATTTGTTTAAAGCCATTCAGCCACATTGCTTAGCTTCCAGATGAAAGCAATATTAATTTATCACACTACCAAATTTCCCTGAAGAAATGTGCACCAAATTGAATAGTTTAAAGACAGTACTCACACATATGCACCAGATGCTTCATAATAACCTTGGATAGTTATTCCAACAAAGTGCCATGGGTGGATCACAAACGGAGCAACCAAGTTTATTTCCCTTGAGTCTATTACTGCTGAAGTAGCCATAGATATATTACGCCTTGAAGCCAAATAAGCATCATGTGATCCATGACTACTTTCATGGAAGCAGTTGTGCCGCAGCATTCTAAGAAATTTAAATAGAATTGGTCTCTCATTTTTGACCAACATACGAATATCTGAGAATCCCTAATGGGATACATTTTCTTCCAAGGCATTGTCTCATTTTTCTTTTCTCATCATCCATCCTATTTGCCGCTGTTTTATGTGATTTCCCTGCACACAGCTGCTAATGGCTGCTCTGAATGTCTAATCTGATGCAGTGACATGGTCTCTTCCATTTTATTGGGGGAATGGAGTCCACGGTGTGGGCCCTTGTTTTAAAACCCCACGTGAGACGAAGAGGCAACATTGCTCGCCTAATGTGACTTTTCATTAGGGCACAGAATGGGTTTGGGTCACGGCAGCAGCGCAGCTGATGAAATCTCAAACAATGGGGGCTCTGGCTCTGCTCCACGTCTTTGTATACTGATTTGAGTCCAGGTGTGTGTGTGTGTGTGTGTGTGCATTCATGTTGGCTAGACCCAAGCCTTGGTTCTGTGAGTATAAGCGGTGGTATGACTATTGGTGAATAATTACAGAGGGCCATGAAGATGAAAATTGAAACCGGGGCTTGTATAAATACACACTTCCCACAGACGAGAGATTAATGATTATTTCGGGATTTCATAAAATAAATACAAAAAAAAGGGGAAAAAAAGCGTTGCATAAATTCTGTAAAACAGGTAGAAACAGTAAGCTTAAAAAAACAAACCTATATCTGTTCACCAGTGGAATTTAATACCTCTTGACACTGATATTTGGTCCAAATGTCACTCTTTGTGCTGATTTGCTAGCTAACGAGACAGCTAGACAAGCTAGTTTTTCAAAATGATGACGTTTCTAACGTACTCTGCGAGCCCACACCTTTACCGACAGCCACAAACCCCGAGCTTACAATGACAAAGATGATTTAACCACAAATTCAATGAGTTCTTCATCGTGTCAAGCCCCACCAGTCCAAAAAGCTCTTATCCTCTAAAATCCCACTAACAGCCATACAGAAAGACAGAAAGTCAAGCACACAAGATATAGACACACAGACAGACTGTAGAGCCATCATGTCTAGCCTTCCCAGGCTTCACAGTTTACTTTGACCTTGAAAGCAACAATTGTCAATGCAATCACGCAGCATGGTCTATTTAGTTGTCGTTCCTGAGCTTTCAATTGGACCTCGTGGTGCAATTTTCGGCTGTTGTTCTCTCCTCTTTAAAATGCATGTTTCACACTGCAAGCAAAGCATGAAACCAAACTTCACGCACATGCTCACGGATTATTTTGTTATTTGTGGCTTTCTTGGCACAAGTAACTGCTGTTTATCACACGTCAAAATACGCGTTTTTATGCCAAGATGGCATGAAATTGTATGTCCAGTTGGAGGGCACTCTTGGATACAATAACATTTTACTTTTTACTTTCTCGCCTCTAATTTCATGGACATGATGCTCTGTGAGCGGAGGAGAAACAACGCAATAAATTGTGTTTCAGTTTTTCAACAGACTTATGGTAGTTCTTTGATAGGAAAACACCTGATGCCATATGTAGCAATGGGACATTAGGTGGTGAGAGGTTGTAAATCAGACACTGATTAAATCCTTCTGGGCCAGAGTTGTCCATTTGCCTTGAGTGCAGAACTGACCTGATTTTGGTCATTCTCCTGACAGGTATATCTTCGGCAGTGTAACTGCACTGTGGCACCATTAAAACTCATCCATGGGTCCGCGCACACTTCCATGATAGTGTCCTTTCTGGTACTAAAAAGACTTGGAGGGAGAAATGTTCAATTGCAAATGGTGAGCATAATATCTTTTTGGCTGCATCCTGTCGAGATGAGGGAGCTGCTGACACGTAAGCATTTGTTTTCCCCTCTCTGAGCGGTCCCTTGCAAAAATCTTGGCCTTTTCTCTGTTGCTGACTTTTCTGTTTTTGCCAAAAATGGATTTAAATAAATGAAAGCACCACATGCTTTGTTCTTTTTTCTCTCTCCCAGCGTTTCATCAGGCAAGTGCTCTTTCCTCCTTTTGAAAAGTCAGAGCTGTCAAGGCCAGTTTAAAATGGAATACTTTTTCTCCCATTCTCTCTCTACTCCGCGTTGCTGGGAGGCAGAAGGTCATCATGCTGCCGTATCTCAGGTTCCCCCATAATCGAGTACTAGCGGACCAAAAATAAACATTTTAATGAATGAATGCACTTACACTCTGACAAAATGTAGAGCGCTATTAGTAGATGTCAAACAAGGAACTAGAAGTTATCGATTATGAAATGCTATGATGCTGTGAGCTGCAGGTAAGTGCCACTTCTTTTTGTTTATTGGGTATTGCTTTTTACAGTACCTGGGGTTATTGATTACTTATTATTAGGTATCTTTACGCTTATTACATTTATGTTTGCTCCCTTTTTGCGCCACCGCAACAGAGAAAATTCTTTGTAATGACAAATTACTTGGCAATAAACACGTTTCTGATTCTGATTATGTTTTCCTATTAACCTCTTACTACCTTCACTGAAAATATCTTCTGCTACCACACAAATGCATATAATGGGATGATACATTCAGAGGAAATTCTACCCTTCTAAGTGCCTTTATTACTTGTATTCATGCACTTGAACAAGGTTTCAGAGCAAACCCCTATTTCACTCATACGATACATGTAATGGCACTCAAAAAAGAAATATCCTTCTTGTAAAATTAAATGGAAATCATTGCACAATTTGAACAAAAGCCCTTACATGGTTTAATAGTATACAGTAATTTGAGGCTTATATGGTTGAATACTCACTTTCTGTTTTAGTATGTCTGAGTGTGGGCTTTGCATTAGGCAGGAAAACACAGACACATGCTGTTTATTTACTGTGGGACACATTGCATATTAGATCTGGGACAGCTCCACAGCCTTAACCTTGTGTTATTGGGACCATGAGGATGAAGGTTGTCCAACGTGAAAGCAACAATGTTTTTGGTTAGCAGCAGAGCTCTCTGTAGGCACAACTTGCAATTATTCATATTAAGGTTTCATGAACAGAAATTCAAATCTAACAATCTGTTGGCTGGAGCTCTGCCTGCGCAGTCCAGCAGAACAGTAAATAACACACCATACTCCATTTAGAGCAGCAGTTCCCAATTGGTAGTCAGATCGCATTAAAATTGTTCGGAAGATGTTATTTTCAGGTAAAATATAGTACTGTGAGGATTAACAAGTTGAAGGACTGTCGTTGTGTAGCTACAGAGTATTTCTGTAAACTAGGTTACAACCAATGTTGTTTGCCTTTCACTCACGCGTGAAAGAACTTTAATGATCTTTACAAACTGACCTTTTAACCCAACAACTTGTTGCTGTGAGCCCTGGGAAGCAATTGTGTATGTTAAAGGGCAACTATATGAATACAATCAAATGCTCTTTGTATAGCAGCTTATCTAGTCTTCACAAAGCATTTGGAATAGCAGTGCATTCCACAATCACAGGTTGAACATGCTGCTCTACCTTGTTTTTTATGATATTCCAACTGCTGCACATTATCATACATTATGTATGTTATGTCAAATGCAGACTCCATTTTATGGAAGTTCCGGAAGAAAGAGGCGACCATAATTACACCAATTTGCATATGCACTGTGTGTTCTGTGCTGTTAGTCCTGAGATTTAGGATGCAAATCAGAGCCTCACAAAGCCTTTACAGTCACCTAACGAACCTCTCCATGCAAGCTTTGATTGCATTTCACTTGTCATAAAAAGTGATTTGAAAGCTGCCCTGTTTGCATTAAATCTCCATAATGAAGCAAGACAAAAATGCCATGGCCATTAGCACAAGGATTACATGTTTTAATCTGCTGGAGCTCATTATTTTGAGGCTCATGTGCAGAAGGGAGATTATTCAGAGGAGAAATTGCCATATTTCTTTTATTATTGTCCCTAACATCTGTTGTTTACTGTGATAAGATGGGCAGAGCGGCAAGATACAGTATCTGTATAACACCGTTCAGCCTGCAATTCACTTTATGTAATGTAGACTGTGACATGTTTACATTCACGACAACACTGTTCATGAATAAGATCCTGTAAGTATAAAATGCACTTACTAATGTTTTCACAAATGCCATGTAATAAACTAGCAACCTCTCTCTGATCGTCTCTTGGCCTGTGCATGCATTCCACAACAATGATACAAAGTATATGTAATGAATAGACAGACAAAAGAGTACAATTGTTTTGTGTATTTATTTAAATAAACTTTGATAAAAAAATACATACATATATATATATATATATATATATATATATATATATATATAGTTCATAAACTATAACTATAATGAATAGGAACTTGTTTGAGTGCTTCACAGACCTATGTCAAAAGGGTTCACTCTAATTTTCTTGTATCAAAGTGCACAGTATATTGTGACAAATTAGACTGGAGGGCCTTGGACACATAAACTGTTCAAATGCTTAAAGGAATAGTTCGGAAATACTCTTAGTAGCTTGTTTGGCAAAGAGTGTGAAGACAAGGTCGTTACCAATACACAGCAATGGAGCTTAAAGCCTTGTTATACTGGTGAGGTTGCCAGTCAACCGATGGGAGCTCTAGTGGTTTTCACTCTTCAGTTTTTGTTTGAATTACTCAAATGAGATATAATGTGTTAAAGCTGCAGATGCATTGGTAAGTACGTTTTTAGATACTGTTACCTTTAGTCAGAGCAACGTTGGCTGTCTCCTTCTAGAAAGAAAGGTATCAAACATACATATATCTGAAACTGTTGTCTGAAAACTATCATTCACTTGAAACTGGATAATATAAGTCTAAAATGTTACCATAAAGCGTACCTTTTCCAATAAGGCTTTGCTAGATTCAAAAAGCCTCCTTATATTTTCCATCAAAACTTTTCTCAACACTTCTCTCTTCTTCCATCTCCCTGAGCAGCAGCTGCAAATATCAGCAGTAACAACAGATGAACTTGTGGGTCGTGCCTCCTGACGCTGCTCTGTGTTATTCTATAAATACGAGATAAGGGCCATGGCAGATCCCATGTGTAGCTGTGTGGTTAATTGAGACGTAGCATCAGTGACCCCGCTGTATGCCCGAGCTCTCCACACTACCGCCTATCACTCATGTCAGGTAATTGGTGAGAGTGCAGCTGCACAGCGCTATCATAAAACCTGAGGAGCCATGACTGACAGAGCTGCGTTCAAGAGCCTCTTTTGGACAAAGGGTTAAAATGTGATCACAGTATTTGTTCTTCATTTGTTTGTTTGCACAAAGATGCGCTGGGCAGGGATGTTTCTTTTCAACCGCCTCCAACAAACACAAAATGCTAACAATAATGCTAACACTATTTTATCGAATGAGACACAGTGAATCCTTCCTGCACCAAAATGAAACAGCAGTGCCAAACAAAGGTCCCTTCTTCTACCAGGGGAAACTTCAGAGTGAAACACAAGCTGACTCTTAAACAACAACAAACCAGAGGAACCTGGGCTGTGTCTGAAATCAGTCAGTCAGTCAGTCAGTCCCTTACTGAAACCATCACTCATTCACTCTGAGCATAGTCTGTAGATTTCATATACTGTCCCTTGTATACTTGTCCCCGCTGACCAGTGATTTTTTTACATAATGGTATATGTACCCATTTATTACTATTACTTTGGGAAATTATGATAATTCAAATTGTAAATGTAATTACCATGTAAATTCTACTCACACTAGAAAATATATAGAATGATTTAAGGCACAGCTTCAGACAATGAAATATTTCTCCTCTCTGATTCCTTAAATATTATATATTTTTTTATAAAGCTTTCAAAAGCTTTTTGATAGAGGTGGGTAGTTCACTTACTAGAAAGTGCATGATTGCATGTTCACTTACAACTGCAAGATAATGTCAGATTTGTAATCTGTCCCTTGCAACTAATGCCTTACAAGAGTTTTAACATATTATTTTACTCCAACCCTGTAACACTGTAAATAAGCTCTGATGCTCCCTAACTTAAATCAAATTATGTGGTGGTCTAAATCACATGAGACAAAGCGGCTGGAGGGCTCAGTTGGTCACGTGAAGCCACCAATGTGCCTCTCCGAAAGAAATAAAGTAATACACTAAAACACAACACTGAATTAATACTGCACCCATTATATGTAAAAATGATTTAAAATGTAAATTCCCCCAAATCATAATCAAGCCCATCCACCTATTCTCACATGCAATATTCATCAGTCAGTGGTTAATATCTTTCTTTAGGTCTCCACTTTCCTTTGAGTACAACAACTCTTTTTCTTACATTCAATTAGCATGACCCTGAAAATAATATGCCTTCCTCCATGACTGTGTTCAGCTCCATCCTTTCTGAATTTCCACCCATGGAGGAGGTGACACAATGAACAGCCCCAGGTATTATTTGCCCCTTCTGAATGGGTGGAGTTGAAGGAGGGTGTATATATTGAATGTGTATTTGTGTGTTAGTGTGTGTGTTTGTGTGTGTGTAGGTGTGTGTGTGTGTGTGTGTATGTGAGAGTGAGGGAGATGGGAGAGGGGGGTATCCCCAGGGGAGGGCAGCACATATCCAAGGGAACAAAAAAGCATCCATATTTGGCAGGGCTTTTGTCTCCTCTGACAGCTGAGTGTATCGAAGGGGGCCCGCAATAATGAATTGGATTAAATGTGAAAGTAAGAAAGCATGGCTCCTCAAAGGCCAGGATGGGGGAGATGGGAGTGGGGAGGTGGGCGTTGTCAGTTGGGGTGGGAGGTATGCTAATGTGTGTACAGTTCCAACACTATGGCCGATCAAAAATGCATCTACAAAAGGTTTGCCGGTTTCCCAGAATGATTGGCTTTTTAAATGTTGTCCTCGCTCCCCCTGTTGTTTCTGTAGGAACATGCTAGAAAGACCAGAGATGTCCCTTTTTGATAAGATGAGAAAAGAGGAGCATAGCTCCCCAGTATATCATGTATGTGTATATGAAGTGTGTAAATCACCAGTCATACTCAGCCTCGAAGCTGATTAAAACACCTGATACCAAACAGAATATTGCACAGCGCGGAGCTATTCTAATCAGCCATCTTGCTCATTCTATATTCCATTACTCTACACGCTTTTGACGTGACCTTAAACCTCAGTGGATTCCCTTTATTGCTGCACTTTAATCTCCTGAAGAGTGAGCAGCAGTGATTTTGATTTGCATTTTATTGAGTTTTAGATTGTGTGGAGATAATGATGAGATGTGGGGGGCAGCGTTAATGCTCTTAACGTTGACCACAATGGGGCACCACCTTTGTCGCCACAGTGCAGTTTTACGCTAGATCTGTCGCTTGTAATAACTTCCAGATATCTATAGTCTCAGGAAAGGACAAGACAGGGGGACCTCGCTATACGTTACACAAGGATATGAGTCTTATGAATTTCACAATTACTGCAGTTGACACACCAGAAAGACCAGAAATAAACATTGTCCAATTACACAATTAAGCTGCTATATTATTGGGTAAAATGTTAGTATTACAAAAAAAATATGTTAGTGTTGCAATGTACAGAGCTAGTCCCTCCTGTGACCCAAAATGTGTCTGCCACTGAATGTAGTTTTAAAAAACTCTTTCTGTGATCTGCATCTGATCTGAAATAAGTACCCAGCAATGCTTCTTTCTTGTGGGCTGTTAGAATTGGATGATGTCAAACTTTGTGGAGGGCAGCAGATCATATCACTTACAATACTACAGAGGGTTAGACCAAAACAGATTCACACATCACATATGAAACCTGACCCACTTATTTGTTCGCATTACTATAGATGATTTTATGCCTTTACACTTATATATACTGAGTATAAAGTGAGTATACTACATAAATCACTTTATGCTCACATATATTTGAGTGACGTGAATTGAAATCAATAAACTTACTTTGGAATGAAACATGACGACTATTTGTGGCCTCTGTATTATGATGGCTTTACATGAAAACAAACACTTTTTTTCTGAATTTCAAAGTAAGACATTTGAACCATGAGTTTGAGAGGTTATTTCCTGGTTATTTGCTGTTCATACAAAGGCTGACAGCAGATAGCAGCCTCACGTGAAGGCAGGAAATGACTACGCTGAGTTACGACATGAGTGACTGGCGCAAATGCACAAAAACACTTGTATCATGGCTAAATGAAATCCATCATTTTCTGTCATATGTCACATATCTGAAATTCCAGTTCAGATACACACCATGATCTCAAACGCACGACTTGTTGAAATGCTGATTTAAATCATTTTCTAACTTGCAGACTATTGCAGACATATCCGATTGCAGTTGAGGCTAAAATAATACTGTTAAAAAGATTAATAGCTGAAAAGACAAAAATGCCAAAGAAACACTAATAAGAGTGTAAGATAAATGATAGCAGATTTCAGGTTTACACTAAGAAACACAAATATTTGAACAGGTTGGGTCTCTGTGAGATTACATTTTCTCAGTATTGATACAGAACTGCTGTACATTCAAGTAACTCATGGAAATACATTTTAACATTTAAACACAATCAATTGGGAAAAAGGAGGTGATGTTTTTTTTTTTTTACAGAAACACAAATCTTAAATAACACTGAGTTGAATGGGATCACCACTGCCAAAGAATCACATACACCACCAATCTGCAAGCTAATATTCACCAGCACTGACGCTGTGTGGCTGGGTAGGAGGAGGCAGATGACATGACATTTTTAAGTGCTTTCCATGGTGCACAGAACTGTCTACACTAGAATAATGCCGCTGACGGACACTGACCTGAAATCTACCCAGCCATTGCGCTTTGATGACCAAAAAAACTCCACTCAGTACATCTTGTTTGTTACAGAAAACACCTCTTTGTTCAAGTGGGACTGAGCCACATGGGTGCTACAGCAGGAATTACGCACCCAAGGCCTCCCTTGACATGGTTAAACTGTGCTGGAATTGCATGATAATGCCCTAAGGCTGCGGCGCTCCCGCGTGCCCCGAGGGGAGCACCTCTCCTCGGTGAATTTTAAAGGTCAAGGTACTTTCACTTCTCCGCCTCTCTCTCTTTCTCCGTCTCTCTCTCTCACCACTATCGCCACCATCAGAAGCGAACATAAGCCGAGGCCTATTGAGAATATTGTTTTCTTTCTCGGGGCCCCTAGAGCACATTTCCAACACTGCCCTTGGAAATGCATGGAAACGCAGCTCACAGCATGGCAATACATACAACACGCTCTTGTTGATGCCCTTGGTGCCTCTCAATATGCAGACCATAGATAATGGCATTCAGTGCACAGTTGGTACCGGCTTCCTCGCCCATCCTTTGAACGGGTACACTGCCTCATACTGTGCTTTGTTTTCTTCTTTCTGGGTAAACAATGAGAGTCACATTGACGGCGAAAGGAAACATGGATAATATCCACACACCAGAAACCCCGGGGAAGATGAGACTGCGTCCCTCGTAAGCAATATAATCCTGTATTTTTCAACAGGCGGCGTTGCGGGGACACACAGGACACCGTTTGAATAGATTGAAGTTGTTCCATCGCAGATAACAAGCTCCACTCGCCCAACACTGAACCTCTGCGGAGGTTCTGAGTTTGTTGACTGTGAGGTGAGTTGATCATTTACAGCGACCAAGCCAAACAGATCCAGTCACATGTGAGGAATACTGTTAGGCTGTCGTGTAATATGCAGCCTGGTTTTGTTTTCTCTCATTGAGTGGGAAAGGAAAGCCTTAACATTCCACAGGGTCAACACTTCCACAGGGTGCCAGAGATTACAGAGTTGCAGATAAGTTTTACAATGGCACAGAAGCCCATGGAGATGCTGTTTAAATACTCACTGGCGGAAGAATATGAATAATGTATATTAGTTTGTGATAAACTAAATAAACACTGATGCAAATGAAGGAGAACATATTGTGCAACAGGAACTCATGTTTGCCGCACATGGAAATGTGTCCCATCGCAATGCATTCATGAATCACTAATCGAGAGACGTCCAACAAGT
Source organism: Colistium nudipinnis (assembly GCA_016785305.1). Taxonomy (NCBI): domain Eukaryota; kingdom Metazoa; phylum Chordata; class Actinopteri; order Pleuronectiformes; family Rhombosoleidae; genus Colistium; species Colistium nudipinnis. The sequence goes on from JAFBJU010000077.1 coordinate 161,023, forward strand.
AAACATCTTTTGTCAAACATACTGGGTAACACCAATATAGCTTTGACTCAGAAATATATATATAGTTATAGTAGTATACTGTATATAATGTTGCTATCACTATGGGTTGAGTGTCAGTCAAGCAGTACTTTAAATTGCTCAAGCAGGCAAGTTGACTACCCTTTTTTTTGCAGCAGAAGAATCAGCCTGTAAAAATGGCTCTCCTGGGATTGAGGGGTAAACCATGCACATGCACACACATTTGAGCTTCGATTGCCCTTGTGGAAGTAAAGTATAAACCTGTTGTTTATTTAAAGGTGCCGTTCGCAGAAATTCTACCCATGAAAGTAGACAAGATACAATGCAGAAAGTCACAAGGCAAGGCACTGTGGTTTCCACATTTTCATGAGAAACAAAGTTTTAAAATGTTGCAAGAGGTATAGAAATGGCATAAAGGGTAAGCTATATTCAAAAAGGTATTTTGCCTCATAAACAGTGAAATAGAGGGGGAGGAATTGTATAAATAATAAATAATACAGTGGAAAACATTTCTGCTGCAACATGATTTAAAAATAATCATGTACAATTCATGAACAACATGATCTCATTACACCAAAATGTCAACAAGACACTTGGCTTTTAATAACCCTAAATTGCTTGAACCAACAAGTTTAAGCATCCACATACCAAATGACACTATGGACACAATTAATGTACAGTTCATTCATTGTACAATTATTCTCTTGCAGTTGAATATGCAGAGAGTACATTTATGCACATTCATGAATTGTGGTTTAAATCTGTTCACAGTTAAAGATTCACAGTGACTGACACTGGCTAAATAGCTGCTGCCTAAATCTGGATGTCTCGGTCTGATTGTTGACTGCAGTTTCATTTAAATATTTATCATATGCATATTGGACCCCTAAGGGCAGGATTTGAAATTACAACAGTCAGTTCGTTAATTGCCAAAAAATGCCACACAAGCTTTGGGATGTGGATGTTCCATTTTATTATTAATGAGCCAGGGAGTGCAGCTTGACATTTGTGTTGGGGCTGCACATGCAAATGAGTCTCCATATGAGAGTCCAAAAATGAAAACGCCTGCACTGGTAATCTGATTTGTGCTGGAAGAGAACTGCTGTTTTTGTTTTCCTAATGCTGCAGAAGATATTTGGAAATCTAATAATAACTCAGACAGCACATGTCAAACTCAAGCGCTCTAGGAAATGGTATAAAAGCAAGTGCTATTAAAGTAAATGGGGCTTTTTGGGTCATTTTGATCCTTTCCAAACTATGTTTCCCTCCACAGGAAGTAGTTTGAACAAACCACATTTTGAGTGTCTACTTGCGCCTATATACTGTACATAAGCAAACGTGTGTTTCTTTCAGCCATGCATCCTCACAAGTAAATCTAAATATTTCAAAATACATTTCTGACCCAAATACAAGCGCAGTATGAGTCTTCTTTTTTGAGTTTTTCCCCCAAACTCAGACATCAATAGACACCCTAATCCATTTAGACTCAAACTAAGCCTTATGCCCGTGTGCAGGTAATGTCCAAAATGATGAAATATTGCTAAGACATGGGCCTTATAAGGTTGTTTCTAATGCGGCCTCTAATGGGCTTTCCATATGCTGCTAGCTCCTGCCACCAGAATTCCATCAGGTCAGCTAAGTGGGGGGGAAGCCATCCCCTTCCATAAACATCTGCCATTAGAGTTGAGGCTGCAGAGGGTGGGATTAAAGCCTCCCAGGGTTCCTGACAAGATAAGTTGTAAAAGCTTGGCCGAGGGTCAAAGGTAGCAGATATGAGATGAGGTGCATTCCCCCGGTGAACTGTCCTGTAAAAATATATAAATCACCCGGAAAGCTGCTCTACCCATTTGTATCTGTCCGCCTCTTCGCTATTTTTTATTTTTTTTCCTTTTGTTTGCCAGCCTGAGATATTTCTCGGAGATAAATCCTCCACTGTAACTCCCTGAACTTTGTGGTTTAGTGAAGGTAGGAAATGAGGACAGGGGAGCTGCTGACATAGTGACATTGATAAAGAACTCAACCGAGGCCTTAGACCACTACAATTTAGGAGAGATTGATTATCCAATTAGCATCTGATATGGTGGGGAGCATCGCACATTTGCAGTGGCACTAACAAGATGCCACTGTCCGGGCATGCTTTCTCTGCACATAAAGCAATTTTGTGTCCGCTGGAAAGACCATGCACAGGGAAGGATCAGGAGGACATTTCCACAAAGTGCTGAGAACATTCAGTAAGTAAATGCTGGAATGGAATAGTAAGTAAGATAATAACCATACTCCCCTTTAAGATATTGATCTTTCTACCGGCTATGTTTGCAAAGGGCACTTTGGAAAATGATTAAGATTAAATCAACTCAAATTCGTCCTCGCTGTCAGTAAGACATCAACCCATTATCCAAATTAAAAGAACAATGATTTGCACTATAATCTCGGATTGAAATGGAAGGGCAACCAGGCATTTCCTCATCATTAGCTGAAACCTATTGGTGTCCACGCTTGCGTCCGACTGAGAAATAGGATTAGGAGTAGTCATTCTCGTCAATAACCATGGTCATAATGTCACGTTACACAGGTCATTAAACTGGTTGTACAAGCAATGATAAGTCTCGGGCTGTACTTGATGTTCTGTCTGCTCGATTGTTCAAGTAAATTTGTGTCAACACAATGGCAATAAGCTGCCCTGTGTCAAGTCAGCCATTCAAAAACAGGATTTAAGGTCTATTGTGCTCTAGCACGCTTGATATATGCAAGGGAATTTGGTTCAGATGTTCCTAATGACTCCCCGCAGTGAGTGCCTGTGTGCACTTATTGATTTTATGCTTGTCATTCTAAGGATTTCCATAAAAAGCTTTTAATAGCATGATCTTTCACCACTGCTGTTGCTTTTATTGGAATATCTATTTGTTCTGCCTGTTTATAGTGAAAACAGTTTCAAGTTCCTAATTGTTTGTGAAATTAATGTGAAATTAAAATATTCAAAAATGTATGCAATTTTTTTCTGAACATGTTTGCATTTGTGTAAAGTTATGGGTGTTGAGCTAAAGTGAAGCTGGAAAACAAACTTTGTAACATAATCTGATTACCTTTCATGAAATTCTATGCCCGGGGATCCCAAAGCATTTGGAATTAAACATTCACATGAAACAGCACATACGGGACGGTGGAGAGACTGCATTTATTACAGTCCCTAACAGATTACAGCTGCCAATATTTTGTATTTAGATTATTGTAATCCCCTTTACATAGAATCTGTTACTCCTTAACAATTCCCCTCTTTCTCTGGGAGCAATTAAAACAAGCTCTGAATCTCTGGTCCAACAGGAAGCATTAGCAGTCTTATGACTTCAAAGGCTGAGCTCAAAAATACTACAGCGAGTTGTGTTCTCAGTACTCGGCTCCTACATGGCAGAGAAGCTTTCTTTCTCCCCTGAAATGCACAGTGTCTGTTTGTTCTGTAGTGTTATCAAAAGAACGAAAAAGATGGGGGGAAACCAGAAGAATTTACATTTTAATTCCAAACAGGGCAACAAAGCTGAGAGTTTGCAGTTCCTTTCATTTCATACATGTGGCTGACATTGATGATGTGCGAAAGCCCAGCAATTCATTGACTGTGATTTTTTTACAAGCCTGTATACATTTCTCTTTCATTCTAATTCTTTCACAACTTTACAGCTCACACATAGTAAATCTGCGAACATATATTTTAAATTGGTGACTTTGGTCCTCACACCCTTAACAACTGGCTGTGTTACATGTATTACATACAATAAAACGCCTTTGTTAACTCTATTTTATGACACACCGACTGTAAACCAAAAGTCTGAAAGTAGGAATGTTTCCACTTTGCCTTGCCGGCCGCAGATTAAACTTTCCCCATCAAAACTGTGATTAGTAATTCAATGCTATTTGAATTGATTTGATTGTAATGTCTCAGCAAGACTATATGGGAGTAGTTACCACATTTTCAAAACTACGAGAAAACAAAACATTATTGCATTAGGTCAGCAGGTGAAAATCTTTTGAGTTAAAGAATGATAGAAATGTCTTGGGCACAAAGCCAGGTCTTGTTCAGAGTCATTTTTTTGTCCCCATGCTAAAAACACTTGTCACTGATTATTGCTTCATTTCCACTTGAGACATGCTGCCATTGATTAGACTAAATTAAACAAACTCCATGCCCATAGCCAAAATTCAGCTGCGACTGGATCGTCCATTTGTCATTCTGTTTTAAAAATCCCAGGGACTCCACAGGCTGTGGCACCCCCCTATAGGAGCTATTAAATACAGAGACACACTGCTCTGTGGCACTCTTATCACCAACCTGGTTAATCCCAGACCTCTCACTCTGCCCCAGGCTTGTCACACTATCGTAAAAACCCTAAATCAATGAGACTAGCAGTGGGATTTTACTGTAAAGGGAATGAGTGTGATACAAAACCAAAGTAAAAGACGCGTGATTTTTTGGAGCACGTTCTATTTGAACAGCCTGAATTTCTCACTTTGATAATTTTATGCTATTCCAAATCTTGTAAATAGGCTCTTACAACTAAATTGTGGAACATTCTTTGACTGTATGACATTAGTATCTGTTGATAAGCAAAAATAGGCAATTGTATAGTATAACTCTACTCAGCGTAACAACACTGATGCATCACACCCCATTCATAGATTTACTTTATAGATTTATGTTATAACACATGCCAAATTGTTATTATTATAATTTAAGGGTATCTGCCTTTCAAGGTAGTTCACGATGTACAGTATTTTCATGTGTTCATTTAATGTCAAAGTTATGTCTTTCTAATTAATACAATTAAAACATAGATAACGCCAATCCCTACGCGGATACTGATTCTGCAAAATATATTCAATTCATTTTATATCTTTTAAAATAATGGAAAACATATACTGTAGTAAATGTATAGTAAACAAATTCCCTGTTTGCCAAATCTTTTATCCAAGACCACTTACAAATGATATGTACTCCTAGACTAAGGGATTTTAGACTTAACTTATTGGACCTTGTTGACATCCCCGTGAAAGTCAAACAGGAATATCTGATCCTTGCCTGCTTTTATGGAGGACCCATACGTGTCCTTGAGGAACAGTTAACCTTTTCCCTTTATAGCCCTGATTAGATAATAACAATAATGATTTTAATGGACTGTCTTCACTTCGCTAATTACTTTGTGCCATTAGGCTACAATAGCGAGCTCTGACTATCAGCAGTGAGAGCCAGGCACAAACTCTTAATTGGATTTGTAAAATCCATTGCAGATTTTTTTTTTCTTTTTTTCTGCAGCAGCACAAAATATCGGATTTACTTCATCAAGTCGGACACATTACTCTCAAGACCAACAAGATGATGTAACGCTGAGGATTAACAGTGTCATTCCATGCGGTTTAATCTCTACACCAACAGTACATTAGGAAACAAATGGAAATGTGAGCATGCAGTGGGAGTGGTAATGTAGTTTCTAGTTCACTGGGCCGTAGTGGCTCTCTGTTATTTGAATGCACACCAGGAACCACTTGTATAATCTTTATTTTCACTCTGCAGGAAGAACCCTTTCCTAGATGAGAGCGTGCAATCCATGATGAATGGTATTGTAGTCCATAAGTGACATCATTTCACCACCTGCATGAGCAGAGAATAAGCTCAGCCCTGCACTTTGAAAAAAGCTAATAATTAGGATGCAAATCCTGTGTATGGAGTGATATCATTTCATGAATTTATTTTGTATCCACACAGGAAGAGTCACAGAATCCTGACAAATTCAAAGGGTGCCTGTGGTCAAGAGGTGTTTAATTCATGGGCCCCTTCCGCACTGACAACCTTTTCATATCTGGGCATGATATAGATGCCTGACATGGGGACATTACGCCTTGGGAGTGCAAAGATAGCTCTTCCTTTTGAAATCCAGCAGACCAGCAAATGCAGGAGCCGTGAAGCAGCTAACCCCTTTGTCTTGTGTTTCAGGTGGGTTGTGGGTTGTGTGTGTGTGTGTGTGTGGCGGGGGGAGCTGTGAGTAAAGTGTCATCAAAAGCAGCACAAAAGTGCAAGAGATTACTCCGGTCCAAATAGGTCAAACTTGCGTGACAGAAGTAGAGAGTGTTAGGAATTCATATCTCCTTAACCCCCCGCAAGCCATGGTGATTTATTTGACATTACAGAGGGCCTACAGTGCAGTACAATGGTACTCTCGCATTTTTAGCCGTGTTGGGTTGATCTCTTAGTCCAGCTTTTTGGTCAAAACTGAAATATCTCACCAACTATAGGGTATTCTTGCTAAACATCAGTTCACATCATCATTGCTCAGGATGTTCTAGCTAGGCTGCTACCATGACTTTAGGCTAAAGTCCTGTAAAGCAAACCTGTAAAATAATGTCAAACTTATGACATTCATTATTATAAATGTATTTATGTTAAAGACAACCAGACCGGTGCTCTCATGAAAAAAAGATAATGCAGCCATTAAAAATGTTATACGCCACATGCATGTTGAAGATGACAGTCCATACTGCACCAAGGCATGCGGTGAAATGTCCACCGCATGTTCACTAAACTTGTTTCTTTTTTTTACTTTTTGCAACCCAGCCTCCTTCCACTCCCAGCTCTCTTGTAATCCAATATCCATTTCAGCATGGAAATGAGTAATAATAAGATTAGGAAACAATTTATATGAATCGTGCCATTTTCGTTCACGGTTTACACTTTCTCAGGATGGAAAGGAGACCGTGGTCTCCATGGGAACTGTGCTAGCTAGCCAATGGTGGGTGCTTTCTGCCTGACCATATGACGTGCCGCCGCCTGAGATGGGTATTGAAGCTGGCAGCTGGAGTGTCTACCCCATTTTCATAGCAAAGGAAGTAGGGACCAGTAAAAGTGCATTACCAGAGAAATTATCATTTCAGCTCCTCTTGCACACCATAAACATGTTTGCTTTCCTTCTCTTTTAGTTATGAGTTTGTTTAGACACCAAATACAATCAGAGCGTTGTTCAGATGAATGCTGCCACTGTCATTAATGCAAAGAAGCTGGAATAGCAGCTGAAATGTTTGGGTTTATGATTTGAAAAGTGCTGTGGCAGTGTTACTAAGGGGAACTGGATTAGTATTATTCAAAAAATGCTTACATATGCTTTTTACTCAGTACTTCCCTGCCTTTATTGTCTGTAAAGCACTTTGTAACGTGGCGTTTTGAAAAGAGCTACACGAATAACATTTATTATATACGGCAAATACAGCTGAGCCCTGAGGAAAACGGTCTTCTTCCCATTCTGGGCAATATGAGCAGCGGCCTTGAAACTACCTGTCGACATTGATCAGTCACGCGGCGGTCTTTCTCTGAGATGGGACTTGCAGTTATTAGAGCGAGAGGCTGTTAGATGGAGAAGCCTGTCGTCTGCTGCGTCTGAAAGCTCAGGTATGCCCCGAGGAGCCCCCCGACCCCCCTCACGAGCACACCAGCCCTCACTCGGTTTTCAAGTGAGCAGGCTGGTATGATGTATTGGCTTTCACCAGTGTCCTCCTTATGGCTGTACAGTACAATAGATGTACACATTTAAACATGAAACTGTACAGTGGAGGTTTGAGCATGGTCCGAGAAGGCAGTTGGGTATTCAAGTGTGAGTGTGGAGGCTTTAAAAAGACTTTATAGTGGAAAAGATATTTGGTTAGAATTGTTCGCATTTAATCAAGGTTATAGAATATATAATTACCCTTATATATGATAACAAAAATACACATTATTTGATGTAGCATAAGTGTTTTGCTTCCTCTCCTAGATCGATGATTCATGTAAAATGTAAATTCAATCAATGTAGTCTTGTTGACAACAAAGTCTCTTTTACAAAGGGGACCTGAGCCCAGCAGAAAAAAGGAACAATGATGAGACAGCAATCAAGTCACAAGTCACAGCAGATGACCCAGGAACACAAACAAACAGCATGAGAAAAGAATCCTGCAGCTATTCTCAGATATTTCACAAGTGCAATCATGGACAATAGACCTGCGTGCCTTTCTGTGTTTTCCTTGCTCATCTGTCAATTCCCATCAATATTTTTAAAGCTATTCGAAATATCCCTTAATGGATATTGACAAATTGCCAGCCCCAGCTCCCTACCCACTCTTATACTTTTTGTCCGTGTTGAACTAAAAACGCTTTTCATGCTACCCATCCAGTCTCTGTCTTTAGAGCTTTGCCCTGCCCTAAAGACCCACACAGCAGGTAATATCTCTCTGTGGCTGACAGTGGCAATGGCTTTCCCATCAAACCGCCCCATCAGACGACATCAGAAAGCAGCCCAAGGCATGTTCATCCATTTGCCAGGCCCCTCCGCTGTGGTCCCGCTCCATCAGGAGGCGGGTACCCCAAAAGACCCGGGGACCCCTTCAATCAATGGCAGAGATTACAGTGGTCACAACCAGCTGGCGCCTGCTCAACACAAACACATCTATGGTGTCTACGCAGGGGCCCGCTCCCCCACCGGCTACCAGGCAGCCCCCTTACTATGCAGGGGCAAAGACCACCAGTGGCCTGCAGTCAAACACGGTATCTTATGATTGACAGTGCTGTTGTGTCACATCACGCTGAGCGAAGGTCACATAATTTACCCTCACAAAGCCGTCTTACAGTGCTTTGTAAGCAAAAGGTCATGAACTTTTGCATAGTGATTTGTTTATTATCCTGTGTGTTGCGTTTGCATCTTGCGTATACATATTGAAAACACAAAGCTTTGTACAGCGTTTTATATCAAATTTTAGATTAGATGAAATCTTTTCTTCTGCTTTTTTTTTATATTCCCCCTCCTGGAACCCCGTTGACTGGCTTTCAATGTTTTCCCAGCATGCAGCAAAATCATTTTCTGAAAGTGATCTTTCAGAGAGTAACCCTAGTGTTATTTTTCAGCTGCACTGATTCCTTAAAATATTCACGGTCATATTGGGTAAACCTTGGGATCCGAGGTTGCCTAGGAAGTGTATACAGAATGTGTTTCCCAGAGCAGCTGCTTGCCTGAACTCGGCCCTCTATACAACATCACTGCTGGGCACCATCACATGAGTCACATTGAGTAAGTGAGGTTTTGCCTCCTTTATGCACATTTGGAAAAAAACACAAATACCTTTTAAAAATGTTTTAAAGGTGTTGGATGAGTGCCGTGTGAGAAACAGTAAACGTTGCAATGACAGAAAAAAGGTCAACTGTGCTAGAATAATTTGTTTGTCAAGTTTGTTACCAGCTAAAAATAAGGTATATGATATCAAAAGTAAGAGTTCTTGTTGGTAAAGGTATAGTGTTTTTACGATTGCTGTAGTTTTACGTTTTATAAAAATATTCACAATTTACCTAAAGTAGCCACAAGATTTCCACAATTAATCAAATATTTGAGCAGCTTTAAAAGAAACTAAAACTGAGGTAAAAGGGGATGTAATGCTGAACTTTAATGTCAAATGAGTAAACGTGTTTACTTGCAAATTTTCCATATTAACTTTTACAGAGATTGTGGTGTGTCCGACTCTGCTGCCCACATGTTGCCAAAATCTGATTTAAGCTCAATACCAATATTAAGCTATTTTACCATTGCATGATGACAACATTGGCACATTTTCTTTACATTAATTCAAGTGGATTACTCTTTTGCAGTTTCAAGTAAACTTTTATTGATAGGCAAACTGTGAATTTAATATAATAATTTATATATCACACCCACGGTCCATGGTCATTTATTCAGGGGGAAAAAAATCATGCTCAGGTTGCCTTTCATCATCTTGTGCAAATGTCAGTAAACACACAAACGGGGGCTGGGAGCAGAACCCAAACAAGCATTTTGACAGTGTTTCCCTCAGAGAAACACGGCTGCCCACTCTCTTGTGTTGAATGCAACCTTGAATGCAGTCTGCTAACAAATTGGTAACGTAATAGATCGATATTTGTGTTTGGAAATTCAACAACACGGAGGAGTCGCGTGGCATAAATTTCATCTGGCTTCGTGTTCCTCCCGATAATGACCTCGGACGACTCATCTAACAAACTCTCCAGTGGGTGGTGGAGGAAGCCAGCCGGCGGGGTGAAAGAGCACCTTGTCTGGGCAGTCAGGTATGAGCAGTCAGGTTCAGCTTCATGAATGTGCATGTTATACCCTCAGCCAGGTAAAGGTACAATCCACAGGCTGTTGCTGGGGAGTTTTCTTTGGCCCTGGGGTTGCAGGAGAGTGACACACTCAAAGACATCATACAGCCCTTGTTGGCCGCTGCCACCTCTCTATCCTGCTGCTGTGCCTCCAAATGATGATAGAGAGCAGCTCCTCTGGTGGTGCTTTGAGTTTTTATTGCATGCCTATTTTCCTTGGCATTAAAGAAGAGAGTGAATGAGCCTAAGGGTGTTGGGTTGGAAAGGCTCAGTTTGCTCGCAGATTCCTGGCATGATGTCTTTCGAGAGGGTCAGTCATTTTCAATTTGGGTTATGTTGATTTGATTCTGTACATTCGGTTTGGAGTCTCCGTGGGTAACCTGTCATGTCATTGTAGATTACAACTGACAGCAAAATGTTGCACGACTCATGGCATCTGCACAAAGTTCAGGCTTCTGTGCCAGTGAGTGCACTGATCGAGCCCTCACACTCTGTATCTATTTTGTCTTTTCTGTCACCAATGGGAACACCGTGGAACAATTCTCTGTGATAAAGCCATGGAGACATTAAGTTTCTAGAAAAAAGTAATAGAAAAATAAAAAAAACATGTCTCTTACATATCATACCAATGAAAACAAACCTTTTTATGTTCTTTTTGTCTCATTAAAAAAATCAAAAACAAAAAAAACACCCATTTTAAACAAACCAAACCCCTTATTTCAAGATTTCATCCTATGAACATTTCATTATGATTGGAAAATGGAAAATCCGTGAAGAACAACAACTGGATTGTTATTTGCCGCATCGTGGTTTCTTTGGTTCATAATTACACCAATGTAGCCAATCATGCCAATGATATCAGTCGATGCCTGGGTGCCGTTTGAGAACATCATCATCAAGACGAAATTGAAATCACTCAAGAAAAAGATCTCAAAATAATTGTTCTTCCAAAAGGATATTAACCTCCCAAATTAGTGGAATTTACCAATTCATCTTATTATTTGGAATGTCACGCTATCTAATTAATGACTACAGTGCTGTGTCGTTGTCCTAAACATTGTAACTCACACAGGAACCAGTCACTGCAGACCACTGTGTACATGAACTAAGTAACTCAACATACTACCATTAATATTTCATTGAGGAAATTGCCTATAGCCATAAATACAAAATGTGACGGCAGGGGGGAGGTGGGGTGCGCCTGGAACCCTGCCAGACATCCTGTAACAGGGCAACGCGCTATTCGTTAAGTCATAAAAGGCCCCAATTAATCGGGCCTTCATATATCAGTTTCTGGTCACTTACAAGTCGTTGCCTTCTTTCCTTCTCTCATTATCATCACATACAGTAAGCACCAACAGGAGCAACCTTTACAGTACTCAAGGGCAAGGGCAGGTTTTGTTTTATACCAGTGAGGGGTTTCCTCCCGTGTTCTCGAGGGGCTCCGGGAGACTGCAGCTTAGCACATGTCCCTCTGTGACATCTCCATTGTGCGGGGAGAAAACACTCACGCAGTGCGGTGCAGACAGCATTCTGAAGTGGATGAATTTTGACAGTGAGACATATATCAAAGCACCTACTCTGCATATGGCAACATCCGGGTTCACTGGTGAGAAACATCGAGAGGCAAAGTGAAAGGGTTCCCAGAGTGTTTGTGGATTTTTTTTTGAGTCACGGTAGGGTCGAACAGAATTTGTGGCAAAGGATACACAGGCTCTGCAGATGTTTAATGCATCGGGGGCTTATGTGATTCCTTCGATGCTTATCAAACAAAACAGCGAAACAAATCAATCAGCAATCAGAAATGTTTCGGATGATATGATGAATTCAGCAAATATCTCACCATGAGGAAGTGCTTTTACCTAAATGCTGAGGTGATGTCACCTGTGTTACATCAGTCTTCAATCTCCCTTATTTTTACTGAATCGATATAGGCTTATGAAGAAACTATGTGATGAGGGATTGCAGGTCACAATGTAATTCAAAGACATACTCCAGTCTTTGATCCCGCTGACTTTTCCCCCAGTGCCACCAAAAACGTGTGGTTTTTAGTCCATAGAGACCATAAAACATAAAAGAGATATCCACTTGGCCCAGAGTAATCCCCCGATTTTTCCATTGTTCCATGAAAAAGGGTTCAAAATTTATCAAGCTTGGTGATTTTTTGAATTTTGTCATGAAGCCTATTGAGCATCTAATAGCATGAATATTGTTCATTCTTTATCATTTACATACCTACTAGTCGTTCAATGTTAGTTATCATTGTGCTTAACAAAAATAGTGAATATGGTAAACATTTTGTTTGTTCAACAGCATTCTAGCATTGTGTGTTCAATTTCATTTTCAAATACTGCCTCCTTGATGTAAATATGTTCACTACCGGGTTGCACAAAAAACAGTGCAACCATTAACAGCTTTCAACCAAGCACACATTTTCCACAGTATTCATTTCCTTATATTAAAAAGTCCTGGGCAAATATCCTCTCACAGATTGCCAACTGTTGCCAAAAGGCCAACACAACATCTTGTTTAAACACATTGAAAATCTGGCTGACAGAATGGCGTTTTGCTCCAAGGGTGGTGTGGTGGCAAACAGGAAAAGTGAAGCAGCTCAGATTGAGACAAACAGTGCTGCGTTTTTATAGCCTATATCTCCACACAGCAAATGGTGCTGCACGCCATATCTGCCCCCTACATTATTTACACCTCGTTTTTATTAGGGCGATCTTGACATGTGTACCCAGTGATCGATGGGAGTACTTATTTTTTTTATACTACCCTGTACGGTAGCCAAAGTGGGCCATGGGCCCAGGTCTTACACACAAGGTGATTATAATGATGGGGTTTACTGCCTTTGTTGCCTTTTTTAACATGAAGGAGCGAGGACGGAAAGTGTGTCAAAAAAGAAGATTTGAGCTGATTATTTTCAGGGAATACATATGTGGTAACACCTAGGGAACATTGAGCATTTAATGTCATTGAGGAGCAAAGACAGAATGTAAACACACCTTTTATTATAGTAAATGTGGAACCATTCTCCATTTATTTATTTATTTTAATCAACAACAACACATGCTCATAGTGCCTTTCATCCGTGGCCACAGTATCTATTTCGCATATCAATTTAAATTGTTATTTTAACAATAAAGCTAGAGTTAGAAACCAATTAATTTATCAAATACAAAAGGTATTATTATTGTAAAACTTGCATGATCCAAAGATCATGCTCCACCTTTCATTTCAAAGAGTTGATGAATAAACTACATGGTGAGTGCATATTGCTCATTTTTTCTAACCCCATGATTGGCACATCCGTACAGTGGAAGAGATGAGAAGAGCACAGCAAACTCTCACCTCAAAAATACATATTTATATTAGGTGCAATTGAGATGCTATTCAAATAGATCTAACCTTACCTCAGCAGGGGAACAAAAATGAATTATATATAACCTATACAGACTTCACTTGGCAAATAAGAGGGAATAATACATAGTATGAAGCGCTGAAGATGCACTTTTCAAGCCTTTAAGCCAGGGGGACATCCACATTGGTGAAATGTCAAAGCCTTGAAATCCATACGAGATATATTCCTGGATTTGTAAAGGGATTTTCTTTGACATAGATGCCGGTGAATATTAATGTCCAGAGAAACTATGGTTATCGGGCTTTGCTGCGAGAGTTGTATTCTTCAAATAAATCTCAAAAGGACTTGATTCCTTACCTGGGGTAAAATTCACTTCATTGCATTGAAGCTCTTTAAAAAATAAATGCTGGACAAAGAATTATTAACATGGATGCAATTTCCACACTCGGTTTTTAGTAATTTTGTAAAAAAAAATACAATGCACCACCGTTGCGGATATGTATTTACAGTATAAATAGTGGATAACAATAGCTCCACAATAACTCCCTAACTGAGTTTGTATTTCATTAAATATGTCCACTTTGGCCAGACTAAATTTGAGTTGGTGATCTGTAATCTGACCATGACGATGAAACATTGCAGGCCCATTAGTGTTCATCTCTGTAGTAAGATTGGTCATCGATTTCACTGAACTTCCACTAGACTGTTGCAAAATGCATTTCCACTGCAGTTAACATCTCTCTGACATGATTCCTTCTACATCACATGCAACGTGACAAAAGTTAAGCTTCAGTGTTGGGCGACATGATTGGGGTCTGACTCCTAAATCATTTCAATTGGATGTATTATGTTCTGTCTCTATTACAGTCTGGAGGAAGTCACAAGGTCACGCTACAGCAAGGAAGAAGTTAAGACTCCACTTTATTTTCAATCCCATCTCCTGCATTTCACTATTTCCCTCTGATGGTGATCGCTCAGCACAGGCCCTGTAAAATGACTGGGACATTTCTTGGGGTCAAACATGAATTATTTAACGATTAAATCGCAATGCATTTACACTTAATCGGCGACAATACTACAAGAGGGAGTGTGGGTTTGAGTAAAGTCGAAAATATAATCACAATAGAGGACAGAATCATTCCTTTAAGCCTCCCATCTTCATAGGACCAAGTATCCGAGCTTTCACACACAGATCAATTACCCAGCAAAAGGAATCAATAATAACCAATGTTTATGCATGTCTGTACCTATAGTATATCTACAGAATCTACATAGGCATGCAAGTGGCCTATTTTCAGAAACACAGAGAAAGGATGTATGTATAGACCTCATTACAATGAGTGATATGGTACGGAGTAAAATGTTTCATCCACTGACATTATAGAGGAGGTTCAGTTAAGTCTGTTGCTCTTATTTAGTTCTCCAAACTTTATCTTTCGTTATGTTATTCATTAGGAAATAAACGCAGCCCACAGTATTGCAGTGGGTAATGACAGATGACTATGATTGCCATTATTCTCTGCATGTGCTCATACATACAGTATACATCGTCTTCCCGAAGACATAATTGACTTGCTTTAACGAACAACATTTTTGTTGAATAAACTTAATTATTATCGTATCTTTCATACTCAAGGTACAGTTCAAAGTAGTTGCAATGCAAAATTGTTATATTGTTGTGGTATTGTTGTAATTTAATAGTCAATAGAAAAACATGTTTTCGGAAAACACACTATCGATGTGTAGCTAGTTTCTACCACTCAAATCCAGCATCCGGCATCTTACAAAAAGACGTAAGCAGAATCAAGGCATTTAATAGCTATTCATTGCGGGCACTTTCTTTGTGTTTTTGATTTTTAGTTTATGCAGATAAATGATATGTCTCAATACAATTCAAAGCAAAATTCGTAGCAGTAAACACACATCATCGTAGATGTAATTAACCCTGCTGCAGCAATTCACATTTCAAGGTTTATTACTTCAATGAAAATAAAAGAAATCTGATTAGAAGGGAGAGCAGATAACGTTTGAAGGCCAGATCTAAATAATAAACTTTTAAACGGAGGGGCATTATATTTAATTCAGCAGGGGGAGACAAAGGAATTTAAAAGTCAGAGTCTGGCAGATAAAGTGCACCACAAGGGCATTTTTTGTCTTGAAATTTGAAATAAGACCTTGAGAATCTCTAATCACGAACTGGGCACCGCTGCAGAGAAAGAAATAATAATCAAGACGAGGCTCCACAGACAGAAGGACTGAGTACTGCTGCATAACTGTGCTAATAGTCGGTGAACAGACAGGAGAGGAGGGAGACTGGGAAAAGAATTTCAGTGATTTCTTTTCAACTAGGGGAATTGCCGGAGAACACCATTTGGTATAATTGCCTCCATATGCGGAGGGGCTCTCGAGATAGCTGTGGTGCTGGGTTCTTCTCCCTCCATCAGATACCAGTGTCTAAAAAAGTCATTTCTGTGGAGCACAGAGACCCGGAGCCTCCCGCCTCTGCCCGCTCCGAGCATGTCATGCTGCCGTGGATAATAATGCTACCATGTGGACCTGGTTCAAGAAAAACACTTCCATATGTTGTGTGTGCATGCTTTTCCTTTCAAGATTTATGAATGAATGAGCTTCAATCACTCCCTCAAGTCCACATACCCGGTGACGGGCTCATGTTTGGAATTTCACAATGAAATCCATTTGCTCTTTTGCAGTATGTTTATTTGTGGTTTTGCCAGAGTACTTTCTTTAGATAGTGGAACTGAAGTTCTCTGTCTTTAAAAAAAAAATCTAAATAGGTGGTCACACTCTGACCTGGTTTTGATCTTTTACTGCAGTGAACGTAAAGACATGCACATGGTATTCATGAAGCAAGTTCAACTTCAAAACAGTAATTTAAACCGTTCTTCTGCATTGCTTGTTCTTTTCTTTTCAAATATAATTTAGATTTTTATTCATCATGGAAAATAGACTTAATTGAAATGAATATTATATAAATGTGGTGGACAAACCAAGACATTTGGGAAAATGTTCGGTTCAAATAATTCCTGAGGAGAATTGAAGAAGCAAGTTTGTCAAAGTCAAGTTAAGCTGCTCTCAAAGGCGACCTATAATCTTGTTTATAAAAAGACAAATGCAAATGGATCAGAATCCACAAGTCTTTCATTAAACCGAATATGTATTTCCTAATTGCCATTGCATTGCATTTAGGCTCAAAAAGACCTGGTTAAGCAGAGAGAGAGATCAAGTTCACCATGAAAGGAAACCACTGATGTAGGGTACACTATAGTGCCAAACATCAGAAATGTTGCGTAACTTACATGCTTGGCGAAGGCATCTTCCCCCTCTGACCTCCTTTGTAAGAAATATGGTGTTCGCAGAACATTACCACAGTTAGTGCTGCCTCTGCTCCTGACATAAAGTTCTAATTCACGGTGACAGTTAAAAGCAAACATGCTAATGCTATTGTTGTGCTTCTTAGTTGGACAGACTCACAGGATACAGTATTAAAGAAAAAAACAGAAAACGAAATCTATAATTTCAGCTCTCATTAACGTCATCAAGTGGTGATAAATTGCACTTGCCCTATTGTTACGTCTATTTGCATTTGGCTTCCTGTCGCAAAGCCCTATTCTCTATTATAAAGCCAACTGAGCACTATTGAGCTTTACTGCGAGCACTCTGTACTCTGGCCTTTGTTTGCCTTCCATAATGAAAAATACTCAATAATTAAACAAATAAATCATATCACGGCGCTATGAAACTAAAAGCCAGAGTTTGTTCTTTAGGATCACTATTTTAATTATGAGTTCTTCAGTGTTCTTTCCAAAGGCTTGTTTTGCTATGCCTGCGTGGTTGTCAAATCTGAATCCACAAAAAGGATTTTGACCCGAATTCAGAATTCACACAATTGCTTTATTGCGAGAACAGACGGCAGCTTAGCCCAACATTCTGAACCATAACTCAAAAAGAAGTCATTCAGATCATGTCCAACTATAACCTTTGCTCTGCAGAGTCGCGCTGAACCTCTTGAGGGCAGTGCGAACAGAGCAGTGGCCTCAGCAATTCTCCACTTGACATTTCCCATCATGCCCACACAGCCTGCATCAGTATTCACAAGCTGAGAGAGGGAGGCCATTGGGGAGAGGAGGAAAGAGAGAGCGAGAAGGAAGACAACACGGTGCACGAATACAGGTGGGGCATTGAGCCTGGCCGAGTCATTTAACTCCCTATCCGCTTTTCCTTATTCAGTTTGCCGCTGTTATCTCTTGGCTGAAGTTTCCCCTTTTTTTCTATGAATACAAAACCTTCAATGTGAAGGAGTCTCTCACTGAATTAAACACAAATATGGGAGTCAACACTTCTTTTAAAAAAACAGAGGAACGGGAAGAGACAGGGGGGTCACACACAAAGATAAATATGCATAGATAAAGACAAAGAAACAGAGATGTGGCATGAATGAGCAACATCCCGACCCAGGCGGGCCCCACAGCCCAAGGTCTTAGGAAGTGATTAACCCTCCTCAGACATCATAGGGTGAGGTGTGTGTGCGCACTTGTGTGTGTCCGGTGTATATATGTGTGTCTGTGCTGGGAGGAGAGCTGGTGGGAGTCGGGTGTGGGCAGCCAATCTCTAAGCCCTTTTTCCTCAGGCTCTCCCCAAAAGTGGGGTCATCACCCCGTGATCTTGAAATTGAATTCCGATGATTCTGGTATCCCCTGTGTAAATCCTCTTCCCTGGGGCCTCCCACCCACACACTGGGTAATAAGACCCACACTACAGCTCTTTCCTCGCAGAATTGTCTAAAATCTACTACAGCTACTTTGAGTCTGTGCACAAGCGAATGCATGTATGTAGAGCATTTCCTAATTTGCTCATGTTGATGCCTAATCGATCTGTGCCAAATCCAAACTCCTTCATTGTTACAAAATACTTTCTCTGCCTATACTATTCACCATGAACACAGACCTATACCAGTAGCCAATGTTATATTCAAATCAAAGTGTCTTGTAGTTGTTTTTTGTTCCACAATAGCTCAACAGCAATCTAATTTAAGCTCAAAGGCAATTGAATAGTTTCCAAAGTGAGGCAGCGGCAACAGCCAGATGTTGATGCCAGCACCTAATTTGGACTCTGGTTTTGGATCTGAACCAACAACAGTGAATCTTTTGGTGCTGCGCAGACAAAGAAGCACTTTTGCTGGATGTCATTCACTGCGGGGAGGCCGAGGCAGATGTTTTTTGGATAAACCTGCCAGATGAGGCGAGTACTCACTTTGGTGTTCACCACAGCCCCCCTGAACACCGGATGCCAGATGAAAAGTACCACATGCCAGAATGAATACAACAAAGCAGACGCAGCAGAAGAGCTTGCTCCAGGCAGCAGCTGCACGCTTACATTGACCTATACTGAGAATCTTCAGTGGACAGAGGAGGGGCTCACACTCAGTTGGGTGATCCCAGCATTACACATAATTGTGTGTAAACGGACAAACTTGCATGGCATTACATAAGTATTACATTATTTGCATATCTTAAATGCTTCCTGCTTCAATTTTTTTTTGTTTAGACAATGGGGGATTTTTTTTGATCGTGCCATTGAGCTTGTTTACAGCTACAATGCTCACATTGAACAAATGTGAAAGAAAAAGTTCACTATTGTATCACTAAACTCAAAGCATTTGGAAGAAGATTGTCTCCAAGCAGGAGACAGCATGCACTTACATTTCCAACATTCACCAATCACATTTTATACTTCTCGTATATTGTGTTGTTCTGAAGAGTAGATTTGTATAATCTCCTTCAATATTCATGACAGATTTGGAACGTTTTTGTAATCTTCAAAACACATACACATACATGACACCTAACAACTTGCATTGTCTGTAAATCAGAAGATAAACAATGGAAAAACATTGTACAAGTATACACAGATATATTAACAAACACGTCCTCATCCTTGTGTTATAAAAAAGAATAACTTTGACTTTGAGAGAGTTAACCTTGGGCTTTTTGGAGAGCTAGATTCAATATGTGTTATATGAAGGCTTATATTTGCCTACACATTGGCTTAGTTTGATCTCGTAAATAGTGGCTGCTACGCCTTTCTTTAAGCTCCTTCTACCTGAACTTTGAAGTTAAAGGGACTACTTGTTTGTTTCGGCTTTTGTCTCAATAGTCAGTTACCAGGGCACGGCCCAGGCAGCGGTAGCAGTTTGATTTGATGCAAGAGTTCACATCGTTACACCGCTGTGCTTAAAAAGGTGAGCCAAGGGCTTAACAAGAGACTTTGTCTTCACCTATGACATTTAGCATGTCAATGAACCACTCAGTGACTCTCTCTCTCTCTGTGTGTGGACCCTCTACTCATTACCCTGTTTGGCAGGAGAACTTGGTGTTCTTCAATTCTTTCATTCTTTCACTCCCCCCCCCCCCCCCCCCCCCCCCCACATTTTCTCTTGCTCTTGTGCTCTCCGGCAACACAACAATTTCACTCTGTAAATGACTGCACCTGAAGTCAACTGGAAAGGAGAAGATCTGCACACTTGGTCAAACCACAAGGGCTCCATCTGCAATCTGCACTACTTTGCTCTTCTCCCCACAGGCTTGGTGTCCTAGGGGCTATTAGGCTCAGCCCCATTCCATTCTATTCCAACCTGGATAAAGTATGTCCACTGTCAGCACTTTCTCTAGCAGCCTGGCACTCTGTTTATTTTTGCAAGACACAGCGCTGAATAGACTTTAATAAATACCCTGGCCTGAGAGTCAGGGAGCCATCTGAGCTTGTCACAACTTGTAACTTAGCTGGTGCACCAGTCAGCCCAGCGATTGGGCCGATTCACTTAACGACTGAGTGAGTGCACAACTCTCTCACTAAAGGGCTCTTTGGAAATTGCATCGGTCAGGACACTGCGGGGAAATCACTGCTGCATGCATTCACTAGTGCACAAACAGACATTTAAAACCTCTGCAGAATTTGGTTGGACATCTTAAATAGCAAATTGCTGTTCCAAAGCAGTTCCGATGCTGAATAGAAACTGATTCATGATACGTGAGTTGCTCCATGAAGGCAATCCTCACATGCATTTGCATAGGGTTTTATGTTTCTAAATATAGGTTGGTTCAATGTTTTGCCATAATTTGAATGGGTTCAAATATATGTTAAGGACAGAATAGACTAAAAAGACAACATTAAAGATATGAAGAAAAAAAAAACAGCATTTACTACCTTGAAAAAAACGATTGTTCCTTAGTATAAAAATAAACACTATGCACACCAGGATTTTATTACCTGCTGATCTGATGTTTTTTTTTTCTCATAAAAATCATGTCTGCAGTAAACTGAAGTAAAATAATAATGCACCTACTGCAATAAGTCTGTGAGTTTAGTACAAAAGCAGGAAACAAAATGTCTTGGTGACATGTGGTTTACAATCCTTTGTTGGCCTTTTATTAAAGTTATGTTGGTGTTATACAGTCTAATTATATTTAGTATACCCTTTCATTGCAACAGGAACTTAGTAAAACATTAAAATGGGTTTTCTGCCTCTTTTTATCATCAAAAAAAATCTATGTTGACCGTGTGCACCTCTTTATGCTCATTGAAATCATTATTGACAATTTTTTTTTAAAGTACAAAAACGACTAAAGCAAAGTTATGCAGAAAACAGTGGATTATTCAAGTGACTACCGTAATATGGGACAGAACAAATGTTTGAAAAAGTGCAGACATGAACTGAATAAAACTGCACAAGCAGCTAAATGCCTTTGAAACACAAAACAGCATTGAGTAAAAGGGATATGGCTTTTAGTATTCTTCTCTGAATGGTCCCATCATTTCATGTTGGGCTCTGTTGGCGCTATTGACTTCTCTTTTTCTCGTCAGTGGGTTTCAGGGTTTAGTTGGAGTTGCTGAAAATTCCACAGTGGTTTCATCCGGTGTTAATCTTTAGAGATTTGCATTAGTGTCCAGAGACACCTTTGATCTTTCTAAAGACTTTGATTGGATGTGTGAACTAAGGGGGGCACATTCCCATCATGCATCCACTAGATTAAAGGACGGGAGGGGTGTTATTTATAATTTTGGAAGTTGTTTTCAGGTCAGTGCAGTCTTTCAGAAGCAATCAGACAAACACATTTCAGTGGCAGTGGCGCAGAGACAGAGGATGGAGGCGGGCGCCCGGGTGTGATTTCAAACTCGGTGAACTTATGACGACAATGCCCACCGTTTCAGTGGTGTGTCTGTGTGTAACTGTGGTATAATGAATGGAAGTCAGATTGGCAGGAGTGGGAGGAAACCCTAACAGTGTGAGGCAAATCTACATCTAAATTCCAAAGACAAAAGCCTGAGCATACATGCATGCCGTGGAGCTCTCCTTTACCCAGAAACCCGCAACAAGATTATCATGTTCAAAAAATAGCTCCTCAGAGATGATAGGCCACATGTTGTAACTGAGGATTTTCACCTCCTGCGGTGTGAAACCCATCCTTGAGAGCAATCATTAACAGCCGAGCCTCTTTGCTGACTCAAATCCACTGGGCTTCACTGACAGCTGGGTGCTGAACCCCCACTCCCCCATGCCTCACCTTTCAGGAGAAATCAGAGCTAGTAAACATCGCCTCAGTGATGCCTGAAACAAGTTTCCATGGCACATTAATGTGTGCCGCAGCGAGAGTGAGTCTCCCCGCGAACAGCTGCCACGCCTGCCTGCCTGGCAGCGGCGCCCAGGTTAGATTTGCCATTAATTTGTCGCACCTGACAGCCGACTCTGCTGGGTACCCTCCATCTACACCACTTTGCAGCTTTGTGCCTGGGAGGGACACATCGTGCCCTTGTGTGAATCAGACTGAAATATGGTTAGGGCAGAGAATGGTACAAAATAGGAGCCCCGGGGCTGTTACACTTCATGTGTATCTAGGCCAGGCCTCGTGGTTGGGTTGGATGTCAGAATTTCAGGTTGAATGCCACAGGGTGCACCGGCTGTGCCTCCTGGGATCTTCAATGGGACTGCAGTCCAAAAACTTAGCCAAGACAGAGGCAGGACCAGACGCAGGTAAGTAAGGAAGAAACATGAATCATTTCATGCTTGAGTTAAAAATGACAGCTGATCATGTGCATTACTGCAATACTGGCCAGGAGATAGGATACAGGCATTTCAAGCATGGGTTGCATCATGAGTAGTGTGGGGTCTAAACATGGCTGTAAGGTAGTGAGTTGCTTATGTCTGATACATCTGTTCTGTTAAATCCTAGTGATTTGAGATGTTTGCATTTCTCATAGTTTGTGTCAGTGAGTACAAACCATCCATCAATGTATTTTGAATATACATCAATCATTTGTATAAATACAAGAAATGTTCACCTGAAATAATAGAGTATACTACTTCCAATGAGATGTTTGGCTTCTTATTTTTGAAAGGTCTTTCTTTTGCTGAACAGGGGATTGAAAATGTTTTTTACATTGTATATAATAATAGATATTGTGCAAATCATGATGAGTTAGGAGCCTGTAATTTATATATCAGCGTAAAGTATTTGATTCATGCAGTTAAACATCAGTCAGTGTAAGCCACTAAAAGACATCTCATTTTGGTGCAAATCACTTCATGTTTTATAAAGGGCAGTTTAAATTCTCCTCAGGCTAATGCATCAAGCAAATTCAGCCTATTGTGTTTCTTTAACATGGGTGACAAAATGCTGTGGCATACACCATATATCATTATCTGCAATGGCATGAATCATCCTTCATATTTCTGGGCTAAGCAGCTCCCAGCTCACTGACATTAAGCTCTGTTTCAGGTCACTGGAAACAGACGGAGACAATCAAGCATGGAGAGAAAGACAAACAAAAGTGAAGAGGAGGCTACGGTGAAAAAACATGCATCAGTCTATTATCCTCTTTAATGGATGGACGTGTTTTGTTATTGATGAAGGTGACATTCTCCTCTGTTAATGGAGCCTGTGGTGAGTTGGCGAAAGCAGAATGCGAGCACGCAGCTAAGAGTGTCGGACGCCCCAAATCAATGGCGTCGTCCCGTCAGACGAGGCACTTAACCCCACCCTCTGATGTATGGCCATACAGTAACACTGTTATCCTCATCATCATCACCATACAAGGAATCCACAAAAAAATCATTACTGCGCCCATCGGGGGCAAGAGCAAGAGCTCACGGTGGCCTCGGCTCGCAAATGGACAATAACACTTGACAAAGAGCTGCAACAAACGAGCTGTGAAGGCAGAGCCTCTCACCTGTCAACATGCAACACTTAAAACAGTAATTTGTTCCCCTCGGGGGCTGTACTTTTCGAGGTATTGAGTTTCCCTCTGAACCTGAGATTATTCCACTATCACCTTGACGGAGAGCGACACCTCAAAAGATAGACACAAAAGCTTTAGTTCACAAAAATAAAAAAAGTATTTTTTTGTGCTTCCTGCAGGCCCCTCGTATGCTGGGATTTTGTTGAAGTGTAATAAAGATCTAGCGTGGGATATCTCTCGAATAACATTTCACAGCTGTCACCGTCATATGACTCATAACGCCTTAATCTTTTATGCATATTTCCCCCTAAAACAACATAACCTCCGTGAACAGGCGCTCTTTTGTCGTGGGTGAATGTCAACATCCCTGTTATCCCATCAGCTCCCTCCGCCTGAAACCTTAAACCGACAAACACCTGTTCTTTTGTGTGAGCTGGCATTTTACAGCAGGCTTTCTCAGACAGCCACTGGAGCCTCTCTCCCCCTCGTTCTATCTCAACCCCTCTCACAGGGTTCATTTCTCTCCCTCTCTCTCTCTCTTTTCATTTTACGTATGTCCTCGCCAACCCCTCCATTTCTTCTTTTTCAAACATTGTCTTTTTCCTGTATTTTTGCTCTTTGTCTGTCTCCCTAGCTATATTTGCCACACCTCTCCTTTTCTTTATGCCTGCTGCCCTTTCCCTCTCAATAATTTCTTGTATCCAAATTATTTCCGATGTCTTAGACTAATACGGAACTCCTTTTCCCCCTTCACCTTCCTCTTTCCTTGTGACCCTTTTCACCCTTTCTTCTCTCTGTCGTTTACATTCCCACCTTTGTTACCCACTGTCTTTCTGTCTCTTTCCCACCATGTCTTTGTTATTCCTTTTTTCTCTCCAGACATAAACTCCATTATGTGCTGTGTGGTTTTCATTTACACCACATGGACAGTAGCACATCATGTGCGTCCACATATCTCATTCCAAATCCGTGGTTATTACAATAATATTCAAGCTGAAAGAACCTTGAATAGGCTTTCCTAAAGATTTGGGATCCCGGCTTCAGGAAATTGCTTATTTTGCCACAAGGACATCACTGATGCTGTGAAATAAGACTAGGCTCATAGTCACTTTCAAAGTTCATCTCAAAAATGCCGGATGGGGTTGTGGTCGCAGGTCTCTGTGCCAAACACTCTCTCTGGCCTCTTTGAACCAGGGAAGAGCCGGCATCAAACTGTCAGACGGTTTTTGGACCACACTGTTGACTGCAATATAAGTCATGCTATAACATTTCACTCGTTGGAGCTTAAGGGTCAAGCCAGAATAATAAAAACTACCAAATTATAAGCCCACACGAGGACTGGATGTGGGCAGAGGTGTCCCCACATGATGCACATTCCTAGGGGCATAGGTAAGTCAGCTTTAATAGGGCCACAGTAATGTGGTCTTGCTTGGTATCGGGACCAACCGCAAACCAACTGAAGATAGTGAGCTGACTCAAATCAAATGAATGCCTTGAGCTAAAACAGACAAACTCACCGTCTTCCCTTTTAATCTCTGAGGTCTGGCGGTTCTGGCCAATCTGAGATTATTTCACTGTTTACTGGTTGCCATTACAGAGGCTTGCTAAGGCGCTGCTGCTGAAAAACTGAACACTTTCTGCAATTGCCTCACATTAAAACCTTTCCATCTGGTAACGGCGGTTAGGCTTTTACTGTGAAACAGCTGTATGAAATGTAAAACTCAGGTAGATACAACGAAGCCTTCTTCATCATCAATAATTGTAGGTGTACACGACAACACAAGACACTACTGAATAGCACACCAACCAAATGTCTATGAAATAAAATACACTTCTCACCATGTGGAAACACAAACCACCCAAGTATCCTTTTTGATTACTAGCCTTTTTTTATTTTGACATCATATTTGTTCCCCTTCTTTTTTATTTCACTCTATAGCCGTATGGCATTCTCTTTGTCTTTGTCTGTCTCTGGCGCTCTTGCTTTGTCTGCACATTACTCTGTCTTCACTCTATCCCTTGTTTTAATAGAGGATGAGGTGAAGGAAGAGAGAGAGGGAGAGAGAAAAAAACACCCTCTATCCCTTCCCTCATCGCCTTTCTTTTGAAAGCTTGCCTTTGTGGAGCTGCTGGGAGCAGCTCCAGTGTCTCCATCCAAAGCTAGGGCCCTTTTCAGTGGGAGAGGTTTGAAATCTAACTGACCGTATTCATGCACTGCCAGGCCTTTGCTTGTGCTCAACGCTACATAATACGAGGCAATGCAGTGACTGGGGAATGTGAGTTATTTAGTGAAGGAAGGAGACAGAAGCAGAAGAGCACAGAAGGAGCTTGGATCAAATCAATGGGAGGCAGATTCTTTCTATCCGAAGTTTTTAAAATTGTGCTCTAGAAGCATTTTTTTGGGGTCAAATTGCCAACCAGCTACTATGCTGCGGTTCTTTTCCACTGCCTTTACCAAAGATCTGCTGTCAATCAAACACATCACATCTTAATCAAAATACATTTTAGTAGATTTCTCACTTTTTTTCTTTTTGTTGAGTTGTGACTCATCACGGATCATGTTCCCCACATGCTCTCTCTCTCTCTCTCTTCCCCACATGCTCGTCTTTTTACTGGGAGCTTGCATTTCAAACAAATATTGCGTATCTTTAAAAAAATAAGCCAAGCGTCATATTTTGAGGGCTATAAACTTTGCTCCTCCAGGTCTGTTTTTCTTAGGAGTACAAATGTTTTGTTTTTTCTACGAGGGGCACATTTTGGCTCAACATGCACATTGCGCAGATGTGGTGATTTTGTTGATAGCTACAGCAGCAGAACTAAATGATTCAGTGACTAAGGGCCTGAGTGTTTAGAGCAGCACCTAAAAGCTTTTCTGAGCTTGTTGCAAAATGTAATTACTGTTGTAATAGATCCGCCCATCACAGAGGGAAGAACAAAAATTTAACGCAAAAATGGAGTGGAACGAACTCCTAATCCGCATAAAAACTGCTCCTATTCGACCTTGCACTCTGTTCGCCGTAGAGCCAAGGGCTGAAAGTCCATTTGCATCAACTACTGGACAGTACATATAAACTGTGACTAATACAAGCACTACAACTTACTCAGAGAAGATTTGTCCTTGAAAAAAACTACAACAAGAAATGTACCAAAGGCCATTCTTAGTTATAAGACCAAAATCCGCCTTTGTCTCCTTTAAGTCCACTTTTGCATAGCAGAATATAGCAGATTAATAAATGACTGTCACGGGCAGCAGCCCAGGGCTGCAGCTAGCCAGGGGCATGCAACTTCAACGATAAAATGTCACCATGTGGGTCAATTAACCTTGTTGGAGTAGACGCCCTATTTATGCTGTGTGAGCTCCCTCCCTTTTGCACTTTCTCTTCAGCAGACAGAGAGATGATAGGTGGGTTTCACCCAGGGCAACATAGGAGCCTTGTAAGGCTTCCATTGAAACAGAAACAATAGGCCATTAGAAGAGCTACAGAGTCACACATTGTGAAGTGCTCTAAGTGGCCGACGGACTACACAAGCACCGTACGAACGCAGTTAATTCACCCTTCCCCATTCAGCAGTGTTGCATACCTCGCGGACAGTGTCTGAGTACACCCTGCTGGATTGATTTCGGGTTTCAGAGACACTCGCTTGTGATTTGTTATTGTCACAGACAGTGTGCATTTCCATTTGTCATCTGCTAAGCTTCCAGGCTGCAATATAAGATTTATCATACCTCATTTGTCTTCCCTGTAAAGCAGTTGTGAACAGGCTCTGATAACGTCACAACACTTGCAGCTTATCTCAGTGACACAGGTATAAAGCTGGCAGTGCATCAGTGTTCAAGTCAAAATAATTCAAAAGGATAGTTTTTTTTGCTAGAATTTCCTATTTGGGGATTTGTTGCTTTTCTATCCGTTTCCTCTAATTGTGTCTGCAATATCTTTTATCTTTCATTGTTGGTTGATCAAACATGAGGCAATGCTAGGCTCTAGGAAAATGTTTTATTTTGTGTACTGATTGATCAAAGATAAAAATGGAATATATTAGTAATGTCCTTTATATTGTTACAGAAAAATATATGATTTATGTGGAGTCATACAGTGTCTGCTACTTCTCTCTGTCACTGGGACGTCTCTCACACAGAGGCCGCACCGAGTAAATGTGCAAAATGTGCTAGTGTCAATACAGACAAGCCTAATGGCCTGTGTGTTTAAACTCCTCAATGGGATGACACTGGGGCTTTGGCGGGTTATAATGGGAACACCAATGTGTGAAATATGTTATGCAAAGGAAGCAGACGAGTGATGCTGCACATGGCCATCATTTGGCACTAAGTCGAGAGAGACAGCGATAAAAAGAGGCCCAAAGTAAACAAGCTGCTGAGTTTAGTTTTTAGCTGCTGCATCACAAGCTAGAGAAGCCTCCAAAAGTAGTGGCAAAGTCGAGGGAGATAAAAAGGCATGGGGCTCAGTCACAGCTCAGTCTCCTATAGCAGGTGGACGTCAGGCAGTCATTGTAAAGAACTCTTCTGTGTGAAAAAAACATATTATGAATTACAGCAGGGAGCTAACTTGCCATTAAAACCTGAGCCCCCAAAAATAAATGACCGTTGGAGAAGCCCAGATATATTTCAGCAGAATTGATATTTAGAGTTCAATAGTAAATAATGAAAATGTATGATATGCTGTATAGTACATAACAGAAACTGCTTTAGATTTAGAGCACTTCCTTTGAGAGTAATATAACAACCTTATGTGTTTTATTTCTTTGGAAAATCATTTATGGTTCTCTTCAGAACAAGCTCTTGTTGAGAAAAAGCATTTTTTTCTTAATAAAACAGAAATACATCTAACCTCAACTGTGAAAGACAGAAAGCTTCCGAATCTGGCACTGTTGCGGTTGTGATATTCAGTTAAAAAATATATATACAGTATATATAAAAAAAGGGAGTTCTGAGAGCTTTTATGTTAATTATTATTCTGAGAGAATTAGAATTAGAATAGCACATCGTCCGACACAACATGCACATGCAAACACATAAGTGAGAGCAGAGCAGTGGACAGCTGAGAGCGTCCGGGAAGCAGATGGGGTAAGTGCCTTGCTCAAGGGCATTAGAGATGGAGTCTCTTTTGTTAGTAGCGGGGGTTCATCCATCCCAGGGGGAGACCGCCTCGAATGGGCCTCGAACCAGCAAGCCTCTGGTCCGATGCATGTCTCCCTCGCCACTAGGCCACCTCCCCCATTCATTTGCTTCAGACAAATGTCAAAAGAAGTCCTTGCTTCTGACAGCAGAAATATTAACACCGAGTGGTGTGGAAGTCGCAAAACTATGAATAAAACATTACACCTCGTGTTTGACAATTCCATCACTGCTAATAAAACTGCAGGCGTGCTGGGCTTTTGCCAATCATCACACTGACAGCATTAATTGAAATGGCAGCATAATTAAAAATCCAATTAATCATGCAGCCCTAATGGACAGAAAAATCTAAAAACTGTGAACTGACCTTCAGAAGGGAATTTGCTCTCTGTGACACATGTTCAGAAAAATAAATCTTTACATAAACTCTCAATTTAATGAGAGAGGTACATTGTGTTTGCACCAAGATAAATATGGAAGCATTCATTTTAGGCAGAATGGTTTGTGATCGCCCAGCCAATTTAATTATGAACAGTCATTTAGAGAGTGTGCCAGTATGTAGTCATTTAGTGTAATTTGATGCAGGTGATTGCAAAAGCGCTGAAAGACGGGAACAATTTAAATAAATCCTTACAACAACCACAGAAAGAGCTAAAACATTTGCCAACAGTTGCCTTTTTCACAAACATAAAATATGTAATTTACAGTCCATGCCATATAATTAATTCTCATAATAAAACAAAAAAAAAACATTAGCTTTTTTATTCCTACCAGCAAGAACACAGCTATTGTGTTAATACAACTGGAGGTATGGGAACACGTCAAATCCCATATTTCCCCCTGATATTGACCTCTGGACCCTCATAATGCTATTTCCAGGACGGGCCTGATTCCTGTGCAACAGCCACTGTCAGAGATTGAGATACAGAGATTGTATCTCTGCCATGGTCTGCTCAGCATGATGAAGGGTTATTGGGTGGTAAGGCCAGTGAAATATTGGGTGGGGGTCTGATATGTAATCAATGTGTTCATAGCATTCATTGTTATATAAAGAAGGTAGATTAATGATGCAGAGTGGAAGGGAAGAGGGCGATTATCGTAGCTTGCAGAGGAAGCACATCTGCTTTCTGTCAAATTTAGTGATAGTGGAGACAAGTAGACTACTCTGCTCATATCATTTAAAAGGTAAAAAGATAAACATCTTCAACCTATTCCCAATGACCTGACTCTGACATTACTCCTCAAGGTGATAACAACATAAATGTAAGGTTCACGGCGCAGTTGTGAAGCAATTATTTCTCACTCCAATATGAACAGTGTTCTCTTTGGGCAGCTATGATCAGCAATAACACTAATCTGGACTACAAAGAAAGAGATCAATTAGTCATCAATTAGTGGCTCTCCAAATGCTGGTTTGAGTCCCTCTGCCAGGGGATTGCTCCTTTGTCTACTTTCCCCTGCAGACGGGAGATGTAGTTGAGGCTGGAGGCTAAATCACTGTGCATGTCTGCTGAATTTAAGAATCATCCCTTTTATGTCAAAAAAAGCTGACTGCCTCCCAACCCAGCAGACACTTCAGAAAAGCAAACAATCGGGGCCAGGAATAGCAGAGGTATTGTTGCATTTTCTCATAAAGGACCACCCCTCCTCCTCCTTCATCTCTCCTTCCTGAGTTTCAATGCAAACCTGAATGAGGCCCAAACAAAGAGGAGCCGTCAGTGGTCTGCTAGACGTGCTGGATTAAGCAGAGAAATGAAGACCCGTCGTAGACTTCTGCCAAATAGACTCCCTGTATCTAAGAGGCAGTGGCATGAAGCCACATTTCTTTCATGACGGGTTTTTAATGAGCTCTAATTAAATATCCATGGGCTCAGCAATTGTCCAGGGGTAAGAGGTGGATTGCTGCCCACCTAAGACCAGAATAACAAGAAACAGGAGAGATGAGGTCTCAAAGGATAACCTGTTGGAGCCACCCTGTCTTTCTTTTCTGTTATAACCAGTTGTGGTTGTGGAATATCTTCATTAAAGTGGAATTATAAGTTTATGATCGTGGTCTACAATCATTCTAGAGGCTCTGCTCCTGTAATGCTCATCAAAGTGAAGACAGTTAGGGGAGACTTGAATAGACAATGAATCTCTGCAGCTTTTTTGTGCCCAATGTAAGGCACATTGGATTGCCTTGTGAAAAGAAAGCGGTGCCGCACATTAAACTTTCTTTACCTTGCCTCTCCAAATCGCTCTGGAATTTCTTGCCTGTGGCGCTGGTGGAGAAGTCTGGGGATGGCCGATGTCATACAATCCACCCTTTAATCTGACCAAACTCTAAACCCAACAGTTTCAAGATTTTAAAATCTGGACTAAAGAGGTGGGCCGACCAGCTGACAAGCGTCATCATCTGTTGGCCTCGTCAGTACCACGGTCAATAATCACAGGCATAAACCTTGACATGATTTAAAATACAGGGCATTCATTAATATACGCATATCAAATATTAGGCTTATAGAATTGCTCAAAGTTCCTTACACTTGGTGCTTGTAAGCGCTCGAGAAACAAGAGATATATGATTAAACATCAGTACATCCCTTCCAACAAACAGCTTCAGGCATGCTAAACACTATAGTGCAGGTGTAGGAGTGGTTTTATTCACTTTAAAGATGAGATGGGAGCAAGTGCGGGCTGTTAAATTGTCTGAAAATGGGTTTTCAGCCAGAAACATGGTACAAAATATTTACTATTTCTTTCATACCATTGAGGCTCATGATTCTGGTGCCCCTGCAGTTCTTTTCAGTAGAACATTCTGTTGCTAATAGCAACCGCCATAACTGACATTGTTTCATTCAGTGTTTTGTCCAACGCATTCTAATACAGTCTAGGGTTTAGTCAAATGTGTAAGCAAGTAAATATTGAGGGACATCTATTATTTAACTCTCAAAAGCATTTTAGAGGTGTTCCTTTATATTAGCTGTTTTGACACGGTGGATTTGTGATTGTTGGTTATTTATTTACCAAGAACAGGAACAATAATATTGGTGTGAGGGTTAATGCATTGCTAATACAACATTAGTGCAGGTATTTCTTGCTTGTATGGACATTGTCATTTTACAGCTTGTCCATACTGTGGCACTATGTGGTTTGTCGTCTCACAATCAGCGTCACGATAAAACTGCAAGTAAATGGGTTATGCTAAAACAATATGGGCAATGACTTACAATCGCCAAACATACTTTACATTGCACTCCATTAACACCAAGCAAATCAAGTCGCATGTTAGACAGAGACGAGGCCAACTCCTCAGGCAATAAAGGCAGAAGACTTAGGTTAATGCCAAATGTAACTTTATATTATAGAAGAAAATACAACAGAAAAGCCGTTCATACATTAAACTGATTATGTGCTACAAGACTAGATTAGTGTTAGCACTTAACTTACTGTGAGAAACAGGAAACTGTGTGTGTGCTCAGGCAGTGGTGTTTTTTCTCCCGAACTACTCTGTACAATGAACCCCGGGATGGATCAAGATGTCCATCAAGCACTTGCAGAATAACAGGGGAAAAATTCCACCTGTCTGCTTCACCTCTTTCGTTGTTATTCAGAGGGCCTTCATCCTGTTGGATTGTGTGGCAGAAATTTCCGCTTTACAGTAAAAGTGAAGAGTTGGGGAAAGGATAAAAAACTCGATCCGGAGCTTCCGATTCATCATTTCGTGTCACATTCCTGTGCACGATCCGTATGAACACCTTCCAGCAACTGCAATTCCTTCCGCCGAGCTGTGTTTTATTCATGGATGCCTCTCTCTGCTCTATTAAGCAGGAGAGGTGCCTACACTCCAGGAGGACGCATAGTGTGTGGTGCAATTAGAGTGGAGGTGATCAGGTACTATCTGTAGAATTAAAGCTGAAGTAAAATTCGAGTCTACGAAAACTTTAAGACAACGGAGCTCCAGTGCAGAATCAGGTCGATCATAAAAACCACAACATGCAATTCAGTGTTTCACCATCAAAGTGGCCAAACTGAACGGTGACCAACTTTGATGCTTACTTGAAGACGAGCACAGGTAGATCAAAGAAAATGAAAAAAGTTGTTTCCATGTTTTCATTAACATAGCCTTGAGATTCCCACCTTGAAGAAAGATGTCCTGTGTCCGGAGTTCGTTCACATCTCAGATTGGGTTAAGACAGCTATTCATGAATTTTAGGGGATATCCATATTCATGGCTACAAAAATAAACGAGTGGTTAAGGTTAATGTTTCAAAGAGCGGCCTCCATTATTAAAGTCCAATGTTCGACTTGCCTACCCACCACATACATTCTCTGTAAGCGGGACATTTTTATGTCATTTGAACATAAACATTTTTGTGAACTTGCTAAAATGACTGATTCTGTCATTACTCTTGGGAAGTCTCTTTTTATATTATAATCATATTTCCTCTGTGTGCTACATGTCATAATGCTGCCATCTCCTTCTATTACATCTTGTTTTTTTCCTACAGAGCCACAATTTAAAACTACTTATCTACACAAAAAGCTCACTGAGTCCAGCCACTGAAGTAAATCAGCCAATGAGATTATTTCCGCTTGAGCGGCTGAGAAATGTTCTGTCTTCTGAACCTCACCAAATATGCATTTGGCTGAGATGTTGCAGCTGCTAAGTATTCACGCCTCTCCGCATGAATCTCGCTTTTAGTGCCTGTTTAACCAGAGTTGCATTTCTCTGACTCTTTTGCCATGCTATAAAATCCAATTGTTCATGCATTATTTTGATTCCCTCAGCTGATATGAGGAGGAGAGAGAAGAGGCAAAGAAACAATGTGCTGTGTGAGGAGGGGGAAAAAAGGAGGAGAGGGATATGAGAGGGAGCAACACGGAGAAAAGAGCCGCCTGCACACTTGTCTGAACTGGAGATCTGTCTCATGACTTAAACATTGTGTGGGATAAGATATGCCCCCGCTGCAGGGATTCTTTTCTCAGTGAAACTTGCAGCTTCAGCAGTGTGAGAGGCATGTATTACAATGGAGTATTGTATCAGTGTGTTTGTGATCTTATTGTGCTATCTCATGGCTGGTGGAGCTGCAATGATCACACTGTGGAAATATGGGGGGGGTGTAATAATACCCCTTGCATCCCAGAAACAACATCGTAATGGGGTATCATAAACCACCAAACAACCACAAACCACTATAACATGACATGTGATGACACAGACATACATCATGCCCTTGATATGAGAATGGCATCTGATAATATAAATCCCGTGACTTCAACAGGTGAGGATTGAATATAAGATACCTCCCATCTCTACATAATACACACAGCAAACCATTGTTTAACGCTCAGGGAAAATTATGCCAGGTATGCGCGTAAATATCCTTCAAAATACACAAACGTGGTCTATGATCTGACTTTGGAAGCTTGTTCCTGCACAATAACACCTGATCAAGGTCAGGAAATACTACCACGCATTCTCAACAACATGCCATGATACATCAACCTTACACAAACAGATTGATGGCAAATTACTACAATAATAAAACAGATATTGGATAAAATGATATGTCTCTGGTTTCCCCATAGGCTCAGAGTTCACCGTTGTTCTGCCTTGACAGTGAAAGGATACAATGAAAATGGCATGCCTGCCACTGTCTAAAGTTTTAGTATTGCTGTCTGTAACATTTGTGCGGTCATTGAAATTGTGATTTTTTTTTTTATTGCTGATCGCTGATCAGGATTGTTTGTTGCTTTCAATAAAGAATAAAGAAGTCTTTACCCACCAATCCGCAAAGGAAATAAACAGCACAGCACATTTCAACAATTCCACTGAGAAGCAAAATCTGAGATGCAAACAGCTCTACAGGGGTGGAGCTAAGGAGCTGCAGTATGGTTAACGGTGACTGTCTGCCATACTGTACATTAAATGTAAACCAAAGAGCTAGATACTCGGAGGGTACAGCTGTGTAGTCAGCACTTCTAATAATGTCGCCACTTACAATATTAAAATCTATCTGATCCCATGTTTTCCAGGGTTATATTGCTTTTTCAATTTAAATAGCCCAAGACCATGAAAACGGTGCATGACTTCTGTAAGGCACAATCAAAAGGCAATCTATAGTCACACATTAAGAGAACACAAACATCTTCATGTTCTGCAAGTTCTTTGAATAACCCTAACCTTCCTTAGCTGTAGTAAGACACACGATGAACAAGTATATATGCAGTTTGAAAGTATTTAGGAGGTTTTGAGATTTTCATTTTGTGGCCATAAATTGTCACATTTGCAAACACATTTAAAATGAAGGTGGTGTAACTGTAACTCAGCGTCGAGTAAGTAAGTAAGTCAGAGGGTCCATTGCTGCTGTTGCCAACGCTCAACAAAATGTGGAATGCAGTGAAGGTCAGATTCCATGAGGGAAGCGTTATACAAACCAGGGTGGATGGGAGGGCACAGAGGAGGGCTTTCACTCGCTTGCCTTGCTTACTTCAGAATCACCACAAATTCCTCAGGGGTATTTATCTGTAGCCAGGTGATTTCCAAGACTCACCATCCTCACATACTCAGAGCCATGAGGGTAAGGAAGGGCATGGGAGGAGGGTAAAAAAAGGAGAGGGATAAAGAAAAGACAAGAGTTTATCTGCTCTCAGGTGATACTCTACTTTAAACAATGACTTTACGGAGAGGAAATGAGGGAGAACGTTTGTGTTTATTGTAGAGTATTTGGATGTATTTTCAATAAATAAGGGGTCTTCATTAGACGTACGTCTAAGGGTACGTTTGGCATTTATTCACAGGTCAAATGACTGGGGTATTTATCAGCGCCAGCGGCAAAAAGCAGTGATGTAAACATGACACCAAGGTGGACACATGGTCGATTCCCCTCCCCTTTTTTTTGTTATGGTCCAGTTTACCAGTCTGCACAGCAGCTGGCAGCTCACTCTCTGTCCACTCAATTTTGAAAGAAGTCAAGCACCTCTTTATCGGGTTTTAATTGTTTGGTTTTTACTGGACATACACAAAAATGGGAATCACTTTATGCCACATATCTCCACTGCCCTCATGCCAGTGGTTACAGCCCTATCTCTGACTTCTTATCAACATGAGCACATTATCATTATCAGCATGAGAATAGTGGAAGACTCAAGACACAAATGTAACATTTTGGTGTGCATTAATGCAAGCTTAAGACTTACCCTTATCGGAAATCTAAACAACATGTCCTTTGTGCCAATTCTAGTGGACGTGAAGGAAATGGAACACAGGATTCTGGGAGACATCTGTTTTATGTTCAAAACCCCTTTAATACAACTCTTAGTTCTTTACCCCCACCCAACCCGTCAACACAACCTCTGTGGTAACAAAGGAGGTTCTCTGTTTGTGGAGCTGACTGCGCCTTTAGTTTGATACACTGAGACATTAGCATTTAGATAACCCCATTGAATATAGGACACGGGGGAACTGAAAAAGAGGAATTGCATAAATGCTTTGAATAAGCAGAAGTATAGTTATGAAAAATCTTTTGAAAAAACTGAGAGCAAACTGAAACGTCTGGTTTGTTTGACTCACATGGGGGCCTTCTTTCAGACAGAACACAAAACCAGAGTGAGGGAAACAAATCCACCATAATATGTTTAATAGGAAGGATGAAACCCGAGCATATACTGCAGCATGCATGATGACATGAATTCCCTTTTCTTTTTGGTCTGATTACAAATGATTTACAGTATTTCTTCCTCACTTTGACAGATGTGGTATAAAACGCAAAGCAAAACATTTGATTAAAAATAACAATGTCTGGTAAAAAATCTGCCCATGGACATCTGCCTAGCAGTGGCACATACACTTTTGTCTGTTGTTTGTCCAATTTAATGGTAATGCATTCAGACTGTACATGAGGGCTCTTGGTTTGAATATCTGCAGGGCTTTTCTGTGCAGTAAATTGGTCATTTAAGGGTGTTTGACTTTGGGAAAGGGTGAGCTTATGGTTATCACAACATATATCCGTTTCATTGACAAAAAAAATATGCACCTAGATATCAGGCGCTTCTTAGAGCTGCCCTGATTCATCAATCACAATTCTGCCCGCGCCCCTGCGCTCGTACATTACTTTCACATTCTGTTCCTTTATTTGATTTGAGTCACCAATCATCGTGCAATGAAATGGCTGGAACCTCACAGAGATTGATCTGAGCTTCATGCTGTGGAAGACATGTCCAAAATATTCTCTTAAAGGGCCAATGCCGCTGACGTCGGCCTTGATTTTTACTCAGAAACAGAAGTAGACATTTTTAACAGCTTTTTCTAAAGGCTTTGTTGGGAGAGAAGTCGACTCTCTTATTTATTCTTAATAAAAAATGAAGCAAATGGTTCTCTTTCAAACTCATCCCGCATTTCCTTTCTGAAATAAAACTCAAATTTATTTTCTTTAAAATTGCTTTATCTGAGTGTTGGAGCTGCAGTGACCCCGAGGCGATCAGTATTCTAGTCACCTGCTGCACAACATTAAGAGCATGCTAGCAGGCGGTGGACAAAGACACCCAAACACACAGCATATGGGGCCATGCGCACGCACACAGGCGCGCGCACACACACACACATGCATCTACACATACAAACACAAATCAACCACACACATGCTCTTCAAAAACATTCATTAGAATAAATTGCAGCCTCTCCAGCAAGCTGCACCTACAGCAGTTTCTTGACTCGAGCAGCCGGCGATGTTTGGGGAGCCGGCAACAGATGATTAAAGCTTGAAAAAAGGTAAGGAGACTTGACAACACGTCTGCAAGTCAATCAGCAGGGTGCAATATGAGCATCTCATCCACATTCCAGGTAACAGAGAGAGGGAGAGGAGGGAGGAGGGAGGAGGGGGCAGCATTATGGAGTAATGCTGCACAACGCGATCATCTTTCAAGACCTCTTTGAAGTCCAGAGTCAAAATGTACTCCCCCCGGGAAAGAGCAGGAGCATTGTTTTGCTGGACAACATTAGTGATTAAATGGTATTAGAGGGTTTTTCCCCATGAGCCCTTGAATAACAACAGGTCAGATCAAGCGTACACAAGGTATAAACCTGTCTGGATAAAAAAGAAAAAAAAACATCCTAAGGTTTGGAGGGCCTATAGCAATGACAGGTGGTAGTTAACATTTCAAAGAGTAAAACTATGCGAAATCTTGTGATAATGACTTTGAACAGCAGCAGCAGGGAAAAAATAAACAAAAAAAGAGGACCACATGAAGTCATGGGCTTCACCTGAATTGGACATGTTGTTGTGGTGATGGAAAGAGGGAAGGAGGAGCTTGCAGGAAAGAAGCACTTCTGGGCTGTCACATGGTGTGTCAGGGTGCAAAAAAAACAGCTCTCTGTGTTATCACAAGGGCATACTGTCATTGAAGCATCCACGACTGGTATATTAATGATGGTTGAGTCGAGAGCGATCCATTACTATTGATAATTGACGGCCTGGGGACGGTGAATTTGTGTGCATGCATGTGTGCATGTTAATGCCTGTGTGTGTCAGATAGTGTGCTCTGTCACTCCCTGCCTCCACCTTGAACTGCACCCACACCCCCAGCCTGTCAGTGGCATGGGCCTCTGATTGGGGGGCCCTGGGCTCAGTCGCCACGGAAACTGCACCAAAGCAAACAAAGGGGTGGAACGGAGCCGAGGGAATACTGTGACACAAAGGGGGCTACCTAGCGCAGTGGAAGATTTCAGGAAAGACTCGCACAATGCCGAGCCGCTGCTAAGCCGCGAGCCCAGAGTAGATGCTGCTTGTTGTGCCCCTCATTAACAACGCCGCGTCTTAGTGCCCAGCACCGAAAAAATACGCAGTTTGCCACTGTGCACATGCTTTGAGATTTTCAAATTAATTCCTTGCCTTTCTCCCTCCGCGCCTCGGAATTGCTTCATTAACATATGCAAATGACAACATCGGAGGCGAGTTGAATTGCACACATTTTCTGTGGTTTGACATGCAGCACAAAAATGGAGCTTTGCTTATCGCTCTGCCTTTTGTCATTCAAAGTGCAGTGGCTGACTATGAACCGATAAAGCTTCGATATCCCTTTTAAGACCCTTTGAAGATCGGACAGAAAATATCATTACCGTCATAAGATGGATTCACACCAGTCCCACAACAATAACAACGAAACAATAACGTTATTAATATTAGCTTTTGTAAATATACATTAACCGGATTATATCAAATAAAAATCTAATAAAAGTGATTAATTATGTGGCGATACAAGATTTGAATATGTAGCTTGCCAACTGAAATAGGTCAATATTTCCCCAAGCAATGGAGTGAAATGCGAACAGATGAGAAATGAAAGCAGACTTGGCGACATGCAGGAAGTCATTGTACTAAAGCAAGGGGGATTACATTTTCTTAGGGTTCTGTGGTTGGTCCAGTCCACTGAGACTCATTAAGAATGGCCTTGACATTAAGGGCCCTCTCTCTTTCAACCTGTTTGCGGCCACGATGCTGAGATCAAACAGAGTGCTATAGGTGAGGGCACTCTCAATGGCCTAAAGCTGGTCATTCATCCTTTTTAAAGACAGGAAATCAGGCTAAATGGAGGCCCGGCTCCTCCCACTCTCCGCTAAAGAGGCTTCTGAAGCTGCAGAGTTTTCGCAGTAAAGAATTTCAAGTGGCCATGGGCCTTTGAGGGGGAGTGCAGAACCAATAAAACCTGGGATTACTCATGTCAAAGAAACACACCTGCATTTCATACATTGTCGGGGCGTTTTCCTAATCACTAACCTCAGGCTAACTGAAATCCTGTTCCTTTTTTTCCCAGGGGCAATTCAAACCCAAAACTGCTTCCTATTAGACTATTTCTCGTATGTTTTGTACATTTTCCCATGTTTATGCCTGTGTGGTATAAATATCACATGATGAATAATGGCCTTTTGTTTGCCTGAGCTCACACATCTTTGACTTTTCAGCCTGGAAGTTGGCATGCTTTAGTTGTCATCCTCTGCTCCTGTTCTTACTGGCACGTAGCCTATGTCTTAATAAGTAACATTTCAATGGGTTTGCCATTGGTTACATGAATCACAAGAATGTATAGTAAGATAGTAAGAAGCGTGCTGCTGAGATGTAAGATAAGAGTTGCTGACCTACGTATAGAGAGCAGTATCTGGCCATAGGGATCAACATTAAAAGGAGCACTCTCTCTCTCTCTCTCTCTCTCTCTCTCTCTCTCTCTCTCTCTCTCTCTCTCTCTCTCTCTTTCTCTCTTTCTTTTCTTTTTTTTCTTTCTTCTCTCTCTCTCTCTCTCTCGGACAGATGCGTGATTGATACCCGCGATACTGGGTGATATGTGCTGTTTCTAATTTTAGCCTTGCTCACTTGGGAACTCTCACAGCAAAAGGTAAATTGAACACTGAAGCCAGAGTCCATTTTAGCTGTAAATAGGCACGGACAATCTGTATTTTTGCAGTCAGAGTAAGTGCTTATACTTGTGTCTACATTCCTGCTCAAATGTTATTTGTTAACCTGAATAAAATTCATTTTAATAAATAGATAATTAAGATTGTATCCTAGAGACATTCTGATTCTGTTTTATTGTAATGGAAGTAAAAACTGGTCATTTCTTAAAAACAGAAATCATTCAGTGCCGGCCATGTAACATTAGCATCTAATCAATTTAACCAACCTAACATATTTAATAGTATTCAAATGGGTAATGGAATTTAACTCAGAAATGATTAGATATTCAACGTGGCTTCTGGATGCTCAAGGTGTATAGTCTTAGCTATACAGGTCAAGTCAATGTGCAAATACAGTTTAGCTTAGTAGTACTTCTTTGCTAGCCACATCAGTTCACATCACATAGCCAGGAGGAAAGTGGGTCATTTGAATCATTTGAATCTCATAAACCAGGCCAGCGATCTACCAGGTACATGTAGGTCAGAGTCCATCTTGGCTCCTGTGTGCTTTCTGACCGAAGCCTTCTCCTGACTGTCACTCATGATTAATCTGCTAATGACCACATGCAAATTCTCCAAATCGCCCTCCTCAGTGTGACTGTACAATTAATGGGTGTCGGTGAAGCCTCTTTAGCCAATCCCATGCATATGTATGAGCTTGTATATTTAGCAGCCAAGTTGCTTTTGATCACCGTGGAGAGAAGGAATGGGCTCAGATGAATGGTGGTCCAAAGCTGAGGCACATTAGCAGCTGACCACCTGCCTTACATTCAACACAGAAATAACAGATGCACAAAGCAGACACCATAAACACACTATAAAAACTTAAAATCAACCTTATATTCTTTGGCATAAATAACAATTAGAGGTTGCTAGGCCCTAAAAGTATTTGTAGTAAAGCACCAAAACATGTAGCCTCACTTTTCAATAATTTCTAAATAAACTCAAATACTGATGCTCTACTGGCCAGTTAGGCGAGTTCTGTTTAACATAAAGTGTGTGACCAAAATAAATCAGTTTAATAATAATAATTGATAATGTTCCAATGCAGGTGAGCAAATTCTTATGTACTGTGTACACTGACTCACTGATTATTGGAACACTCAATGGTACTAAGCCATTTGTATTTGTTTTCTTTCAGCTGTGTTCTTCTGCTATTAATCAAAATGTGTAGGGATATGGACATATAATTCCAAGCCCAAGTCTCTAAGTACAAAAAGGCTCCTTTGTTTCAGGGGACAGTGGGACACAACTGGTGCTGCTGTGAGCCTGGTCTGGTATTTAGTAGATATGAAGAAATCTTTCGATTTCGACGAAATTGCTTCTGTCAAGGCCTCTCAACAGGGGGAGATAGCTCCTGCTTGAATTGGGTCTCAATTTGAAAAAGGGAAGCAATCTAATGTGGCATCTTGATAACATGTATGGCGGAAAAGAAAGAAAAGATATGTCCTTGTGTCAGAAGACTTTGGATTACATGTGCCATCTGTGTCGAGTGTGTCTAAAGCTGTCGAACTACCTTTTTTAGTTCTGGATCAAAGAGTGCATGCTTGCCCATGCTGTAACTGAGGATGCATCTGATACTACAAATTAAAATCAAAGCTTGTTCAGCTGCACCATTTTGGGGAGAGAAAAACATCATTATCACAGTACTGCGGATGTAGCCTGCACATTTTCCAATTAGGCTCTCTAAATGTTTAATAAGCACAATCAATGCACAGAACGAAATCTGCTACATGGGGCCTCAAGGAACTGTAGCTGACTCTGTGGGTTACCTTTACCATATTGAGAAAAAAAGTTCTTTGTAAAGAACTCAGGCATTCCCTTTGTAACCATTTTAAGGGCCATTGCCTCCTGGTCAAGAGGTGGTCGCTGAATTGACTAATTCTACAGGATTAGTCCTCTGTGGTGGTGATCTAGCCAGCCAAACAAATGTGACCT
Source organism: Colistium nudipinnis (assembly GCA_016785305.1). Lineage (NCBI taxonomy): Eukaryota > Metazoa > Chordata > Actinopteri > Pleuronectiformes > Rhombosoleidae > Colistium > Colistium nudipinnis. The sequence continues at coordinate 203,291 of JAFBJU010000077.1, forward strand.
TATGGTGCAGAATCTCTGCATGCACAACTATACACTGACTCCATAGGAGGGGGCACTTCAGTGAAGGGATTAGTGGGAATTAGCCATTGAGGCATACCCTACCGTTTGCAGATAGTCTTTCGTGACTTTGAAAGACTTGTTCAACAAAAATCACATCACAGGAAATAAGGGGGTTGTGTGGGTGTGCTGGTGGGAACTGGTGGCACAACTAGCAAAATGAAAGCCAAGCGGAAAAAAAAAATGGAAAACCTATAGACAGGAGAGCTAAGCATACTCTTAACAGCCACAGTTTGTGCACAGGGGATGTGTTTTCAGACTCGAAGAGCCAAAAAAAAGAGAGTGCTGGGGATAAAAGCACAGAGAGGCGGACATGCTAGAGTTGCACTACACAAAACACAGGCTTCATGTGTGTCAGGTGACCTTTTGTTCCCAACTGGGCTCAGTTCTGCAGGACTGCACAGCCAAATAAACAGTAAATGTTCCAGAGGCTGACCAGAACTGTGAGCTTAAGTAGCATCTGACAGACGATACTCAACAAGAGATAATATATTGCTGCAGTGTAGAGGGAAGAAAAACCTTTGTGCTCACTGACAAGTGAATACGATAGCAATTCCTCCAGAGTTCAGTTTATAATAGCTGGTATTGGCTGTTGTAAGAGTCTGCTGCTACTTGACATATCCCTGAAAAAGGCACATCACTAGTGCTTTTTGTGATGCATTCTTGCAGTAATCATACAGGAAAACTTTTAGCAAAACTGTAGTGGGAAAGGTGGCGGTAGAGGGTCAATGAATGAACATTGGGTACCCCCACCTTGTACATTGAGTTTTCCCACTGCAGAGTTATGTACCACTGAAAGGTGCGTACAGTGTGCAGTGTGCAATGGGGGTAAAAAAAAAGGTGTTTAAACATAAACAAACCAATCAACCAATCAATAAACACAGCCAGCCCCGAGCTGCTGCCGAGCGACTAATCAACAGAACAACAAAAAAGGGCACAGTATCTCAAACATTATTAACAGAAAATCCACAGGAAGACATCACAGTGCAGCTCTGAATGTTTGAGGGATAAGGTCTCAGAGTAGACAGAGAGTAGACACTTTCAGGAAGAGAACAGTCTGCATTTCAGGTACTTGAGCCACTTGCTGAAAAACTCATCCAATATACCTCCAATTAATATAGTATTTAAGCGCAGGCCAAGATGACTGCAAAAACATTTACAAAAACATAGGACTGGATCTTATTTTAAAGCCATTTCTATCAGCTTACGGACTCACGATGGACATGCTACGACGGCAATGTTATATGATTTATTGTAGTTTATACTACGAATCACTGGTTGTGTCGAAACATAGTAAGTGAAGCAATTCAATAACGATTTAATGAGCTTAAAGCACGTTTTTATATGGTGAATAATTCTTTACAAAAAACATTACAATGTCTATCTCACATTAATCAAAGGCGCCGTACCAAATGCATGCATATAATTTGATATTGCCATCGTCAGTCCTCCTATCTGGTTATCCTCCCTTATCCTCCCTCACATCTCACAAACCACAGGAGCCATCAACATTATCGGCTTTATGACATGGCTGGTAAAGATCAGTCGGATTCCTCTGAGCCCCCATTCCTCAGCTTTAAGTCCTCTGACCATAATCGAATGCGCTATTAAAAACCATTTATGACCGAAATGTACTTAACAAGTCTGTCATCGCTGCAGCTTTGTTATCGTCTGTTGAGCCAATCGAATGTGAAGCGGCTTGGTGGGTGATGAAACCCCCGACAGTGAACTTTGAGGCTGAAGGATTTGGCTGTGGTGGACAGGTGGTTTCACTGGTGAGGCAGGAGCTCGGTACGGAGCCTTTTGAAAACTACTCAACTGGAAAATGTGGCCCCTTTTGAGACGACAAGAAATCTGCACTACAAACGATGACAAACTCATTCAGTGCAGTGTGGGATCTCAGACTCTCACTTTTAGGGAAATAAGTGGAGAAACACTGAGTAACATTAATAAGGCTAGTTCCTCTGTTCCTAAATTAATCAGACAGTTCTTGGAACATTTCTAATTACGTTACATGACAGTGTCGCACCGAATAAGGTTAAAATTTGAATCAAACAAGTGAAGTGATCTTTTGTTTCCCTCTTGAAATATGAAATCATGACATCATTTGCAATTTGCATGCAAGTATTAACTTTTACTGTACTTACAGTTCAGGTTGTCCCATTTTAAGTCCAGGTCAGATTGAAGTGGAGCTTTCTTCATCCATGTCATCCATCCATTTCAATGAAACCTTAAAAAAAACAGAAAATGCCTTAGTAATATGATGCATAGGGGTATACCTTGATGCCTTGATGATGAGCACACTCACTGCACTTGTGTATTGTCAGTTGATGTACAATACGATTTGTATTGACTATATTCTTAAATGTGCTCATATACACAATAATATGTCATCATCATCATCATCACACGGATCATGAGACACCTGAATATTTGCATTTATGATTAGTACATCATGGAAAATCAATATCATTTCATCTATAATATTTACCATGTTACTGCTGTTTGACACATTTTAACTGCCATGAAGAATGTGCCACATGTGGAGCAGCTTCATCTTGAAACACCCTTGTTTATGGACATTTTGGTCATGTACCTGGTGTGGTAAGTAATATTTACTTTGTCATCTTTGTTTTCAGGTTAGGTCTGATTTCACACACTTCTCTCACAGCGTCACCACAGGTCTTGTTATGCTACCATCACTTGAGTTTACAAATGCAACCATTCTAATTGGTTCTAATAAAAATCAGTTTTATTGGTACATTTTTTTTTACACATCATTGTTATACGTAGTAATCCTTTTTTCTTTCTTATATGGATTACCTTGTCTGCCACATCAGCCCTGCTTCCTGGTTCAGACAAATGCTTGGCTGGTGGGCCGAGCCAGTTTAAATAAAGAGGCCCCAAAAATGGACCGGTCCAACTAACAGCATCAGCGTGGGGGGATTAGTATTTCTCCATGTGGTTTTAGTTGGTTCTTGTTCTTATTCACCCCTGTAAAGTTACCTTGGTATGAGCATTAACTATTTAATGTGTCTTCCCTTGTCTCATTTGTCAGGTCAGTTAATTTGGTGGAGGTCATGTTTTGTTGACAGAAATTTTAGTACAGTTGTGTTCTGTTGATCTCTTTTAATGCGCCCACATGTTTTGTTAATTTTCATTCACTTATAGTTAGAAATTCTTAAAGTAAATCAAGTTTTTGTTGAAAAAATCCTTGTGATAATTTGCCCTGGAATGCCTAGTCCATGACATTACCATACTAGATAAACAGACAAAAAATGTGCTGCTTCAACAATAACAGACAGACATTTTTCACTTTGAACGAGACCTTGAACAATGCGCTGCCCATGGTTTTCTACTCCGCCAATACTGTGTTAACACAGTGTGTGCAAAAAGAGACTGAAGCTGCCAATATAAGCCTGCTTGGGCTACTCCTTTGAGTGAACTGTCCAGTTATTTGACTTCCACTGCTTCCTGACAGTTGACGGGCCAGCCGAGAACATGTGGGGGTGAGGCATCTTCTGGACGAAATGCCAGAGAAACTGAACTGACTTCTGTGTTTGGCACGTATCAGGGACCACAGATATTCTTACCAACGCTGAGCTGCCCCTGTGCCCACACATCAGACACAGCGCAAACAGATCCATCACCTGGCTTGTGAGCACGCTAATGATGTTGTTGACGTTAATGAGGAGGGGGACACGCTCGTGAAGGTAGCTAACGATGCTAATCATGGAGATATCACACTGATGCCCCTCTAACAAGCCATCATGTCTGGGACTGAGTCATTGATTAACTCAGATCTGACGTGCATTTCATGTGTAAGCATAAGGAGCACTGTTTGATTCGACTAAAGAAAGCCAATCAAAAGAAACCCCAAGAAATAAGACCCTAGGGTATGTTGAGTAATCATGAAAATGCAGACACTATTCCCTCTCTTCGTGGATAATGTTTTTTACAATTTAGTAAATGCCCTCTTCCGTGTTCTTGCTCAGTTTGATAATACCATTGTCAGATAAGACCATTGCACCATGATGTGTTGGTTCAACATCTCATTCAAAAGCCACAGGCAATAATCTGCTGCTAACAGCCTCCACCCTTCTGCTTTTAGGCTGTCCACAGGATATTTGGATCCTTTCTGCAGGGATTTGCTCCCATTCGGCCACGAAAGCATTCGTGAGATCCGACAGTGGTGATGTTCGCCGATAAGGTTTGGCTCATGCTCAGTGCTCCACTTCATCCCGGAGGTGTTAGATGGGGTCGAGGTCGGGGCTCCGTGCAAGCCACTCAATTTCCTCAACGCCCAATGGCAAAACCTTTCCTTTATCGACCCGGGTTTGTGCACGGGGGTATTGTCATGTACAGCAGGTCTTCACAGCGGTGTCGACATACTTTTGCTCATTTTAAGTGTAAGTGAGATCAGAGTAGAGTATGATCCTGTCTATTATATTCTGTCTTCCTCCCAATGTGGATGAAAGAAATATAATGCACATGCATTCATTTGTGTGAAGAAAGAAAAACATTGGTTAGAAAAGAGTTACATGTATTTGCATTTTGGTTTCTGCTTTTGCAGCTCACTGGCACACATATCATTTTCCATCCTCTAGCTGATTGCAAATCTGGTTTCCTTTCTATATCTAAATATTAATAGTCTCCATTACATGAAAATGACTTTCATCTCCGACTCGCATAGAGGGATTAGATTTTAATCAGCGCGTTAAATATGACTTTCTATTCCTGCAGAAGGGAGGAGGATGGCAGGCAGTCAATTACTATCGAGCTCTGTTTGCGGTCTCACAGTGACACGTGATAAAGTCGTTATCACAGAGGGGCTGTGGAGGCATACACAAAATGAAAACGTGACACATGGGAGTAAGATAACACAAAGATGAGCTTTTGTCAAACAGTGGTGAATCAGTAAATATTTTGAGAAATGCCTTTTAAAATATTTTTTGAAGATTTCAACTCGTGGCTATGTTCACAGTTAATCTGACTATTGACCTTGTTCTGAACAAGATATTATTATTGCCACCTGATGTCAAAACACTTTCTTTAAAAAAAAAAAAAAATCACTTATTATCTACAAATTATATACGCTTCTACATACCACTGTAATGTAAATATATCTGCTACTATTTCTTCAAGCGCCTTGAGCCCGTGACTCAAGGGCCCAGCGTTGGACCATGTCCGTCAAAGAGTGATGATGATTGCTCCTAATGCACCTGAAAGTGACTCTCAGGTGAGATCAGTCAAGCCTTAATGATGCAGCCATGCATGCGCTCTCTCTGCCACACACTATTGGTCGTTCCTGTAGCATATTTTTACCAAACCCAAAGTGACGTGAAGTTAGTTGTTTGGTCTGGTGTTCGATGATGTGGTTCGACATGGCTTGGCTTGTAATTTTTATTTTTGTGTTCATGACACCTGCTGTTTCAGGTAAGCACTTTCATCATGAGAGACCAGGTTGTTACCAGCCGGTGCCCAGGAACCCCAACTTCGGTGTAAGGTAAGTTGACTTTTTACACTTTCCAGGCTCCTCACTACTGAGGTAAAAATGTGGCTTTGCCAACCTTGGGATTTTCCTGGAGGGGTAGATTTGGTTGTAGATGGAAGTAGCTTTGGCTTTAAATCTCAACTTTAATTTTGTCCTGCAGTTTCAAGTTGTTGAGACTCTGTCATTGAGTTCATGTTTTGTCACTTCTAACTTAGATTTGGCTCAAACATGCATACTTGACTAAATTCTGCAGTCGCCACTTAACTGTCACCAGGCTTGTCAAAGCACTGTGCTGTTCCCTGGCTGTGATTTATTTTCTTTTGTTTCTTCCTGACCATAGTAAGCCTCCCCTGAGGCGAATGCATTTAGAAACTGACCGGGTGTCACTGGGCACATGCTGCTCTGACATTGCTCCATCCTTGGAAAATAGAAAATATGCATAACTACTGTCTCTCTCAGAACCACAGTTCGCCCTCATGAACTCCTGAGCCTCATTCAGCTGCCCAAGTCCTGGGACTGGAGGAACGTTAACGGGGTCAACTATGTCAGTACAACTCGTAACCAGCACATCCCTCAATACTGTGGTTCCTGCTGGGCTCACGGTAGCACCAGTGCCATGGCCGGTAGGTCTCTCCTGTCTCCCTTGCCTCGGTATCCAGTCCTGTGCTTTGATTTGTACTTTTAAGAGCTCTTACCCCGGTGGAGCGGCGTAGAATTTAACCTATGTCAATGCTGAACTCTAAGTCATCTACTTCATCCTGCTTCATGATATGCTGTCAACAGGGGGCCTTTTAAATTTGAGTTTTTATAAAAAATGCTGAAAATTTGCTAATTAGAACTTGTGACTGCATATTTTATTGGATTTTCCCTGATATCAAAACAATGTGTGTGTGTGGACCTTTACTCTGCCCTGTGTAGATCGTATTAACATCAAGCGGAAAGGCGTGTGGCCAGCTGCTTACCTGTCTGTCCAACATGTGGTGGACTGTGCTGACTCAGGCACCTGTCATGGAGGGGACCACGGCGGGGTGTGGGAGTATGCCCACAAACATGGCATCCCTGATGAGACCTGCAACAACTACCAAGCAATTGACCAGAGTATGAACCCATAGTGTATAGAGTTTCATGATGTATCCATGCATGAGAGGAGATTTATAATGAGCCTTTTTTTCTGCTCCAGAATGCAGGCTATTCAATGCATGCGGTACATGCACAACGTTTGGAAGGTGTAACATTGTACAGAACTACACTTTGTGGAGGGTGGGGGACTTCGGAGCCATTAACGGACGGGAAAATATGAAGGCAGAAATCTATGCCGGAGGACCAATCAGGTTGGTATATCTGAAAAAAATTGAAAAAATGTTGTTTTTTTTGCTGCATTCATTCTTAAGTCAAATATCACTCCAGCTTCTCTTCAAGTAATTGCCCCACATGTCTTGTCACTAGACTGTGTATATGAATTCAACTGAATCTTTCATCCTTCCAGCTGTGGAATCATGGCCACAGAGAAACTTGATGAGTATGCTGGGGGACTGTACTCTGAGTATTACAAGTCTCCTGACATCAACCACATTGTGTCAGTGGCAGGCTGGGGAGTGGAAAATGGCACTGAATACTGGATCGTGCGCAACTCCTGGGGAGAGCCATGGGTAAGTCATGTGACTTAAATATTTGAGTTTTTCAAGGTTAATAAGCTCTTTAAACTTGGCATTCAAGAGTTGGACTCTGTCGAGTAAATGCTGAGTGCCCTTAGTTTATAATGCATGTGACCTTGAAATTCTTCTAGGGGGAGAAGGGCTGGCTGAGGATTGTGACGAGCACCTACAAGGGAGGAAGTGGAAGCCAGTATAATCTCGCTTTAGAGGAAGACTGCATGTATGGAGATATGATTGTGCCTTCAACTTACTAATGATGGTCAAGGACCGTGTATTGAGAGAAAATATCACGCGGCCTTACCAGATCTGTGCTATTTGTGTTGTTGCATCTTTTTCAGGGTCTAAATGGTGGCACCCGCTGTTCCTTACTCCTAACTTGACTATATTGCAATAAATAAAATGTTTTTGCAAAATAAGCCTTCGTGTAAATCTGTACTGTTCATTGAAAGGGCACTTTAGCTCATTTTACTTTGGTAGAATGCAATGGCATCAGTCTTCAATGTGAAAATCTGTCCTAACTAAATGCACTGATCCACTTTATTGCTTTTCTCATTGCACATATAGTGCAACACTATGGCCAAAGGATACATTACCAACATAGCATCACTCTTTCACGACTGACCACATATTGCGCTCAAGTATGCTATAAGGCCTGTTGCGTCTGAGAACATTGCCTCACAATAGCAGAGGAACGAGAGAGAAGTTATTATTTAAGAAAAGTCCTACGCTTAGCATGTCTTTCATTTTAATATTTAATATATATGGAATGCAACCAAGATTAACTTATAAGAAGCTGTTAATGTAGGGGGGGTTCAAATTTATAAATCACAACCCACTCTTTACATCAAGACACAAGAATGCATAAACCTGAATTTCAAACGCTATATGACATTTGTTTGCTCTACATCTCGGAGCTTGATAAATGGACCCACCTCCTTTTATTGACTGACATGCTTTATTAGTTTCACTTCTGTCATGCTCCTGGAGTAACATTCAGTTTAATCACCAGTTATCTACAGTGGCACACACCATGGCCGAATAGCATCCTCTGAGTTTATATGCAATTATGAAGAGCCCATTTTCATTCTAGTCATCTGGGGAACAAAAGAAACCGAGCACTTAGATATTGGTTCAGGGGATGCTACAATAATAAAAATGAATAAACACACGCTAGTGTTTCATAGCTGATATGGAAATGCTTCCCATTAACTGCCGTTTCCAGTCTGCATCTCTGGGGGGAACAAAGGATAATCAAACCTTATGCAGCACTGTTAACTTCAAGCCCCTAAACCGAGGCAAACCTTAAGCCTATAAAGCAGTGGCGTGTCCGAATTGAGGCCTGCTGCGAAAACAAATATTAAACATAATTTGGCTGCTCAATATTATGCGATCAAGCCCCCACCCCTGAGCAATCTTTCACATGAAATTAAATTTGCACTCTGATTAAATTTCCTGCATGTTTTCTCATTTGCATAATCACAAACACAGCTATAATGGCCATGAATGGCAAAACACGGTAATCTTTGGGTTTGGGGCTCAAAAAAAGCAGCAAGAAATGTGGTAGGGGAAAAGAAAAGTATAACAAATGCAGGTCACAATTGCACATGAACCATTTTCATACTGAATGATTCAGCATTCATCTTCATTACAGCAATTGGTATGGCAAAATGGATTTTTCAGCAATTCCTGCAAACCCATTATGCATTGTTTCAGTGATCAATATGTTGCTCCGCAAACATGGAGATGGAAGGGGTGAATGTTATATAAAAAATAGTTTTACTCATTACTGAGGCCCATTGGTGGTGCCAGAACCTGGATTATCAGCTCAAATAGAGTTGGAGTATTATCCCTTTCTAAATCATCATTGAGCAAGGCATCCTTACTATAAAAATAATGATCAAGTATTTCTAATGGTTTAGCTGTGGCAGCTGCTCCTGGCAGCAGTGTGGGGAATATGCAGAAAGCTTCCCTGAGTGTGTGCTTTGTGTAATCCGTCCCTTGCATTCATTTTCCCAAGACCGCTGGAACTTGCCTCCCAGTATAAGCAACAGAGAACAGTGCATAACCATTCACTGATTACCATTCACAGATTAAAACATATCCGACTGATACATTTAAATTATTACTGGCTGCACAAGCTGGTGCGACAAGGGTGGGAAAAAAACAAATGTATCTCTTTTGTATGCATTCATACCTACAAACGCCATCAATCATTCCGTTATTGTGTCAATTATGAGACTTTTTTAGCCACGTCTAATAATCCTAGTTCCGTTTGTCAAAATACAAGGACTGGGTCACAACATATATTGTGTGTTGATAACCACAATAACAATAATACTGCAGCGAGTGTCAGTGGAAAATGTGCTTTATGACACAGTGTAAATCACACATTATCATGCCCCTCACTTCAGCAGAAGGCTCTTCTAACCAGATTTGCATTGCATAATACATCTTAAGCACAAACAGCTAAATTAAGACTTAGCTCATAGTCTCATATTGCTAATGGGTCCATGCAGGACATATGATTCGATCATTAAAAATAATGTATTTTCCTCGGTCGGCCACAACTTTTCATGATGATCTATGTTTTGTGGCAGTCAAACAAAAAACATGAGGACAACACTCCAAAATTATTTTACAGCCATAGGCCCCCCACCCCTGCCCCTGGGTGATGTTATGCATCATTCCACTGCTAATCTCACTTCCTTGTCCAGGATACTCAAACAACCTCAAGGCGGCTGCAGTATTAGCTGTAGTTAATGGACAAGTATTAATCCCTCTTAGTCACAACAAAATTGAGGAATAATGTGGCCATGAATATTTCAGGTTCACTGCAGCAACACAGGAATCTGCTCGTACAATCTGCCCCGGCTTGCAAAAAAATAATTGTCGATTACATACATTATTAATGCTTCATCATAAAATTCATATTTTGCACCAGCCGAATGGGGCCCCAGAGAGAAAATCCAATGAGCAGTCAATACCGTTTCAAACTAACTTGCTGAACAGCGAGAACGAAGACAAACAGCCTCTCAAACATCAGAGGTCATCGAACCGTGCTCTTGTTGCGCTTTTATCACTCTGTCTCGAAAGCTAGTGCATTCTTATTAGATCCCTCAAAAATAGATGCGGACCTTCCGAGTGAGTGAGTTTGCACGGCCTCCCCCTGGAAGTTTTAATTAGAACACCAGTCACTCCTGTTATCGTTGTTTCAAGAGGGCCGCTTCCACATTCCTGAGCTGCCCACTTCATCACAGGATCAGAGGCCCGCAGTGAGGGGACTGCTTAGGACAGCTGCCTTGCAGTCCCTCTGGATTTTACCTCCAGAAATCCGGATGGATGGATGGGAGGATTATTCATATTAGGGACATAGAGCCAGTGTGCTCCACTTTGACAGGATTATTGCCGAGATGTATCATAAAATGTATAGACACCTAACAGGTACTTCATAATGAAAGTGGTGCAAGACATCCGGGGTGCAGCATGTGTCAGACTACATGCAATAAGCTTTCCAGATATCTGCACATAGCATAATAGAAACAGGAATGAAGAGCCCTATAACAGGTATCATGTATCAGGCCTTTTGGTGCGGAAAAACATCAACCATTCTTAAGGTCCAGGACTATTAAAGCATTGTACATCATTTGTCTATGATTTGTTAATGGTTTAGTAAAACTAAAGCTCGAGACAACTTGATCAGTTATGTCGAGGTAGTACACAATACAATATTTTTTAATGTAACTATTTTTATATCACAAAGTTACAATGAACCCTGTTGAGGACAACGGCGATACTGATGCGATACTGAGGAAATATTTTTATAATATAGACAATAATTCGAAAATATGGTGTTTTGCTATCTGTGTGAAATGACCACTATAACAACAGCAACAGTTCAGGGTTTCGATTTCACACTCATAACACATTGATCCAATGTGTGTATGCTCTATTACCGGAAATAAATCCTGGTCTCAGTTTGGTTGTGGGCTCCTCTCTCCAGATGACCACTGTTTTTTTTTTTTTTTTGTTCAGTGGAAACAGCCAGTGCACATTATAGCTGAAGGTGTTGTTCGGCTCTCTCATTCATTCAGAGGATGACAGACATGAAGTGACTTGTAATTGCTCTATGCTGCCCCCTGTTGAAAGTCTGCGCTGCATTTCATGTTTACGTCACGATGATGTGATAATCAAGGATGTGATGCTTTTGTCAGGATTTTATGAGGTTTTAACATCAAGACTGACACAATGTCATAAGCATACATGAGTTAAAAACACACTGAGATGTCAAATAAGGTTTGTCTAATTTATTTCACAATTCAAAGTAATTATACCCTTGATTCTATGAGGTTACACAATTGTACAGTTGTCTTTAGATAGAACATACATTTTGAATGTATATACACATTATTGTGAAAAAATGTGACATTCCATGACAATAATGAACCATCTGAATCAACTCCTTTTCTCATTTACACTAAAAAACAACATTTGTAAATAAGCATGTTGAGTAAATTGAGCCATACATCTGTTCTGCTTGTAGAAACGTTAAGGCATGAGGGTATGTGTCTCGTATTGACTGGATCTTTAGCATAATATGATACATCAGCACGGATTTTTTTCTCCCAGGACAGTGAAGGGATGCCTGCTGCAAGGAACAAAGGGCCTCTCCTTCTGGCACACAAAGAGTTAAGGTGTGTGAACGCCCGATTTGGTGTTGATGTTGGCGTACAGTGATTAAACGATATCGAACCTGCGGAACTGTAATATTGCAGTTCTAAGGTAGGGACAAAGGAGGGAGCGACTCCCCCCCCCCTAACTGATTGGCACTAGCGCTGAAATGAGGTAATTACTTACAGCAAGGCTGCATTTCTCTTCTGGGCTCTGACTATTGACTGTGGAAAGAAAAACTTTTTGTTCATGAAAATGCCCCCAAAACTCCAAACGCCAGAATACCGATGTGGACACAGCTCGCCTGGCCACAAAAGAAAACAAATGTGGTTAGGAAGAAAGGCAGCCTGCTTTCAACCTGATCACAAACTTGGTATTGAAGGCAGCGCGCCCCGCCCTCTCGGTCCTTATAACCAGTAAGCCTGTGTGCAAAGCGCTCAAACATAACAGAAACACAGGAGACAACACTGCCTCACAAGAACCTTTCCCGGAGACCCACTCTGGCTACAAAGGCTGGACGGATTACACTGGCCGTTTACCCCCTTTTTTTCCAAAAGGCGAAGCGCACCGCTCACAAGTAGCCATGGATTTTCTCAACCACAACTATTTGAACGCGCGCAACCCTTATGACTACACTTTCAATTTCTGGAACGACTATCTCGGGCTGACGACGTTGGTCACGAAGAACAACAAGCTCAGCATGCCCCAGAACCCCAACTCCATCACCGAGTCCTTGAAGGCGACCCTGGGCTTGGACGATTCCCCGGCGTGCCCGTGCGTAATCGCGGGCGCCGTTGGGGACGGCGGACACCTGGACTGCTGCTGCCCGTCCGGAAGCCCCCCACCGGCCTCCATCCTGGACCTGAAGGAGCGTTTCGCCATCCTGAGCCCCTTCCAACGCCAGCTGGGCGTCCAGCTGCCCGAGCGGGATGTGGGCTTCGGCGGCAACTTCGCGGGGTTCGACCTGTTCGGCGTGGAGAGGAAGATGCGCAAGCCCGCCTCCAGGGGCAAGCAGGAGCCCAAAATCTGCGTGTTCTGCCGAAATAACGGAGCGCCCGAGGAGGTGTACGGCTCCCACGTCCTGAAGACTCCGGACGGCAGGGTCGTGTGCCCGATCCTCAGGGCTTATACCTGTCCCCTGTGCAGTGCCAACGGGGACAATGCCCACACAATAAAATACTGTCCGCTGTCAAAGGACCAGCCATCCCAGCGACCATTAAAAGGGGGGAGGGCAGTGGGTGGTAAGAGGATGAAAATATTCTAAACAGACGAGAATCTAAAGTAAATTAAATTGCACTGAACAATTTCCAGATGACTGTTTTAATTTCGGCTCTAGCCTTTATCCCAGTTTCATAAACATATTGATTTTATCCTTTATCTTTCTAAGATCTCTTATATTTTTATAGTTCATTTATCCACATAGAATAATTTGATGCTTTATACGTTGGATTTATTTTTTCTCTCTCTCTCTAGTGTGTAGTCATTTGAGCGTGTGCATATAAATACACTTACGTATCAATAATCACAAAGCGTGAATACGTTTTAAGAAAACAAAGTATTTTGGTCATGTAGGGAAACACATTGGCAAAAGGCATGAATGTCATATTTCTACCAAGTATTTTTCTATGGCAAGCTAAGCTCGCCACTATTTTCTTTCTCGTTTTAGAAAACCAAAGTTACGTTTGACATTAAAGAAGCTTAAGAATGTGTCATTGATAAGTACTCGTTTGCGTCTGGCTGGCGGGGGGGGGGTCTTTGAGCCCATCTGTCTGCCTAAAAAACTCCACAACATATTTTCCAACTTGCTTAAGAAAGTTGACATTCAATCTGCAAGGCAGAAAGAAAGGAAAAGACAATGTGGCCTCTGTTTGGCACTCATATTCTCTGGGGAGCGTTATAATCAGCAAAGTCAAACCTCTTTTCCAGTCCTGTGTGGTGAAGAAGTTATCGGACTTTACAAGTAGTCAGAAAGGAGAGATACTAGCCTACATTCTTTTATGTTTACATTCCCAAATAAGGGCGACACACTGGATTTCTGTTCTCTGTCAGGCCTCTGATTTTTTTGTTTTTGTTTTTCATCCTGACATTGTATTCATTTGAGAGTCTCACGGGCAGGTCTGCCCTACAATATAGAAATGGACTGAGTTCCATGTACTGTTCAAGCTGAGTTTGGGGTGAAAAAGAACAAATGAATGTTAGTTAAAAAAAAACTTGTTGTCCCATTATTTTGTTTTCTAAAGAATCCAAAAAAAAAGATGCAAAAATGTTGTGAATGTATGATTGAAAGTGTCACTTGCAGGACTGCACATTTCTGACAGTTTTGTTTACCAAAGGAATACAATTGCATTGAAGAAAGAAGAGAGATTTGCTGTATTGTATATAAAGTGATGTTTATTCAGTATTTTAACAATACAAGTGACTTCAGAGGGCGCTACCTCAACAGGATTTTGTACTTACATGTAAAATGTCAACAGCAGTTTATTGATATAGTGCTGCCATTTATAATAAGGGTTTTGATAGTATTTTTGATCTTTGTATAACATAATTGTATTTTCATTTTGTTGCATTTAACATGATGGAAGTGAATTTCCAAGAAGCTATAAGCATTGCTCACCACAAGGTGATTGTCTGTAAATAATGATTACACCCATACTTTATAAAGTTTAGTTGTTCAATGTGACATTCTTGAGGGTGTGCAACAGAGTGGATATCGAAAACGGCTGATGAAATGTGCCACTTTTAACAGAGTTTTTTTGATTAAATGAATAAGAGAAAAAAAAGACAACACTGTTGAACTTTGTTATTTATATTTTACCACAATTTCCTGTAAGCTGCTGTGCAGAATAACAACATATGAATTCACTAGAGAAATAAAAAACGTATCAAATATTCTGAGCCATTTTGTCGCGTTTCTATGTAGGTTTGTTAAACATTTTGCCTTGGTCGCTGTGTAAACCGTCTTTTGAACACAAACGTTAGTGTAAGCATCTCAAGTTTCAGTATGACTGACTGATTTAGTGATTTGCAGATGGACTGATGAAATCTAGCAGCTGGAAGTCGAGTAAAACCCATTAACTGCAGTTGCATTGCTTTCTTTAATTGGCCTGCTAACTGATTGCCTCATTGATTAACAAAAACACGAAGTGCATGGATTAAGTGTTGAGCTTTCGTCCATTTACTGTAAGTCAATACAGTTAAAAGAAACAAAAACTTCTCCCTTAACCTTTGCTTTTGGACAAACACGAACCGAGCCGCTGCTCTCGTCTGTTTTGAGGCTTGTCTCCGAAGGACAAACACAGTGCCGCGGTTGTTCGAGGTCTGCCCACACTAGAATGCCTTGGCTTATGCCTCACCATTCAAACAGATCATGTTTGCACTCAAATGGATTGAATAGCTGGCCCTTCCCTGCCAGCTGAGGAAGGGCTGCCGCAGACATGTTGAGGGGCTCAAACACAATCAGAAAGCTTTGCTGCTTCTTGTTTTTGGAAAGAGTCAGTGCCGCGCACGGCTGTGGGGGCTTACAGCATGCAGCAGCATGGGCTGGAGACAATAAATAGAGATGATGGGTTCATGAATGGCGTCTCTGTCTGTGTGTCCATCTCCCCAGAAGAAAACAACATCAGACATTCATAATTGCTGCTGACGCTGCACATACAATACAAAAACACATCAGGAAGACTGTACATACATTAGCCTGAAGCATCCGGACGGTGTCATCCACACCTCGGCTGTTCCTCCCTACCTCCCTCCCTCTCAGTCCCCCTCCTCCTCCTCTCCTGTCTTCATGCATCTTTCCAGCTGGGGCTGTAGCATTAAAAATGGATGACTACTAAGTGCAACAGGGATTTATCTCTGTGGGAACAGTGGTGAAAAGGCCTGGCGGGCTAGCATTTCAGGCAAACACAGTCAGCTAACAGTTCTTATTCCCCATACGCCACAACTTCCATTAGCCACTCTGCAGACAGGGCCCATATAATCTAGTTAGCTGCACCATTTATGAGATATGTATCTGTCATGATTATGTTATATGTCTTAGGTGGGTGGCTGGTTTTTGTGCAATACAAAATTTGTGTGTGCACAACAAATGTCTTTCTTTCTGCAAGGCATGATGGGCGGAGCTATGGGAGACATTTGTTGTTTTTAAGCCTGGACATAAACCAACAACGGGGTGAACTGTGTCATATTTTGCAAAAGCAGAAGCTTAGTGAGAAGAAGACTTTTAATAACAGGCTAGCGTTATTAGTGAGGTGTTGACTAAGTAGTTATGGTCGAGAACAAGGCAACTCGATCCCCTCTGGCAGGTGATTAAGATTTAGCAAATGCTCTGCAGCAGTCATTAGTCTTTGCCATTAATGTGTCTTCGAGGCTTCATTAATTCTCACCGCTCCACATCATGGCGGTCATATGGAATCTTTTTGCTGTTAAATTGGCGGAGTTCGCGTTCAGCAAATTTGTGGTTGTTTAGCTTCATTTGTGGTTGTTGAGCTTCATTTTCCAACGCACCACCACGGCATACCACACTACCATTGTAACCTGGTTGGACTTGTGGAATTGCCTGAGAGAACACACTTGCTGTGTTCAACCTATGGTGAGGCGGTTTTGTCTCATGCTAGGATATAGAGCCACTTAGTGGTTAACTGTATTGATACATTGATAAAGTTATAGAGGAATTGTTCATATTTAAGGTTAATCTCTCTCTGCACTTTTTAAGCAATTAAGCTACTATATCAAGCCTTGGTGACAAGGTGTAATATAACCGGATTTTCCTGTGCACTCACACCACAGTCTGCGAGGTCTTTTTGCATTAGGAAAGACATTCAAATGCCACATGAGAGATGATATTCATCCCAAAGGAAAACAAGATATTTGAACATCTATTATTTATTT
Organism: Colistium nudipinnis; assembly: GCA_016785305.1. Classification (NCBI taxonomy): domain Eukaryota; kingdom Metazoa; phylum Chordata; class Actinopteri; order Pleuronectiformes; family Rhombosoleidae; genus Colistium; species Colistium nudipinnis. The sequence goes on from JAFBJU010000077.1 coordinate 220,052, forward strand.
CATCCACAATCTATCAATGCACTCTTACTGTAAGAGCCCTGTAGTGTAGAACTGCCTCTGGCATGGAATGAATAAAGATATGACTTTTTAGTTTGTGGTTTTCTCCTATTGACCTTCTCTTGATCTCAGGTGTCAACTGTAAGGATTCCTGTTTCTCTCCCTGTGAAATGTTGCAATGATCCATGTAAAAACAAACCATTTTGATAGCATCCCTCTGCTTCATCCACCTATATAATATAAATAAATACATATAATAAAGACATCTGCAGAATAGTCCAATTAGTTCCCACATGAAGACATTCAGCCCTTTTTTGTAACCTGACATCATGTTGTGAGGTTGTATTGAAAATACTTTGCTCATTAATATTGATTTTTCTTTACTTAATGCGGTAGGACCCGACATGCCTGGTTCTCCAGACAGGTCAAAGTAAGTACTAAGATTACACTGCCATAAGCTCTAATGGACCATTTGCATAACATCTCTCACTTTGATTGACCCACACGATTACAGTGTGTAAGGCTGATGCTAAGTTACAGATCTGCAGTGTTCATTTATGGTCCCACTATTTCCCAGAATTTTGTAATAAGGATGCTCCTGTTGCCTAGCAACTCCTGGAGATAAAATTGGACAGCAGCTGAGCCAGAGTCATTCCATTTTGTAAGTAAAGAGTATACCTTTCTCCCCCCCACATCAGATGGCTTTTTGGTGATTCGATTCAAGAATGTTTTCGTTTTAAATTGGAAGAAAAGCCCCTAAAAAGGTTTCGGTGTATTTTCAACACATTGGCGCCCCATGTGGTGATTAAGGGTATTACAAAAATATGACAATCTGTTTTGAGACAATTGATGAAATCAGTGTTATTCAAAGCTGCTGGGGTGGAATGAATCATGATGACGAGTATGGTGTTATTGAACTCTCTGTCAACATAGCTGCAGTGACCATTCGCGGGGCTCTTTACAGCTTTCAGGCTATAATTGAAGTTTCACAAAGGATTTATTTTAAACCAAAACCTATTGCTATTTAAGTGAGGCAGACAGGTTATTACGTTTCTTTCACAGCACGATCAGCTTATTTCTCAGTGGCTGTTTCACTGGTGCAGATGTACTGTCAGCTGAAATAATCCCCCAAGTCACTCGTGGGTATCTCGTTGAGGATCTGCACAGCAAACACAACCTTGAGTAGTGTTAACATTCATTCAGTGACTCTGATTATGTTTTCTAAAACAGGCTGTTGTGGATAACGGGGTCTGTCTGGCTTCAATCGCAGCACGGCTCTGCTCTTTCTCAGCTCAGCAGGGGACCTTCTGTTTATATCTGTGCTTTTTTGGATTTATAAATAGTTTCTAAAATTCAACATCCTCCTGGCGCCATCTTCGAAACAATTGCGGTTGTGCACAGCAGCTTTCTGAAGTCTGTGACAATGAAGCCACCTGCAAGAACACAACAGAAAAGATTAAATTATATACTCTATATATTTTGTAAAACCGATCCGAGAAATCCAATTAATAAAGCATAAAAGATGTTCTTTATTGACATTAATTTCCCTATATGGTCACGTTTTTTAAACTGCATCACTGTCGCTGTTTGGCTGGTTCCAGCCTTGGCTTTATCGTCAATCAGCAAAGATAATCAGGGTTGCTTAATAGAGCAGGAGATGCAACCATTTCCTCACCTTGTCAATAAACAAGCAGTCCCAAAGAGATTACAAAAACTCACAGAGGAACAATTCTCTTTTCTCAGGCCTCCAAAAAAACTCTAATTTAACTCATGAGTCATGTACAGCACTCAGTAGATGTGTAATGTATGTGTATGTTATGTATGAATTTAACATTTCATTTGATTTTCTTTGCTGAACAGGCGGTCCAGGACAGAAGTCAAAAATAGGCTTTGAGGCTATCTCCCCCATTTACAATTATACATTTTTTTTATTGATCAGTGAGTAATACACAGTAGTACTTATTCTGATATTTAAAAGCAGTAATTCACAACAAGACTTACTATTGTAGCTTAAGGCATGTTTTAACATTTTGATAATATTGATTAATAATAAAAACTTTGTTTACAAGAAATACCTGCGGAGCGTAATGGCCAGACTGAACGATTCATGAAAAAAGTTCTGCAGTATCTTGTGCATTTAGCCTCTTCGTAAAAGAGAGTAAATATGACAAAGGAAATAATGATTTCATTAAAGGGCAGTAATTTGTTGTCTCTGAGTAGTTATTGACAATCATTAAATGTGTTTGCACCCTTAACATCCCTATGTGTTGCTATGGTTTCCTTTCAGTGACCTCGGGTATCAGTTAAAAAATTCAAAAGAAAAAATTGACCGTCTTCCCCTACCATCAGCCCACTGAATGGTCCATCTTCGCTCTCCGGGTATTATAACTAAAACAACCTATTCACGTTGCATCCTGCGTTTTCACCGACCCATATGATAACAATGGTGAAGGCAGGACATATATAACAGAATGGGAGAATTTGTTCAATGGTCCAATCATTTCCCGGAATGCACTTGCAATGAGGACAGTCCTGTCGCCTAGCAACTCCTTGGGATAAAATCAGACAGCAGCCAAGCATGAAAGTCATTCCATAGAATGGAGCAGAGAGGATGCCAATCGTCAGCCCTCACATTACGGCCTATTGGTGATTTTGTGACACCTATCTCCAAAAAGCCGATTTTCTGGTCAATTTCAAACAGAGATGGATAGGGTAGTTAGTTTTGATGTTGAAAAACACCTTCCAGTGTGAGAGATGGGTTACTTATTTTACATAAACTGACTTAACTGAGTGCAAAGTCAGTTCAGCCTGAGTTCAATGCTTCAGCTCTATCACCCACTTCTGGATCGAGTAGGAACAATATTATCAAAATGTGTGAAAATACTGTATATTATCACAAGAGATGATCATCAATTAATGTGTGTTTATTAAACATTCACTGTTTAACTGTAAAGCCTAAAATGTGTCAAAGTGACAAAATCATAAATCATTACTGAAAACAGGATATTATATTGTGATCAGAAAAATAAATTCAGAAAACATCCAGTAAAGGGAATACCATACATTCTTAACATCAATATGAGTGGTGAAACAACCATATTGAAAGATCAGCTCCAGTTTGATGTATGTCGTGTATAATTTTCTGTTTGTACTGGTACACAGAGTGAGACAGGTAAGGAAAGATATATATATTTTAATCGGAGAAACGGTTACATACTGAGACACTGTTGCTTGGTGTCTGACAGCACATGTACTGCATCTCCCTCTCCGATTTTTTGTAGTATTGGAAAAAGTTCAAAACAAAAAGTTAATTCTAAAGATCAGTTGGTACACTTGGTAACCAAAAGACAGGCAAAAGCAAAAAGACAGGGCTCTAATCCAGAAACTGGGTAGGGTCTTGGGGAACACAAGGTAGCAGATGAAGTGAAACACAGGGGTATGTATACTGGGAGGAGACAATTGGACACAGATGAGACACATCAGGTAATTAAAAATGGTGGGAAAACACATGAGGGCAGGAAGTTAGGTGCTTTGAAATAAGATAAAGACAGCTGAAGACCAAAATAAAGGGAAAGGCTTGAAACATAACAGGCTGTGACAACTATAGCAATTGTTAATAGTTATATGTGTTATTATGAATGTTCACCACATGAATGTGTGTGCAACATAAATAGCGCATCTTAACAGTGGAAACACACAAAGTATGGAGGCTATGTGCTTGTTTTTTTAATGATTTACTGTATGCACTTTGCAGGAATATCTATTGAAATTCACCAAATACAAAAAACATTACTTTACAAGTGCTTACAGTGATATTTTGGAAAGAATCCAGACAATGTTATGCACCACTATTTGTCTTCTTTCTGATCTTCTATATTCCTGTTGACAAAATGTTCATTAAAAATGGCCTGGGGTTGTTTGTATTTTGTGATAGGGCTGCTCACCGTCCAAGTGGTAAATTGATCTGTTATCTATCTTCTCTTATTGTAATGCCGTGGATAAAAACTGCCAGAGGGTGGTCTTTTCCACTCACTTGAGATTGTGGAATCAAATTAAAATACAACTATAGGTTTCGGTGAAACTTTAAAGATATATTTCTCTGTAAGTGGGAGCAACAACAGCATTTCACCTTGTTTTGCCAAACTGTAAATGGAACTCCAGCCTGCCGTAATGGCAGCTTTATTTATTTCTAAATTGTTTGGAAACTGAGCCACACAGTATCAGCTCCAACAAAGTATTTTGAAACCAAACATCGTTTTAGATCTGAGTGTGACTTCAGAAGACAAAGACAAACAATTGTTGCTAAGTCACTAAAACTTGTATCCGACTGTGTATTTGAAGGAGAAAAAAAGCAATGTGGGTTGCCCAAACACAACAGACTAAAATGGTGGATCTGAGAAAAGAATGGCACACATACAGTATAAACTCAAAAAGGGAATACGGCACATTTTTTTCTGTAAATATGAAATAAACTCATGGACAAAGACAAAGTCAAAAAGTCAAAGACAACCTTTAATAATATCTGCATGCACATGCATACTGACCTCCCCACACGCACACACACATATGGGAAATTATTTCTCTGCTTTTCACCCATCTTGCTCAGAGAAGCAAATCTCCGACTGTACTTCATTTGTCCTTATAAACATGCGACAGGTGTTGCCAAAAAGAGGATCATTCATCCAAGGGATCCCAGTAAGCACTCAGCCCAGTGATCCAGTCGCTCTGCACAGTTAATGTTTTTGTCAGTGGGAAAATTCCAGCACTGTACCAGGTCCCATGTGGTTGTGGTTTGGGTGAGAGGCACACTAATGCGTTTGTGACGCAAGAGGGAGGAAATTGCAGAAGCTTCCTGCACAACTGTGCTTTTGTACCACTTCCAGGTGGATACTGGTGCAGTCTGCTGGCAAACATGGCCTCCACAAGTTAGATTGGAGGGAGCTGGAAGAAGGTGCGACAGTGCAGCCTGGAGGCCGGATGAGGTAGCTCTCCGGGGAACACCCTTAGTGCCCAAAAAGCTATTTCGTGCAACTAAATGTTCTAATGCATGGATGTACATCGCACAAATGTAAACTGTACTACAATAATGAAGGGCATCAAGACCTGTTGGCTACATTATGAGCAAACTCAAATGTGGTTGAAAGTGCTTCTGATAAACGTGTACAAGAAGAACAAACAAAATATAACAAATATATATAACAAAAAATAAGTACCAAAGGCATTCCTTTGTGAGAATATTTGACTTTGCGCCACACATTATTAGAGAAACCATTCACTCTCCAATACAAAATATACAAATGGGTTTGGCGCAACAGAAATGTAAACTACCCCAATTAGCATCCCCTTGGAATAATCTGAAATATACTTTATAGTAAAAGTCCTATAAATAGTGTCTTTCATTAAAGTGTATGTCAGTGTTGAGCAAATGATTGGTATTTGTTTTCCAAGGATTCATCATGGACCAAACCTACACCGAGTAAAAATTTAAACGCAACACTTTAGTTCTTGCTCCCATTTCTCATGACTTGAAATTAGAGATCTAAGCCCTTTTCTCTGTACACATTGCACCTACTTCTAAAATATTGTTCACAAATGTGTTCAAATCTGTGTTGGTTTGCACTTCTCCTCTGCCAAGATAATCCACCCACTTCCAAGGTGTGGCATATCAAGAAGCTGATTAGACAGCATGATTATTGCACATGTGTGCCTAAGGCTGGTCACAATGAAAGACTCCCTAAAATGGGAAGTTTTATCACACAGCACAATGCCACAGATCTCAGTTTGCAATACCAGTTTGCACAAATTGTCAGAAATTGTCTCAGGGAAGCTCATCTGCATGCTCGTCATCCTCACTGGGGTCTTTACATCGTCGTAACCGACTTGAGCGGGCAAATGCTCCCCTTCCATGGCATCTGGCACTTTGGAAAGGTGTTCTCTTCACGGTCAACATTGTGAATTGAGTGGCCCATTGTGGAGGGGAGGTTCTGGTATGTGCAGGGGTATGTTATGGACAACAAACACAAGTGCACAGAGATACCGTGACGAGATCCTGAGGCCCATTGTTTTGCCACTCCTCCACAACGATGACCTCATGTTGCAGCATGAAATGCACGGCCACATGTTGCAAGGATCTGTACACAATTTGTGAAAGCTGATAACATCCCAGTCCTTGCATGGCCTGCATACTCACCGGACATGTCACCCATTGAGTATGTTTGGGATACTCTGGATTGGCGTATACAACAGCGTCTTCCAGTTCCTGCCAAAATCCAGCAACTTCACACAGCCATTGAAGAGGAGTGGACCAACATTCCACAGCCACAATCAACAACCTGATCAACTCTATGCAAAACAGATGTGTTGCACTCCGTGAGGCAAATGGTGGGCACACCAGACTTTCTGGTGAAACTTCTGTTCTATTTTCAGGCCACCTCCATTTAATGCTTAATAAATGTGTCTTTTCAAGATAAAACTGCCCATTTTAGAGTGGCCTTTTATTGTGACCAGTCTAAGGTACACCTGTGCAATAATTATGCTGTATAATCAGCTTCTCGACGTGCCACACCTGTGAGGTGGATGGATTATCTTGGCAGCAAGAGAAGTGTTAAGTAACACAGACTTGAACAAATTTGTGAACAATATTTAAAAAGTACGTACAATGTGTACATAGGAAAAGTCTTAGACCTTTGACATCAGCTCATGAGAAATGGGAGCAAAAACTGAGACTGAGGAAGATTACATTCATTGTTCAGTCTGAGTACGAGTACATGAGTCCCCCCAAGGACTGAAACAGAAATAGAATTCCATCCTTTCCTTTTAACAGAATTGTGAATTATTGTTCATGGCAACATTAAATTATTCGATTACAATGTTTAATTTCGTTGCAATAAATCGAGTTTGCTGCACTCATCTCAGTCTTTTGACTGTGAATCTTAAATGTCACTGTAATAAATAGATTATAGAGAATTTATGAAAAGGTATCATAATGAGTTAAAGCAAGCAAGCAAGGAATACAATGTGCTGTTGCATTTTCTAGAGAGATAACAAAAACCTTTTGGGTTTATGTCAATAGAAGTAATCGCTTTTCACGTCTATCTGCCTTCTGCCCTGATTTTAAGCCTGCTCCAGTATGTTTTCATGTTCTTGAATTCTAACATCTCTCGTTGTTAATTAGTTTCATTGTAAGCTCAGAATTGTAATATTAAGATATCAGACGCCCTGCTAATATACGTTTGTATTGATTTTATTTCATAGATAATGTTTTTAGAAAAGAAAACCATCAACAAAACAACAAAAAGGCAGCAATGAATTGATGATCATCTAGTATGAAAGATTGATTACAATATTTTATCAACAATTGTATCTTGATTAAAAACAAATATTTATAAGAAAGGGGTTGACATGGCACAAAACAACATATTTATACATCAGTTAATTTGAGAATGATTATAAAACCACTACGAATGAATGTGTGCAAGTTTGTTATTGATCGCACATGCGTATACGAGTCAGGGTTCAGTTTAACCTCTAGTACCATCTGGTGTTTTCGAAAGGTAAGTACATGTATTTTCTCAGTGAAGTCACTTGTATTTCTTATTGCGGTATATGAGTGACGTTTAGTAAATTAACATTAAACAGAAAATTATAAACGGTTTACTGTAGTTCAGGGGTCAGTGTGAAGGAGGTTAATGTATGACGAAATCGTTTCTGTTTCTCTGGTTCCATGAATATTGGACTTTATTTTAGATTAACTATCTTTTTTTATGTAAGTCATATTAAAATCCCATTTTGTTGCAATACTTAATGTTTCAACTTGCAATTAATTTTGCAATGTCTTTGCCTACTCCTCCTTTTGTAATTTAACCACTTGAGGAGAAAGGATCTCTCTTAGAGCTATACCTTCTCTTTTAGGAATTTAGATTTGAATGTTTTAAACTTGACTTTGGATAGGCATCCTGAAAAAATCACTCTGATTAGGTTTGTTATTCAGTTTTGGGAGATAATATGAAAACATCCAACCTTGTGGCATTAGTGAGCGAAACATTTGGCTCCACATATGTTTTTAAACAGTATGGATGGTAAGAATTGAAAAAAGGAAACGTAACATTTCTTCCCCTCTCAACAAAAATCCAGACAAAGTGCATCTGAGCAAGCCACTGAATTGCCAACTATTCAGGTAGTGAATATGTTGCACTAAATGTTGATGGAAAATAGTGAGCGTACGGTCCAGCTGTGCAGTAAAGTCACCACCACCACTGACATTTGAAATATAACAGCTGTCTGAAATGCACACTAGGAAGGAAATCAGTCTTTCTTTTGTTTCCCTGCCAAATGCTGAGATCTGAAAGAAGACTGCAAATAGTTTCAGATATGCATAATGTGTGCGTGTGTCTGTGTATTGCTGACCTAGTTGGTGTAGGTTTTTAAAGTCTTTTGATAAACAGCAATCTGATTTGTGTCACAAAATGCTGAAACAACATTGACAGACACTGAATATATTGGGACCATTCAGCTTTGGGACAAATATGATGCAATCATTGAAGAAAACATGGAGAATGCAAATATTCGTTGATAAAGTCGAAGCTCATTTGCGGCTACATTCTGACAAGGTTGTTGCCCACAAACCATGTCTGCTCGGCCACATAGTGCCAAAGGTCAAGATTTGTTTGAGCAAGGCATTCCGACCAAAGAACAGCTGTGAATGGATGCATTAGCCCTCCAGTTAGGAGGCACTCTAATGAAACTAACTGTAATACCTCTAGGTGCCACGGGGTGGCAGTCTTATACAACCAACCAGGGGAGATTAAACTGTGTTTATTACAAGAGTAAAAAAAGTTGATGGCCACGAAAGGGATCACTGGGGTGAGCCCAGCCAAGAGATTTTGTAAATACAAGACTCTAAAAAGAGTACCAAAGAGAAAAAGAAAAAGTGTTCACACATTCACAGAAACACAGACATTTACACCTATTAGCTCTCTGCCTGATCGTCACTGCCAAACCCTGGCTATTTTGAGGCTCACAGTGTAGCTATCATTACATAATTGAATTTCAGAAACATTAAAGTGTCATTTTAGGATGTAAACACCATGATGATTCTACCTGCTTAAGTTAAAAACAGTTTGAAGGGCACAAAAAGTCTAAAAATAATCAAAATAACCAACAAATGGATCTGAATTGACAGGTTAACGTTGATCAATATTGGTATAATTATATTACAAAGGCACAAAGAAACAGGTGGTGCTCAGTGTGACTGACATTTCAGCTGTGATGAAGAGACGCAAGCATAATGTTATGTTCTGTATATTTCTATTTATATACATAAAGGATTATTACACAATTCAGAACTGTCTTAACCAGATATTTATGCCTTGTAATTAGCCTGATTATACACAGTAAGACCCCTGATATTATGAGTGTCCACAAGATGGATTTGTTGGTCAAAATCGACTTAAATCACCATGTTATCAGTTCTTGTGAATGTTCTTTTAACATTTGAAAATAAGACAAGATCTTTTAAAGATTGTTTAAAATATCATCTTAACATCCTTAATAACATCCTCCCCTCATAGATGTTGTTATTATTAGGGTTATCATATATCAAATAACTATCGTGACCAATTGGAGGATTTTTTCTGTGTACGTACATTTTTAGCTTGACTTTTCTCTGAATATCAAAAACATTTTCATCTTTAACCTGCGTTCTGTTTTGTATTTTTAAAATACAACCCTCACACAATATTTCTGGGCATTTCCTTAGGTTGTAGTTGCATTGATATGACATTGAAATGGGCCATCTAATGTTTTCATGTCATAATTCACACCAGTGTATAGACATTCCGAAAAAAAAAGTGCACATTTTGTGGACTTGTCAAATGAATAAATGCCTAATCTCAAATTAAAATGTGTCTGGTCTTTACTGGCTGGATACTCAGACTGAACCATCTGTTCCCTTCGGTTTTATTCACCCTTAACTTGCTTCACTTAACTCACCACAGCCAGGAGGATCCATATTATTTCCAAAGGAATGTAACCATTCACGTCCACCTACCTCTAAATAATGGCACTTTTTATGGCCCCACTCTCTCTCACACACACATACGGGCACATGCACACACAGATACACACATACCTTTCATTGAATGTTAATGCAATATGGTCGCAGGCTGGCCATGGGTGGGGATTGACTTGTTTCCAAACACTTAATTCAATTTGTCATCGCCATTCAGGGAGGCTCAAGTGGTCTAATTTGTGTTAATGAGGGGTAATAAAGTCATAGCCCCCTATATTACTGCCAGGGGGGTGTAAGTGAGTGTGTGTTAGGAGTGTGTGTGTGTGTGAGGGGATGGGAGCTGTAGGTGTACTACTGACTGGGTCTCAGGCGGCCAGCCTGGCTGCTCTCTTTCTTGAGTACCGTCTATCAGGAGAGCCCCCTCCTTTTCTCTCTATTGTAGCCCTAATTAGATAGCCTTTGTTGGGCTGATGCTGCTGCCATCTGGTCGGTCGTCCGCGGGTGTCAGCCCCAGGCTTTAGGTGGGGGGACCCAGAAGGAAAGGTCTCCGTGGTGGGGAGAGCCCATCTCCTCCCATCCCTCTCTCTTGTCCTCCCCTCAATACCTCTGGCCCGAACCATCTTCCCCCTTTGGCTGACACCACAAGGACCCTTTCACACTTGAAGGAATTAGTGAAAGATTGATGTCTTCCTCTCCTCTCTGTCAGGGCGAGAGGGCGTAGTGACACGGCGGCGAGACTTTCTCTGTGCAGCCGCTCGTATTGTGTTCCACGTCCAGAGTACCGGAGTGCAGACGGATAAAATATCAGTCTGAAGGGATATGAGTTGCACATTCGAGCACTTTGGTTGTAAAACGGCCAAAAGTGTAGGAGGCTGGTCACAATGGGCACATGCCAGGTGTATAAGTGAGCGAATGTGTCACAGGTGGCGTTGATAATGTAGAGTGAATTGATTGAGTGAGCATTTTATTGAACTGTGGTTTAAGGTGTGCTGGTATGCAGAGACAGAAGTTCCTCAGAATTATCATTATAAGTCTAAGTATACATTATTTAAGTAATGTATGTACTGTATATACAGTACATTTATACAGTAGTATACATACCATCAGAAAACAGACGCAAACATAAAACTAGAATATCAATCACTAAAGAAAGTCTATCACTGAGAGCAAATGACACAATAACAAGTCTGCCTCATGTCATGTTGGTTTAGAGGTGACCCTGTGACCCTGCATAGGCCAATCTGGTATACAGTAGATAATGGATGGATGGATGTGAATAGGAGGTAAAAGTGGAAGTGTCAGACCGAAAATGTAGAATTCCAAAACTTTGATATGAGCTCATGCTCAGACATCGTCCCTCTCCTCGTTCTCTGGTAGCGATCATTATCTCCTTGCATTGACATTATGTGATGGAGAGAAATATTCCTTCAGGGCTTGTGTGATGCATCATCCAAGGGCAACAAGGACTGACAAGGGTGCTTTGCTTTGCTGAATAGACAACAGGAAGAAAAACTCCCCAGGTCTGGTACACATTTTTCTCAGCGACACCCGTCTTGTCAGTCAGAGTGTTTGTTTTGTTAATAATGTTTGTGTTAGGCACTGTGCACGTGTGATTGTGGTGTTGTTTGTGATTGGGGGTGTTGTTACAATTCTCTCGTTGCCATCTTAAAGTCACCCTGCCTCTCTCTGTCTCTTTCTCTCCGTCTATCTCTCTGTCAAGCGGGGAGCACAACCCTTACGTGACCCTGAGCAGTTGGCTGACTGTGCCTCCTTCACGCCTCTTTCATCCCACCCAGAACAACATCGTCCATCTGCCCCCCCCTTCCACACACACACACACACCCCCGCGCAACCCGGGACACAGGCTGCCATGTGCCTTTACAGACAAAGACTGAAGTTTACAGTAGTTTTCTGCTAAGAGGGCGAAAACTTTGTGACTCTTTTTTTGCCAAAAGATGCAGAGTGACATGTTTATATTTTCTAAAGGCAGCTTACACTTTCTGTCCTGCAACTGTGCAATAATGTAATCACCGTAAAGAAAATGAAAACCTTTCGCAAAAAAGGGCAAGCTATGATCTATGTTTATCTATAACTTAGAATATGCTACTTAATACACAAAAACGGCAACAAAGGCAGAAGTACCTAAGAAAATACAAAACTCACCAGCCCCAATTGAAAGTAAACGCCACATAATAGCATCTTGCGCAATGTTAATAATCTTATTCTAACTATGTATGCATGGAAAACAGTACATTCCAAGCATGCTTTTGTAGACCCCGAGTCTTAGTCCAGATTTTTTTTTTCATTAACAATTCACTCAACACAGCAGACTGAATCTCCAACACCGAGCAGCTTTGAAAAGTATTATTTTAGCTGTGAAAGTTTTTCTTGGAATTATAAACTGTGCATAACTTCAGAGCAACTTGGGCCTAAATTCCCTAATCCTGAAAGTCAAACTTCATTAAAGCATTTGATTTATCTTCACAAGGTTTGGTCAATTATTTTCTTTCTTTTTCCAAGCCACATGTTCAACACACTCTTCGTGTAATGGTCTTATTAAGAGGGAGTTGGTTTCCAAGCAAACTGGCCCGTGTCTCTTATAGCGAAATTAGGCCTGAATGAAATCAGATACGATTAAGGAACCTATTAGTTCTTGTCATGTTCTTGTGGGTAATACAATAAACATGGTACTCAAATAATCACAACCATAAGGGCTGCAATCATACGAACAACAGAATTTTCTTGAACGAGTACATCCACATAATAGTACTTTGGCTCAGTGTTATTATAGGTGTCTTTATAGTCTTCTGTCATTGATCCAGAGGTGTTAAGTAAGACTTCACCCCTGTTCAAACATTTTTGTAGCCCCTGTGCAAAAGTCTGTTTTCCATATAATCATGTCACACGTGAACACAAATTAATAAATGTAAACAAGCACTGTAAAATATGAAAGGTTTGTTTAGGTTTTGTATTGATGTGGTGAGAGAAGCTTTCGTGTCCCCAAAAAGTAGTAAAACTCTACCAACTAGAATGGGATGCTATCTAACGTATTATAGTGTCATTGTAAAATGACGCTATTACAATAAATAAAAAAGATTAACCTATGGGTGACATATAGGCAAATTATTTATTTTATACATTTAAATACAAATACAAATTAAAATTTTGTTTGAACAAAAGCCCATATGAAAAGCATAGCTTGATATTTAAGAATCTGCAGGTAAAATGTTAGTTTTTTCTTGATAAACGATGTTGACAATTTAGCATCATTAAAACGTCTGAAAATTTCTATTGATTCACTAATAACCTAGTTTTTATCAGTAGTTGTTATTCACACTGCACTCTTCTTTAGTAAATGGTCCTAATTCTACAATCACTTACTAAGCAGTGGAAATTGTCTCAAGTAAATAACATGTATTTATATTTCACCAACAAAAACACTTATAAAAGAGTGAGAGCTCAATGTTAAAATTGAAACTCACACTGAGATGTCTAGTTTCTATGACACAGGTAGCATATTCATCGGGTGCACCTTCTAGGATTAAAACGTGGAATCACGGGGCCAACACTTGAGCCATTTGGGGCATGGTAACCAAAAATCTGAAAATTGCCTTTGCCACATAGTACACCCCATGGTGGCGTGAACCACTATGTCCTGAGATAAACGAGCAAGGACCTCAAAAAGCTCCTCACCCTTGAGTGGACACACACACTCACACACACACACACACACACACACACACACACACACACGCACACACACACACACACACACACACACTATCTCCAGGCCTTCGCGCTCCTGCAACGCTCGCAGGGTTAAAATAAACGTTACTGCTGAACCATATTGCGCCCTCCCTCCTCTCTCCATATCCTTTATTCACAGGCGCGTAATTGGTAGTCAATTTGAGCTCCCCCTTTGCCTATTGTGGGCACATTTTGCTCTGACAGAGTGCGGAAGATTAATGGCTACGAGCAGCCAAGGGAGGCTCGCCTCAGCAAGCATGAGCGCCCTAAATTCATTACACCAATTTCCCCCTGTCCTGCGCCCCCCTACTCACACCCACAAGAGAGAAAAAAAGGGAGAAAACAAGAAAGAAAAGGGATAAAAGCAAAAAATAGTCAGATGGCTGTGGTGAAAGAAAGACAGAAAGAGGTGAAGAAACAAAGGATTAAAGAGATGGCTGCACATTAGTGGTGTTTCTGAGGTTGCGCACACGGTCTGGCCCTAAGGAGTCAAAAGAAAATGGCGTTTTTTTTTCTTGGGTGGGGGGGGGGGGTCGGCAAAAATGTCATAAATATCAGTTTGTGTTGACCGCTGAAGTAGTTACATGGACGGGCAAGGTCCAAACTCACCTCTCATAAACACATAAATTCACAACACTGATATACATACTCTTCATAATAGTTTCGCTTTACCCTACCTCTCCCTTCAACACATCCAAACGTGTCCGAACAAAAATTCTAATGTATTCTGAATGTTACTGAGCCGTATATATATGCTGCAAGCTTTCGGCATCCGACAAAAAGGAGTTTTTCCTTGCAAAGTTTTAGGGAGCGAGAGGTGTCTAAGTAAATGCGAAGTGTAATATATCGGCCCGGCTTTCAGTGAACAATGCCAGTAGCTATGAATGACCGCAAATATCATCTCAAAGTTTTATATTGTACTACACTTCAAGCATTGCTGCCAAATCTGTATCTAGTCAACACCAAGATGCCTGCTAGGCTGCTCTCTCTGTTTGTGCCAAGCGCTTCACAAGGATCCAGAACACATTTAGATCTCTGTCACCGGCCATGGGTCTGTTGGCAATGAGGCCCGGCTGGCTCGGATGAGCAGGAAACACCTTGAACTCGGCAATGATAAGGGTGACCTGTCCTCATTTACTTGGGCCCAGCCATAATTGCAGTGATTTATTTCTCCTGTCAAAGCCAAAGGGAATGCCCCCAGCCGCCCCTCTCCACACTCTCTCTCTCTCCCTGTTATTCCCCGTTTTTCTCTCCCTGACATAGCTTCTTTCTGTTTTTGCGTCTTGGCAGCAATCTCCTTTTTTCTGCTTTGACGAATATGAAATTTGTATGTGTGCGTGCAAATGTGTGCTCAACACACACAAGCATGTACACATGCATTACTGAGTGTGGTTTCACCGTGGCTGAGTGTCGGACTGTCAGATGCTCCGTGCCCCCCGGAAATGGCAGCGTGCCCCAAGGACATGCATAGAAGAAGATCTGTCTTGTGCTGGGGTCGAGTCCATTGTCCCGCAGTGACAGGCCTCGTGGAGGGACGCCACCGGGAGGCCGGGAGGCCCGGCTCCTGCAGCTCCACAATGAACCTGTCGGTCACAAGCTGCCTCCCTCCGGCAGCAATGCCACACCAAAGCCAACAACACCCCGACCCCCTTATGTTACTGACACTTCCTGTCTGCTTCCACAAAAAAAAGACAGACTGGCCTTCAAGTGACAACACATGTACCTTGTAGGACGTTCTAATCCTTCCCTACAAAGATCACTGTCCAGACCAGTTGACTTCTCTGACGTAAGCATTTTCGGATAACCAGTTAAGGCTTATTAGTAGGCGTTAATTGCAGTCTGGTAAATACTTTATCTTGGGCTTTGGTAAAAGCTTATGAGCTAAATAGTTTTTGCTGTCAAACTATCCTTATCCAAACTAGCATAACATGTGAGGCATAGTTGGGCAATTATTTTCTTTTTTCTCACTTTCTAATACTGATTACATTGCAACATAATTAGAGGAATTCTGTGACCCAATACTTTTATAGCAAGCAATAATACCGTGTAAATTTTGTGCACATAAAATCCAATCAAATCACACAGTCTTAAATCTTGAATTATGACACAAGTATCAAGCAGGAAGTAGGAGTTTAGGATTAAGCATTAATTCAGCACATACATGGTCTAACTTCAAGAGTAAGATAGTAGTAGGATACATATTGTTCATCCTGACACTTATACTAATCAATCTTTTGAAAAGTAGCGCATTTATTGTGTTGCATGCATCCACCTCCACAGAGAGCATCACACTTTCAGATGAGAGATGCCCCGGGATAACCAATCCATTGGACTGGACAAACAGCATATCTGTTGTATTAATTGGTTTTAGTACTGTGCTCAAGGGCAACATATTGATTTAGGTGTTTGAAAGCTACGATAATGAAATAGATTCACATGGCAAAAGGTCAGTGGAAAATGACAATGTGTACATGGGTGGATATGAAACAGTTGGTTACCAAATTTAATGGGGATTTTTTTTTTGTCTACTTAAACTTGTATCACAATGTCCCATTTTTATCAATATGAAGTTTTTGGGTTGATTGATTACAACATTTGGATATGAAATAGCAGCATTTTTACATTTTAAAATATACATACCGTGGTTTTACGTGTAAATGATACAGCCAATGGTCTTAGCTTCATAGCTTCACTTAACAACCCTTGATGGTGGCAGTCCATTCCAAAAGGACGATTTTTCTTTCCCCCATGATGAATTCACTTGTACTGGCCTTCAAAGTTCTTGGCAGATTAACACGGCAACAATGCTGCCTGATGGAGCTTGCCTTGTAATTTATGTACCTTCTCTGGCTCATGGTTTCCACTCTGCACCTGTTCAGAGCCTACAATAAACACTGTCTCCATGCCCGGGCTGCTTTGAAAAAGATGGTGACAATGTTAGTGGGTGTACAGGTCAGGGCTTAAAAAAAAAGAAAAAAGAAAATGGCCCTCCATTCTCTTATTTTATTTTCCTTTGGACCTGTACCAGAAACTTGAGGGGGGCACTTCCAGGCCAACTAATAAATCAGTGTAGGCGAGATGGATTCATTGATAGGAGAGCAACATAAAAGGCCTCCATTGTAGTAATGTGGACAAGGTGTTCAGGTTCCTTCCTCTGCTGCTCACAACTCTCATAAGATGGATACCGAGCGAGTTTGCAAGGTACTACTTAGCAGCACCTTTCGCCAAGACCTGGAGTCGGAAAACCGTGCAAATGTTTTGCATTAAGGGTTTCACCAGCACAAGTTGGGATCCAGGGGCGAGTGAGGAATGATCATGGGCGTGAGTTGTGGGTTTTACTGCGAGAGATACAGCCAGAGCGTCAGTGGACGCGGTGATCGGTAACAGCGAGTGTTCATAAAGATGTCACAGGGAAAACTTCGGGAGACACAAAGTCTCAATTTCAGCCAAGGTGCTGCCAGCCAGATGTTGAGGCACGGAACAGCAACTGGAACACAACCTGCCTGTCCGCCATGCCAAATCTGGAGCTAACAGCCAGAACCTCAGCGCCCTTTTGAAGTGAGTGCCAAGAGGTGTCCAGACCCTTAACGACCTGAAATTTATTACAACACCATCTTGCTCGGAGTGAGAGGTCGACGTTTGTCCGGTGAAACGTCTCTTCATCCCGTCTTTCCCTCAGTGCCTCCCTTCGCTCGCTTTTATTCCTCCCACTCTCTTCTTTCCCTGCACCTGTTTAACACCTTGACTCCATTTATGACCTTTGTCAAGCTGCTGTTAAGTGTTTCATGTTACCGTTGCCATCGTTGCGATACAGCTGGCTGAGCAAACACGGGTTGCATGTGATCCTGGGCCCCACTGGACTTTTTTTTTCTCTCTCCCAGAACACTTCCCTCTTAATAAACAGTGTCAGTATCAGACATTCGTAGTATGGAGTGCAAGCCAAACAATGCCTGAAAGCAGATAACAATATAATGTCGTAGTTGGTGTAAGAATACAGCTGTGGTGGAGGGTTTGAATTATTTTTCCTATGTAAAACAGACGCGGATTTATGGAGCAAAATCAGAATGGCAACAGTAAATGGAAGCTTAATTTATTCAACAGTGTTAGCTCATAATTCAGTCTTTTAATGGCTAAAGAGTGTCATAAATACATGTATGAGTGGAACACATGTCATAGAAATCATAATTTAAAAGACTGAAAAGAAGACTTATACCTGTCGGCTATGAGTTAACATGAAGGATTATTATCTTAAAAATATCTGTTATCACACTATTTTACATTTTGAAGTGTTCCCACCACTCAACGCCACATGTAGAAAAAATTGTTAAGTAAAAGTATTGTTTGACCTGTGATTGACTTAGGCCAAGACCATATGGCCTGATAAGTAAAAAAAAAATTGCAAAGCAAAACCATGTGAAACAAAGCATACGTACTGGAAACGGCAAATTCCAGAGGGGATTCCCCCCGCCTTCCACTGAGACAAGTGTGCGGCTGCAACATTTAACTGAAACAAAATGTGAGCAAATTTGTACCCGTAAACGTTAAAATTACTGTTGCTCATTTCAACCTCTGAGTCTTTGTTGCTGCCAAATAAGTCTTTGAGGCTTTGCACAGTCGTGCGCAAAAGAAATAGAGTGATGTATAAAGTGCGGGGAGGGGAAGGGGGGGGGGGGGTATCAAAGAAAAATATCTGGCAAGGAGATTTACAACTCAGGCGAAATGTTTCCAATGCTGCTCAAGCAGAAGTAGCAGCAGTAAGTGTTTTGAACCTGAGGTCGGACAGCGCAGGAAGGGTGGCAGGGGGGGCGGGGGGCTGTGCCTCAAAATGGCTTTACGACCCTTGTTATCAGGTCTAAATAAATAAATAAAAATCCCTCCTAAGGGGGGCTAACATTTCATACTTCAGCTGCTATTCATAACTCCGGGGCCATATGGCTCGCCTGGAGTTTTATATCTTTAAAAGTCATGATGCTTCAATTTGTATAGATATGCAGGTTGATGTGCTGCAGGTGTGGGGTTTTGATGTTTGAACAGCATAAAGCTGCGGCGTGAACCGCATGGAAATCTCCACGGCCCCCTGTGGTAACAGCACATTATTTGTAGTCTCCGCTATTCATCTGGCAGCATTGTTTTATCTGACTTTGAGATGTTTTATTTTTTTTGCATATTTGCCTGCCTTGTATTTTTAACAGCAGAAGGAAAAGCTCAGGAAAGCTGTGTGTGTTGATACGCATTTAACCAGGAGACACATCATGCAACATCGAGGCAGATTAGCAGAGGTCCACTCAAATACTGCACTGGGTAAAAAATATGCAAAGCTTGATGATGATGACAATAATGCATTTTTGCTTTTGTGTGGAGCAATTTGTATTGGGCTCTGTTCTCTTGTTGTACAATCCTGATCAATGTTAATGTTCAGACAAGCTGAAATGAAAAAGAAAGAAAGAAAAAAAAGAGAATGTTTATTGCATCAAAGGACATTTCAATTAAATTGAGAAAGTCAAAACACAACCTTTGCCAAAGATATGTCGCACAGCATCAGGGACACTTCTTTAACAACAAACATGAAGTTAAATAGATTTACAATGTTTTTTTTCCATGTGGTGTGGATGAAGTGATGTTTGTGTCTGCTATTGATACCGACCTACACTTTCATGTCTGTCTGACAAAACACTGGGTTTGAGAGTTTATGTTGACACCATGTTTAATTGCAGGTGTTAAATTAAAGCTGCTAGGTAGAGGTGGCCTAGTGACGAGGGAGACATGCATCGGACCAAGGGTTTGTCGGTTAGGGGCCCAGTCGAGGCGGTCTCCCCCTGGAAGGATGGACAAACCCCCCCCCTCCACCACTAACAAAAGAGATTCCACCTCTAATGCTCTTGAGCAAGGCACTAACCCCATCTGCGCCCCCTAGACGCTCTCAGCTGTCCACTGCTCTGTGGCCTTGCAGGCCACGGATGGGTCAAATGCAGAGGACAAATTTCCCACGACTTGTGTGTTTGCATGTGCATGTTGAGTGGGACGATGTGTAATTCTAATTCTAATTCTAAGTAGCTAGTTCACTGTATGTCAATTGGACATTCACAAGGACTGTAAACAAAAATCATCCTATTTGCCCTTATTGATTATGGTAAATGTTTATTTTACATTTCAGTTAAAATTATGCAAAGGCTTAAAATTATAATCCATGACATTTCAGCAAGCTCAATGTCATTGTCAAAAAGTAATTGATAATGTGTTATAATTTAGTCAAGACAAGTTCGAAATGAAGAACATGCATTCATTTGACAGGTTAAATGTTTTTGTATGAAAACATTCAACATGGATCTGGATACAAACAAGTGAGCAGTGGATACATGAACCATGTGCAGTAAGTGTGTTTGAATGTGTTTCTGTATGTGTGTAATGTGGGGGGCGGGGGGGGGGGGGGGTCCCATGTGAGTATGCTATAAATTACAGCATGTAGTTGTGTTAGGGGGGGGGGGGGGGGGGGGGGGGGTGTCCCATGTGAGTATGCTATAAATTACAGCATGTAGTTGTGTTAGGACATACTGTGGAGATATGAGAGACAAGATTACTGGAATATAGTGGTTGGGGGAGGCCGCCATACTTCCCCACTTATGCCTCCCCCACCCAGTGCCAGGCACAGAGGGGGGTTCCTGGATGGCAGTGTTGCCCATATGGCCAATCACTCAAGCATGCCGAGGTGCTTTCAAAGGGACCTGGCAGCAACTTGACGCGGGGCTGTCTCCACAGGGGTCAGCGGCCGTCTGGGCAGGAGAGGCCAATCTCCTGCTGGCCTCTGGAAGACAGACATATCGACTCTTGAGTTGTAACCTCTTCCTCTTTACCCCACCTCCAATGCATGCGCACCACTGTCAACCCTTTCCATGTATAGCACAAAGGGCAACCATGGTCTGCTAATGGGCCAGCAGGGACCATGACCTTGAGAGCTGGACACACGAGGAAGGAGTGCGACGCGAGACCGAGCTGACTAACCAGCCTCTTATTTACGACTTCATTTTAACTGTTTGTTTTTTTTCTTCCCCTAGAGCGTTTTACTTAATCTAAAGAATTCCTATAATACACTGACTTTTAAAACATTCATTTATAGATATGGGGCTCAATGATAATAACATTAAATAAAACATTTGTTTTATTTATATCTAACTGTGAGTTCAAATATTTATGAGCTGAAATCTAAATCAAGTGAATTTACCATGTTCAGAAAAAAACTTATACAGCTCACAAACCACAGTCAAAAGTGCGGTATTGTTTTATTTTGATGTGTTTGTGATTTTATGTTATTCACGCAAATGTGGTTGGCCAAATATGAACACTTTTTATTTTTTATTGCAATGAAATTAACAACTTTGCACAGGTGTCTGTAATATACTGGTAACTTTATCTACAACCCCATAATCTATGATATCACCCAAAATCTGCTGATGTCCTGCTCCACTTACATGAAAATCTGCTGCATGCCTGTCATAGATAGTATTTTGTTGATTGTTTGTCTCGCAATTTGGGAGACAAATGTACTAGTCTATCATAGCTCATGCTGACATCAAGGAGTAGATCAAATATAAAATATGTATGTGGTTGGTTAAGCATGGTGTGACAGAATGCTTTAGCTAGACAGTTCCAGGAGTAGTAGAATAGTAATTAAGGTGTCTAAATGAACAGTAAGGTTAGAGATCGGCCCAAGGTTATGGACTATAGCGGCAGTTGTTCCTGTTCTGTCTTGTTTTTTCAGAGAATAAAAAAAGGTTGTATTTGAAAGGATTTGCAATCATTTGAAACCCCGACAGCAAGGTGAGTACCATTAGTATATACATTGATAACATTGGGTGAGTTTTGTTCTAAATGAGGACATCTTATGAGTGTAATATTCATATCTGAAGTGTTCCTTGGGTCTGGAAAGGTCAAGGTCAAGAATGCCAATGGGAGTGACTGTAGATTCAATTTCTTCGTCTGAAGACGGCGTTTACGAGACTGTGACATTATCCACAGCGACAAAGTCTCACATCTGCACAGATTTTCAGCTGTTACAGTCATTCACGTGGATGGGTGTCAGCCTTGAGTTATCAGTGACCCGCAGAGGGCAACGGAAAACCCCGTGCAGTGCTAAAACCTGCTAGATTTGATGACATCGTGACTATTCATGAAATGAAACAAGTTGGATCAACCTGGATAAGTTGTTTGTGTTTAAAAGCAGTGGAGAAATAAATGCTCCTGCAATCAAAATGTCAGGAAAAATTAACGAGCAGTATATGTAACTCTCGAGCTTTTCCTGCTTACGAGATTTGATGGATTGATGGATCAGATTTAGCAGAGTTTTCCTCCCTCCTCCGAGAGTTCAGTCTTTTTGACAGGATTCTAACAGTTTCCCAAGGTAAAAAACATAAACCAAGGGTTTTACAAGGATAACACGGTTCATGGCAAATATGTCCTTTACGCAGATGTCTGGCCTTATACCACACATGGAATAAAAACCGGGTCTGATCTGGATGAGCGCCAAGCCTGACTATGCTCATTCTTCTTTGTTTCTTTGTACACTTCACACACATTGAGTGAGTATTTTTAACATTTAAAGGCACAGAATAGTTTGTAAATTCTATATCTCGCCACAAGGCGAAGACTTGATTCATGGTTCACGGCTGCCAATGCTGCAGGACAAAGACGTCATAACTGTAACATCATACAACCAAGCTTTACTTTTTTTACTTTTTTAGCCTTGCTATTTGCTCTTTTTTTCTGACTGTCTACAGTTGTTGAGTTGTGTTTAATAGAAAACCTCTGTGTGCGTTTAGCTCGAAACACACATACAGAAAAAGCTGGTTCCTCGTATCGCAATCTTCGTGATTCTGGATGTGAATCACTGTGAGCTCCAGGGTGCTCCTCTGTACTGCGGCTGACCCCAAACTCCGAGTTTACTCTGGAGTGTGTTCAGTGAAAAGTGGAAAGTGTTTCACAGTATTGTTATGTCTTTTGGAAGATTTAACAAACAGGAGTAGCACAGCGAGAGAGGCAGAGGGACTCGGCTGCTATACGCGGCTGTGGGCCGACTGTTGTCAGCATTCCCGCTCTGCTCTCCTCTTTCAGCTGCCCAGTCGCTCAACGCGCCCTCCTTTTTCGGGGGGTGATCATGAATCATGGAAATTGATTACGCTGTCACATCTCAAATCCCCTTGCCCAGAGCTTGACCGCAGAGTGTGTGACTGCAGGTCGGTCAAGCCTGCTTAAGGGATGCACACACAGGCCAGTCAGCTGGACGGCCCCCACGGGGTCACGCAGCCCCCCGCCGTAGCGAATGGAAAAAGATCAGTCACGTCTGAGGGAAGAAATGAAGACGTTCCGTTTAAAATACCAGGCCGGCCCTCGCTGCCCGTGCTACTCCTGATTGTTTTTACCCCTCCAGGTCCTCGTCACCACTTTCCTTGCGTGTCATCTGTCTTTATCAGTGTGCTATGCTAATGACTTCACCTCTGACTACGGACCCGCTCCACGCCGACGTCCTTTCACATACCAGGAGAAGTCTTGAGTAACTTCATGAGGTGCTAGAGGAGCTCTTGGGGTTTTGAATATCTTCGTCTCATCACATATGAGAGACAGGCAAGAGGGATACAGGGAAATAAAATTACTGAACACTAATCCATCTCCCCTAAATGAAGAAGAAGGTATGAGTTGCCTTTCCTAGAACTTCAATATGCAGAATCAGGTGCAGCTAACAAAATAGTTCAATCCAGCCAACATTTTAGGAGAAGCACATGTGATCCCACAACAGTAAAAACCACATGAGTGTGTTATGCTATGATATAGAAAAGTAAGTAAAAGTTGCAAGAGAAAAAAAGAGGAGGTTTCACAATCATACGCTTTTCACTTTAATCTTTTCCAAACCTTCCCCTTGGGCATATTTCTGTCTTATGCACATTCAGTCATACCCACAAAAGCACTCTTCAATATGCTTTTTGCCTAACTTCCAAGTGTTTGTAGTTCAGCGTATCAACATGATATTTCAGCTTCTTTGGCTCACCTTTACCTTTAACCTAGAGTTTCCAACAGACGCCCCTTAATGATTTCTGCAGATTGTTGTTCTTTTTTATTGTGAAGATAAATCTGCTGTAACAAGCTGAAAACACCCATAAATCTGGGCCCGAGCTCAGGTTGCAATGAGACTTTAAGGGTCAGTGTTGCCATGACGACACAGCAATCCTTCAGAGGGTTCAGGCGAGCGCTATAAAAGGGGTGAGTGTCTGTGGCCCTTGTTCATACCTGGCATTAACATGCGTCATGGGTGAACTGATCACAAGTGGACAGTATTAAGTATGTCAGTTCACACCTGGCCTAAAAATTCATTTCGGGATCGGGTCTCACTTGTCTGCTCTTTAAATCTACTTCATTTCTGTTCACAAAGATCAAATGCGTTGTTATTACTAGCCAATATCACAGCAACAGACTGGTCAGTTGTCGGTGTGTGCGAGTGTTTACGCATTTTGTTACTTTTTGGCCTTTAAGCCTTTTAGACAATCTGTTTACACTGGCCCACATATACTTACTAAGTTGTCATATGAAAGTAGTTTGTAGGTGCGTTATGAGCAGAGATAATTTCTGTCAGTGTGGTGGCAAATCTTTAATGAGTAAAGAATCCTAAGAATGGTGAAAAAATGATGGCACTGAAAACTAAAACACCACATTTAACCAAATTCCGGTTTCCGCATTATCATTGAGTATCCGCCTTGTATTAGTCCAGCAGTTTGAGTATTTTTTGTGAGTTTTAAATTGAAATATTTGCGCACAGACAAAAGACAGACCGAACTTACGTCGGCAGATCAAAGACAAACACTCAGTCATCATCTGGTCTGCTGCTCATTGTTTCTTGAACTTCCAGGGGCAGCATGCAATCGCCGGAGTGCACTCCCAACAAGGTGTCGCAGCGAGGAGCCAGAGCCTGTGCTGAAAGACAAATCTCACACTCGCAACTTTACTCGGCCCCAAGTAAAGCACTGGCTCGTACAACTATCTTTACAGGGACAGTTTGCTCTCCACCATTTTAATGAATGCCAGTTGTTCCTGTGGTCCATAATCAGGAACTTCATTTTTGGCCGGAGAAAAATCAAATACAAAAGGCTATTCAGGAGCAAGTTATATGTTCTTGCTGATCGATCATGTCTACCTGTCTTTTGTATCAACTTCTTGAATAAAGGTTTCCACTATTCATCAAAAGGATTCTATTTGATGAAGGTATCCGGCAAGGTGGCAGTACAGGTTATGTATCAAAAGTGCATGTTGGACAAAAATATAATATTAAAGATACTATTTTTATATTTATTCTCTTTCAATATTGTTGGCTATTTGTCATTAATTGTATGTGACTAGATTCACTTGCCTTGTATATCCTTTGTTTAAGGTCTGCTTGATAGATTTACACGCACACACACACACACAGATGCATGCATGCACGCAGACACAGGTGAAACTGGTAGTCTGGTTGAGGATGTTAAGAATTTGGACTTTGATTCATTCATGCTATGTATGTCCTGCAAAAAGAAATTGTTTTTATGCATTGGTTTAGCATTCCAGTGTAGCAACTTTAGCCTTGATTGAAGTGTGAGCATCTGTTGAAACTTTACCACTGTCATACCAAGAGTTGTTTTTATCTCATCTTGTACAACCAGTGGTTGACAGTCTCTTGGGTGCACTGAGGTAGTTGTGGCCTTAACAGCCAACATCAGCAGCAAAATTGCTGTATAGCAAGTAGCAGGGAGTGCTTTTTGATATGTACGTGAAATGTCTTTGACCTACTTAGTGAAATAGCCTGGAGAAGATTGATTTAGAATTTGTCTTGGTACTGCTACAGCTACAAGCAGGGAGATACAGTGTTGCTCACATGACCTCACCATTGTGCTAACTGACAACACAGCGAATATTTTTTTCTTGTTAATGTATGAAATTACAGCGGTTGTTTGAGATTTCCTCATCTGAGGCATGGCTCAAAGGATGCTCTCCAACTTACAGCCTAGGATTTTGGAGCGGATGTTTGCTTTTTCCAAATACTTGTCAACGAGTGCCATGGATAACAGCACAACTCTTGGGAATGGAAGACAACCTGAAAAAGTGTTTTCAGGTTGAAATGGCGGGGCTGTGATGACAAAGCTCAAAGTGCTTGCCCCATAGAAGAGAAAGCCATACAAATGCAATGCTGTCTGCAAAGGTCTCCGGCATAGATCAAATATATATTTCATGAAATCACAGAAAAGGCCTTACACAGCCATGAAGGAGCTCAGCAAATACTCACCGTTGAGGCACGGCAGGCTGAATTCATCAGCTTTGCACAACGGTGGAGCAAAACTGTGGACTGAAGAAACAAATCACCGCCGCAGGAGTCGAACAGCAGTCGTCACCTGTGATGAATCAGGGGGAGGCTTTGAGGAACATGATGAAAGTCTGAAGCTGGTGGGCAGAAGTTGTTTGTCATGGAAAAACTGCTGCTATCGCCACCTGTGTCAGTACAATCTCCTCACAAAGGCACACCATGTATGGGCTGGAGAGTTTATCACCTCTTCTATCCCACAGGTGGCCAGTGAGAGGACCTTTTCCACCCTGGATCGCAAGAAAAGCCGCACCAAGAACCTGTCTCACTCTTTAAAATCTGTATTTGTTTATTTTCATAGCAATGGTTGAGGACAATGAACTTCAAGATGATGTCATTGACAAGAGGGCAGAGTTTTTTAGCATTCCCCTAAAGCCCTGGCATAATCGGAAAACTCAATATCTGGATAGGTAACTTGTTAAGCTGTCCCAAATTTCCTTCCATAACAGATAAAGATATCGGCCAGACTTAGGTAGCAATTTTGGCATCGCTTGCATGAACAGCTCAGGTTAGCCCACAAAATTAGTGGTCTGGCGTGAACAAGGTGGTCAAGGACTGGAGTCAAATTTCCCACCTGAATTATTGTTTCAGTCTGCCACTGCTCACAACTACGGTATATTTCAAGAAATCTGTTTTTTCAGCTTTCTTATTGAACCACTCGTCTCGTATGCACAGCCATGGTTACTATTTTTCCATCTTTCCTTCCTCTCTACACTGCAGGTCCTGTGTTCCTTCGCACTTTTGATGCATTGCCCTCACTGATTAGAGGCTATTGGGTTCAGGCCCAAGGCATTTTCAGTCCACTCCCTGCAAAAAAAAAGGGCCCATGAATTACACCACAGCCCAAGCCCCTCATTTTGGATGTCAATGTTTCACATCCTGAGCAGCTAGCCACTTCAACAATATTATTGCTTTTCAAATACTTTAACCCAACAATGGGGTTGCCACGAGACAACAAACCTTTGCATGTGCCGCTTGGGTCTGAGTAAACAGACAGCTCAAACGCACTGCAAATCCGCCATCATCAGCTCCTCTCTCGATGACAGCTGAGCGAAGTACACATTTCCGAGCATTGGGGGGTAAATGGAAATAAATAATGAATTCAAAATAGCTGTGGTTTTGTGCCTTTCTACCAGAGCATCTGTTTGGGATCTGTTTTTATTTTTCGCTCATTAGATCCTTCTTCACTTTTAAGTTAAGCATAATCTTTTCTTAGAAGTTGATCATTGCTGCAGAACGCTAAAGGATACGCTGACTCTTCAGACGGCTGCCAAAGCTAGTTATCACCCAAATCAAGCTTTCATCGGTTACTTAGTTTGTCCTCACCATGCACATCAAACAGTTCAACGATCCTCTGGTGACATTTCATTCCAGACCGTTCGATCTGTGACACGCAGAGGACACCAGAGCGGAAGAAAGAAAGAAGTGAATACTGCAGATTAATAGAAACCATTCAAAATGCAGTCATAAATTGTAATCACATGTGAGATGTCTTTGTCATCATGTGTTACTAAAAAGAAACATACAAACATACATACATACACAAGCTCACAGAGAGGCAAAATATGCACGGTAGAGTTATATTTCTGTACATGTGCAACAATATTCCTGGTTTGAACTCTGTAAAATCAAATAGAAAAAAAAATCATACATTTACAGAGCAGAGGTTTGCTAATGATTTGAGGGCCAATGCAGATATAAAGATATAATTCCTTTGTTGCATTGTTTTCGGAATGCGTAACTGGATTTCCAGAAACATAGCATTGTATAATATTATATTGTAGAATACATTTTTTAACCTTTTTTCAAAATAGCAAAATATCATTGGACACAAATGTTTTCTTTTGGGATTCTCTCAACGTCTCAGTGTTGGATTACCAAAGCTCATCAAACACGACATAGGCAGAAAAGTGTAATAATGCCTGGTAATTTCTACAATCTGCCTCTAATATTCGCTAATTAAATTGTCATTGGACAATGTATTTGAGCAGCCTGTGGGGAAGAGACAATTTGAAATTGCCTGCATCGAAGCGGTTTCCCAGGAGGCCTATCCATCACATAATCTTGTTATTGTCTGGAAGATGAGAAATGCATTAAGCTGTATTGTAATTTTCCCTCCAAAAAAGTGTGCAAATATCTCCTGTCGGATGTGGTTGAGGCTTTGTGCAGAAAGTAAATAGGCATAACACAGGACTGAATTGTTGTTTAATAAAAGGGGGATTAGAAACAAATTCATATTCAAACACATTCCCAAGTGGTTGTCTGTGTAGTTGATCTTATTATCATGATTGTTCACAAACAAGTATTGAAGTACAATGTGTATTATACACGTGTATGCGTACTACATCAACAACATAAATATGTTTTTTTCTTCCTGTGCACCAGGACGGTCCATTAAAAACCTTTCATGAATGATAAATATTCACATGAGAAAAGGGTTGTATGCCTTTATGGAACTATTAAAATTGGAATAATAGATAATGTAATCAATGTAAACATGAATAAATACAGTGCTTATTGCACATTCAACTGGGAACTTTTTTTTTTTTTTTTTTTTTTTTTTTTTAAATCAGCCATTGCACTTCAAGCCATTAAGAGTAGCTGGAAAACGATTCTTTATTAGTGAAGGATGTATGCTCCCACTTCAGGGCCATCCCGCTGGGGAAGTCCTGAGAATTTATGTTCCGTGGGGAGCCCGATAGTGAACAGACGACTCACATGTGTCTTTGCGTTGCTTTCCCTGCGGCCTCCTTTAAAGGCATTTTGAACTGATTTGGGGGATATCGTAAAGCAAATGATAAATTTGTACCCCTGTCAAGTGCGCCTGTGCGCTGACGATTTGCTCCAGGAATCATGCAGGAATGCCATATATCCCGACTGATTGCTACTCCCCGCTAGTTGATGGCGTAGTACATTACATCATTAAAGGTATTGGAGGAAATAACTTAGGCTTTGTTCCCGCTATTGTTCTGACATCCAACAGCCCATTTGATGTAATAAAGATGCATTCAGAGAGACAGACACTGAACATGTGTCTCCTTACTAAAGCGAAAATACATATTCTGTTCTATGTTTTTCTCGAAGGCTTCAACATTTTACGCATGGTTTCTGTGAGGTGAGGATAGCTTATGTGCCTCTGTGCTTTGGCCCGCTACTCCCTTAAGTAAAATTCATCTTTTTTGTTCCAGTACCTCTTTTACGCGTCTTTGATTTTACTGCTGCAGCTTGTTCCTTTTATGCCTAAAGACATTTAAGGTGACTCATGTAAGTGGAGAAAGCAGTGAACTTCTTCATTTCAAGTGTCCAAGCCCTGGCATAATTAATAAATTGAATATTTGCCCAGGCTGCTGGGGGAGTAAATGACAAACCAGCCCGGGTCCCTTTGTATTTTGGAGGAGATTAGCAGGATTTCAGCCATGGTTTCAGATTAGATGGCGTGAGAAATGTGGCTTGAAGGTTCAAGGAAGCGAAGGGGCCTGATGCTGCTGCCGCTGCCTTGGCTCCCCTATTCCAGCCTCAGGGGTGGCTGGTAATTCCCCCGGGCCAGGGCAATAAAACTCCAGTTTCTACTGTACCTGCCAGCTGAGCGTCTTAGTGTGTTCAAAACACAGGGAGCATGAAATTCCAGAGGAGCCATATCCAAGTGCCAGCCCCCTTCATTATGACATCAGAACCCTCTGAAGTCAACAAGCATGAAGGCAGACCGGAGCACTGTGTGGGTTCACAGCCTTGAAGGGGCTCCATCGCTTTTAAGGGCTGTGTGGGGGGATCACAAACGGAGGGCAACAGGGGGAGAGAAGGATTACATCTATCACCATGCATATGTGCTCACATCTAAAAGGCCTGTTTGCCACTTTCTGCCTCATGCGAGTCCCCCGACTGTTATGATAGCCAAGAAAGTAGTAAAGGTTTTGGCGGTACCATAAACACAGCATGACATTGGGTATCAGATACTTAAGGGCCCCGTGACGAAGATCTGTGGAGAAGCGCCGAATACTGGTAGAAAAGTAAACATAGAATTGGTGATAAGCACAGCTCGTTGTGGCCGTGATCCATTTGTCATCTTAATAAACGCCCCTTGAAGCCATATAGTAAAGCTGAAGCTCATGTAAAAAAAACTGTCTCAAGCACAATGGTTAAACAATGAGTGAACATAATGTAGATGCAGTTATTGTAATGCAATGTCTTTTCTTTTAAGATAACTACTGACAGATTATAAGGTAGAAGGACAGGAAATACTAAAAGAGAGAGTGGGGGTGTATGGCATGCAGGTCCACCAGCATTGGACTGTTATACGACACGTGCCTTAACCATTAGGCCACTTGGGTGCCAAGATCAGATGCAATTTAAGTAGAGGCCAAACAACATTTTGCAAAATCACTGAAAATGAAATGTGCACATTTAAAAAGCGAGACGTGAGAAAGACAGAAAAAGAAATTGTCAAAAGTTTAGCTGTGGATTGTCCCTTTAAGTTGTTTTACTTAATACAGATTTTTGACAAATGGGAAATACGTTTCTTATTGCATTAATTATTCCAGGTCTCTCAGCCCCATTTACTGATTATGTTTATGCAGCTCTCCGTTTCTAATTCATTCTGAATGTGTGGATACTCTTAGACTTGCAGATATCTACACACACGCGCACTCACAGTTTTCTTGGAGGTGTTGACAGAGGCCGACTTCATGCATGGCAACCATTACAGTGGAGCATTGAGATGGAACATAGGAAATGAACTGATCTGTTTTTCTAAGTGACCATCAGAGAGTGTAATTAATCATCTGTGCAAATATTAATCCTAGGGGCTCCTTGATAATGCTTCACTGAGAAGGTCATTATAAGCAGGAGACTCTATTGGCTCACTGACTAAAGTAACAATTATAGCAATTGTAAAGTTGTGAATTAGATAATTCAACAGTAACATTACGACATGGAACTCCTTATTTGAAACAGTATACATCGAAAGATGTGCTAAGCAAAAATAAAAACTTATTGTGCTACAATAAGTATAATATGTGCTTAATCTAGGCTGTTTTGAATGAAGACTTGACTTGATTAGATTGTTTTTGTGTGGATTTTTAAATAAAAATGGAACTAAATGCTTGCCTTCAAAGGAATCTTTTTTTTTTTGACAAATATGATAATTTATTAGCGCATTCATCAAAGCTGAGCATTTCATGTCTTCTGTGGGCTGGACTGAGTGGACACACATGGTAATAATCCAAACTGTTTCCACAATTGTTTAAAAGGAAATAACAGAGACATTTAAGACCAAGATCAAGTCTGGGGTGGAATGTGCTTTAATTGCCGTCCTTGGCAAAGGAAACACGATTGAGTATTTGATCTTGCCCAGTGTTGGCATCGTTTTAAACATGGCCAGTCAGTCTTTTCCTGCCAAATCAATGAAAGACAATAATAGTTGATAATAACAATGACCAAGCACGTTCAGTCTGCGTTGTCCGATCCAGCCAAATTCTGATCATTTCTGCGGCTTCCACAACAGCATGCAGCCCACATTAAGGAGCAAAATGAAATTCCTCGTGATGGATGACTTCAGGAGGCTGCTGGACAGGAATGACCATCCAGAGCTGGGATGGTATCCCAAATCTCTACATAATGGCTTCAGCTGCCTTGTCAGTCACCGGAGCCCACGCTGCTTTTTAATCGAACCGCCAGTAATGACTCGGTCAAACATGACCTGACAAATTGATTTGGATTCCCCTCTGATGAGCCCCTCTGCGAAACAGTCCCTCTGTACACTGGGCCAAACGTTGTCCCGGAAAGAAATGATATGAAGAAATGCAATAAACAGAGATGCAATAAAGCTTCAGGCAGGCCTTTGATCAATAGAGAATGTACAGAACAATGAATGTGAACCCTCTGATTAAAGGAGACACAGGATTGTATTGTATGAACTTTACAAGAGCATGCAACACAAATTCAACGCATCTAAGATTGCCGCCTCATAGATGTGGAACAACACATGCTCTCATACGCATGAGCAGCATACACAAATTTAAAAAGATGACATTATTAAAGATGCATTTGGACAGCTTCTCTTTTTTTGTTATTCTAAAGTTAAACATATAGCTTTGTGGCAAGCGAAGATAAATGCATATAACATAAGAAATAATTATGATGCAAATAGAGGTGACTTCGAGTCAACATTCCACTCCTCCCACCCAAGTTTTGTATTTATAAAAGAGAATGCTTAATTTCACTTGTCTGAATTTTGTTCCGCTATGTAACCATGTGCAGGCAAGACTTCCAGTGATTTTAATCTATCACAGTGCAAAAATCTGGCTTCCAAACTGTATTCTTGAATCTGGGGAGCCAGCGGGTGAAGCATGGGGATTCACTTGGGAGACATTTTGCTGTCACCAACAAACAGACTTTTTATCAAATTGTGTACGGCTAACACATTTCACATTCTCCTTCTCACTGCTTTCGAGAACACCCCAGAGGAAATGTCTTGATGTTCTATATGCCTGATGATGATATCTAAATCTCAAAGCATCTGCTCTGGCAAAAACAAGGAGCAGAGTCGAAGCGGAAGGGGATCGGGAGTCATGTTGGGGCACTTGAGGTGGAACTGGGCAATGGGGTAACTCGGAGGAAAAGTGCTTCAGTATGGGTGGATGCATACTTTTACTTCAGCCTCAGCACAACGTAAATGAAGTTATTGTGAAATGAAAAAATCTACACTGGAATTTGTGAATTCACCCAATGTTATTTTCTGGCTGTACTCTACATGTTTTATATTTGTGAGACACTGACTTATCTTGTTTCCACCTTGCAAAAATGTCTTACAATGTGAAATATTATTTTTGCAAAATATGGTTCGATTTAGGCCGATATTGAATAAGACTTGGCTCAAGCCTAATCTGCAATAACTTCAATCCACCTCCTGAAGTTGAAAGACATTTCTCCTCCTTCTCCCCGCTGAGCGAGGTGAGGTGAAAACTTTCCGAGCGCCATTGGGAGGTTAATTAACAAGGCGGGTGTGAAGAAACTCTTGCTCTTGGTTGTTTTTACCCCCTGATGGGGGACACCCACTCAGTCAATCGTTCAGCGTGTGCCTCTTACTTACAGGGAGGAAGTGGGGTACGTTTGCCTTTACGGCCCTCCCAGCCCTCGTCCAACTCACTCTTCCAAGTGACCAATCGCACACTGAGAAACACACAGGCCAATGTGTATACACATAAGCACATGTTTCCTTGTGCGTCATAGGGAGTAGTGGCACACGCTGTGTCTGGAAAAGGCCAACATGCACAGATATCTCAAGGAATACATAAATAGTGGAAGGTGAATCCTTCCACTTTTGACTCTGGGACATCAGATCATTGTTTTGCTTCTGCTGAGTTAATGTGGCCCGCCTCCATCTCTGTCTTTCTTTACACTCCTCCCCTGCTCGATTTTCTCATGTGCTGTCCTCCTGTTTCTCTTGGCACCTTATTAGCACCCCAACTGCTCCTAAAGGAGCACATCTGGACTCAGATTCCTGAAGCAAATTCCCAAACCAAATGGCTGTGGCTTTTATGAAGCGCTCTGTCTCCATACA
This sequence comes from Colistium nudipinnis, assembly GCA_016785305.1. Lineage (NCBI taxonomy): Eukaryota > Metazoa > Chordata > Actinopteri > Pleuronectiformes > Rhombosoleidae > Colistium > Colistium nudipinnis. Next base: position 253,736 of record JAFBJU010000077.1, read on the forward strand.
GAGTATACAGTTTATTTACCCAGTTCCTGTATTTTCAAGTCTATTAATAACACAGAGTAGATTTGATCTATAAACCATCTTCAATTCTGACTGTTTGGAATTGCCGTAGTTGAAGGAGTTTATAATTAATTCATTAATTTTATAAATCATTTTCCTGCCAGATGGATACGGTAGGCTCTTGGCTTTACTTCTTTTCCAGCTTGATGATATGGAAGTATTTAGATTTTTTGCTACATCTTGACTGAGTATATATTATTTTATAGAACCACTGTTCAATTCATTGTAAAATCGGCAAACTGACTAAGGCCTCGTCCACACTGGTCTGTTTTTGTTTTTTTCTGGTGCATTTCCTGAGAAATCGAAACCCCAATGCGGCCTGAATGTGTTGTGAGATCTGATCACCCAAACCCCATTCAGAAATGGTTCTTACACATGTGGCCATACCCTTTTATATGTGTGGATGCAAGTTTGTCCCCTGGCTCCATAAATGAGCAGCAATTCAGCTGACGTCCTCTGACCCGCCGTAGTTTAAGAAATAACCAAATGGATTTTAACTCTTCTCAGTGTCCAAATATTTTTTCATTTGTGACAACCGACCCAATTTACTATCCAATAATCTTTGTGAAAAATAAATTTGTAAAAATGCTAATCTGGATTGAGATTTTTGAACAATTGTCCACTCTGTCTGATCCTGAAGCCAGAATCTCTGTTCAGGGGGTACTCTCCTAATCCACTCTTCTCCCTAAAAGAAAAAGTATTTCATTCAGTTTATGTCGAACCCAATTGGTATGTGCAGACCTCAAGTTTGCAACATTCCTGCGAAAAAATTTGAAAGAACTGACATTATTGTTACTGTATGAAAATACGGATGTGCACATCGGAAGATATGATATATGAAATGGAATAGCCTAAACACTCCCTACAACTTGTTCTTTCTGTCTATCTTTAATGGGACATTTGAGATAGCGCTTAGTCTGTCACATTACATGATGCTCTGCAACTAATGCAGCCAACAAATGTGCAAATCATGGATCCCAGTTTTGTGTACGATCCATCCTCAGAAACAGGTGGCAGCCGCTGTAAGACCAGATGTCCCTATGCAGCCGTGGTAAAATAGGGTCTGTTGCAGTACAGCGGTGAACAATGCGTGACAAAGACTGAAGATGGTCCTGCATGTGTTCAAACCCCAAAAGTGTGAGCAATGGGTTAAGTCTGCCAATGGGGGGATAGGGTGTGCAGATTCGCCCAAAGTTGTGCCAATGTCCTCGGGGGAAATGAAGAAAATGAGCAGCCCCACCTCTGAAAACCATCTCCTGTTCAAAAGTGAGGAAGTGGATGTGGAAGAACAATGCAGAAGCCATGTATAAAATCCCCCTGAGCTGCCTTCACCCCCGACACAGCACTGTCGATCCATCGGTTCCTTTGTTCAGACATTTCTGCTTGTTAATGCCATGCTACAAAATCTCCTTTGGCCATTTGCTCGCACAGTATAAATAGAAATGGAGCATAACTGGGGGGATGGAAGTAAGGTTGTGGACTTTTGCCAACCTCTGCTTAAAGCTGTCACCAGATGGCATGGGATCAAAACATAACTGAACAAGACTGTTACAAAATTAGCCTCAACACTTTCGCCCAATGTACATCGGCATTCTGGAATTTGGTGTTTTGACATGTTGTTAGTATTTTCAAATAAAAGGGATTTAAATGCAACAAATTCACATGATTGGGACTTTTTAAATAGGTATTGAACTGGAGATTTTGAGAGCTATTACCAAAAATAGGTATGGGAGAATATATGTGTAAGAAAACAACATATATAATATACATTATTTTGAATACAATATTTCAAGCCATTATTATGTACTGTAAATGATGGACATGTTTCACACTTGATTTATAACTTATGCAGCAACAGTTATTAAATATTATAGACATTTTCATATTATGCTGGAGTAATTCATTCCACCATGCAGTACAGCATAGTAGTGGTACATGGGGAAATGAGTCTGCGCTCTGTACTAAGCTTGTGTAGTTCTGATGTACATGGTTGTAATTCATGTCATAGTTTGACATGGATCAAAAGGACATGCATTTATTGGTGCATACACTGGCATGGCATGAAAGGACAAATCACTCTTCAAGTACTCATGCTCATGTCTATTTGTAAAGACGAGTGTGACATGCTTTCACTCTCTCAGGTGCATCTGATGCAAAACAGAAATTCTATCCCTGCTGGAACTAGTACAAATATTAACCTGTATCTTCCTCATAAATAATGTCATTTGATATACTATTTGATGATTTTATGGTAGCTTTCAGCACATTTATTTTTGTTTGTTTTGTGGCAGTTTCACTGTACAGTGTCGAAACTGAACTAAGGATGTTTAGAATACGGTAAAAGAAACAAAACAAAGTGCTCACATTAACTACACAAAAAAAGGCAAAAACAAGAACATGGCAATGGCTTGATCCGTAGCTTGGATTGATTGGCATCACATAGAGGACAATACAAGCTAAACAGGAACAAGACATGGAGCCAGGACTATATACACATGGGTTGGGTGGAACAGGTGAAGACAATCAGGGGCGGGGCCTACACTAACGATGGCAGGAAAACACATAAAGGCAGGAAGTAAAAGGATCTGAAATTAGAATAAGAGGTAAGTACAAAATAAAAAAGAAAAATAAAACAAAACTTCGAACAACTTAATAAGACACGACATACAGATGCTTTGCTCGTTTAGGCCTTTACTTTACATGTACTTGCTAGAGTGGTCATGATACAGGAAAAGGAATTAATTTAGGAACTCAAATTAGATTTGTAGCTATTTAAAACATTTTTGTTGCTTTAAATTGCTTGATACATTGATATTTGTACCAGAATTAATGGACCTATATTAAAGGTTCCAGCTTTGTGCTACTTACAGTAGCCGTTGGCCCTATTTAAAAGTGTAGACCTATTATGCATCTTGGAACCATATCAGATAATATGATAAAATAGGAATTTTATTAGTTCATCAAGATTGAGGGTTACTTAACTCCATCCGGGTCACAGTGTGAAATTATTCTAAACATTGGTTTGTGAATCATAATTTGGGTGAATGTGAGAGGCCTGATCTCTTACGAGTAATAACAGTGCCTGCTGTGTTTGGCAGACGCACGAGTCTTAAAAGCCAAATAATGTTTAACACCTGGCATGCTCATCACCCAGCAAATCATTTGAGGCCTGCGAGTAGATGTGGAGCAGAAATGTGTGTCACTTGGCTCACAATCAGCCCTTGTGGTCCCATTTCATTTTGATCACATTAAAGACCCGGCCTTCTTGCCAGGGCTTAACTCAGTCTCTGGATCACAAATAAGATATGTTCCTCAGCTTGTGGATGAAAATTCTTCATTTTTGTGTCCCCTTTTTCTTCCTCCGCACACCTTTTCTTTATGTCCTCTGTCATCTCGTTTTGTATTTTCATCTCCTCCCTGTCTTTCTAAGGGGCTTCTGTATCCAGCAGGTGGCCGGTCCATCAGCAAAGATTTCCTCTTAAAACAGGTGACACACACATACAAATGCAAGTTTGCACACAAACAAATGTGAAAAAGTGTGTATACTTGCACGCATTCAGAAAGGTCTAAGTACACGTACACCTTAAAAAGTAGCTAATGCCCACACACACGGTACACACATACTAACAGTTGGGAACAGCTCCAGAGGAACTTTTTTTTCGAAAAAGCAATAACCAATTTAGCACTTGCTAAAGCACCATGCTGGATCAAGCAAACTGTATCTAACTGGCCGGAGTTAGACCAGACACTAGTGTTAAATGTAATACCCCAGCAACAGGTCCTAAATACAAACCTCTTTCTGTCAGCAGGGGTCAGACCTCAGCTGGGTGTCTGTCCCAGCTCAGCTCAGGGAGAACAGCAACAACAGCAGAGGAGAAACGGAAAGGAAAGCAGCAGACAGAATCGGGGTCACGACAAATGTACAGAGCAGGACTGTGACATCTTGCCAAGTAGAGACAACACATGTTTTTTTTCCACATGTGTAAGCCTAACTATTCCTCAGAGTGTTGGCCTAGACACTTTTATTCAGAGTGTCTAAAGGAGCAGTGAGGGCATTCTGTACACATTTAAAGTGAAGTAACAGCTGAACTTGACAATATCACAAGTCATTTTGCAATCAGATATAATCAGTTGCCTAAAAAATTGCCTCACAAAAAAATAAAATGAATAATAGAATAATGCAGAGTTGAGAAGGAATGTATCCATCCATGTACATCCATACAAAACGATCTCTGTCTGTTCAAACAATTTAAAGCTGTATCATAATAAATCCCCATCCATAGTGACCAAGCTGAAAATGCATATAACATGGTCATTCATGTGCACTATGCATGCACGTGCTTGTATGGAGCTAAGCAAATGCAGGTAACTGTGTCATTGTTACTCTGTGTCTTTCTGTCCATACTAAAACACAGCCCCTGAGATTTATAACTAAATGGGGCCATGAGTTTTGCCAAGGTTCTCCATTTTAGGTGCTTGAAAACTTCGAGGCGGGTGGACGCCAGGAGTCAATGTAGCAGATGTGATGTGTTTTAAGTCTAGAATGTATCAGTTTGAATCTGGGCTCTGTCTGTCTGTCTTTGCTCAGATTTCCCCACCAACCACTCTTCTAATTAACCCAAAACATAGACATTTAAAGTTAATCTGATCTTATTGATAAATGGTTATACCTATGCATATATTTACAGTTATAAGTTTCATAATGAAACAAATACAGGTATATCTTCAGAGGTAAAGGAAAAAAAAGTTTAACAATGACTGTGTATATTTGGAACTCTAAAATCTTTAAATGTACGCTATTTGAGTATCTTAATAAACTTGTTCTACCACATATATGTAGTACTGTTTTAAATGATAAAAATCCATCCATAACTTATCTAAAGAGCATATCCTTTAAGGGGGAGCTGGAGCCAATCCATGCTGACATTGGTCAAGAGGTGAGTTATACCCTGGAGCAGTTGCTAGCCTATCCCAGGGCCAAAATACAGAGACACACAATCAAGCAACATAATAAAAAATATCAAATCAATTGTAACTGTAATTGTCTTTACACATTAGGACAGTTTTATTATCAGATAAGCGTAAGAAAAAACAGATATGGGTGCAAATGAGAAACTAAAGACTGTTGTGCCACATCATGGTTAGGGGTACTATCAGGAGGTAGTCATGTCTGCAGAGCTCTTGTTGACGTTTGTTTGTTTGCTTGTTTTCCCCTCTAGATTCAAACTACATGTGAGGTTTTTCTGGGTAGCACGGAGTAGCTGCAGGTCATTCAAAATCCCTGTGGTGACAGGAAGCTAAACAATAAAAAGTGGCAATTTCCACACTCACCTAGCCTAGTGAGAAGAGAAACACAACACTTACTAATTGGGCCTAATAACATGGTGCCAGGATCGCTAAAATCAACACATCCTGAAAGAGCAATGTGAGAGAGGGAGTTCCAAGCAATGACCACTGTAAAAACATCCCATTAAGGTTTTATGGAAAAGAGTGACAAAGATGTTGATGTCCCTGATTAAGGACTCTATGTATGTTCTATTGACCTATGCATAAGCAAAGGGTATACACACACACACACACACACACACACATAAATACACATCATGAATACATCATATGCATATCTGTTTACATCTTGATAAAGTTACATAAATTATTTAATAATGTCATGTTTAGTCCTCATTGTTATTTCTTGTTTAAGTTAATCACACCCATTAATTTATTGAGATGCAAGTGGAGATATAGCTTTAATTTTAAATGTTTAAGCAGCACGGAACAATCTGTATCATACATAGAAGGTAGTGTAGAGTTAGCTTAACCGTGTTAGCCGACGTAGGAGAAAAATCTTAGCAAGGGGAAAGTCTGAATGTGAAGCATTTCAGGAAAGTTTTGAAGATGCCTCAATAAATTCACAAAAGTGAACGTTGACCTTGCTTCAACCCCATGTCCAAAGCTAACCTCTGGAAAAAAGAAACCATCCAATGTCAAATTAACTGTGAATCATGGCAGTACCAGGCACACAGTCTTTTTTGTGTACAATACCCAGACCCTGTGTAGTTTATCTGTGTTTATAGAAATGTCACATAAAGATCTGACATCACTGTTGTTAAATTGTAACAGATCCAATCTATAAAATGCACCATTTCATAAAAAAAAGTAGGACCTGGGCTACCTTAAGGTACCATAATTTCTTATCGTTATTGATCATGCTGAGAGTGCTACTGTCCTTTTTCACTTTGTTTGATGTCTTGTTTTGGTGCAGAAACTCTATGTTCCTGTCCACCTTAGACATTTATTGGCTAATGCGAGAGCTAGCTGTCAAAGTGACACCCATGGCAGGGGAGAGTTTATGATTATGCTGACAGGCTACACAACTTATGCTGAGGCAAGAGATAACAAATGGGCTCAGGTTGTGGTTTGAATGTCTAAAGACAAGAACAACTGGGCTCTTGAAGAAATATATAGTCTTTATTTGGATTTTGGACCTTTATTCCTGAAGTACAACGTTCCTTTGAAGTACACAGAGACACAAAGATTACAAAGTGATCTTGGTTTATATGCTTACATAAAATGTTACTTTGTTAATAAGTGCAAACACTTGATGAGCCTAACGTGGCTAAGCCATGCAACATGGCCATACCTAGGTTGTATTGAGTTTGAGTAGTTTCTTTAGTTCCTCTGTCAAAAAATAATAAGGAAATAATTCAACAGTAATTAAAAGTGCACTGTTTTAATTGGTTCCTTTTTCAACCAAGACCGTTTTAGTTTTAGAATTTAGTATATTCACTCACCCACCATCTTGAAATTCAAAACGTCCTCTTGCCAGTTATCGCACCTTGGATTTTAAAATTTCCCCAGCACATAATTGTCATTTTAAGATGCCTTGCTGATGTGGTGGGGTTCACTGAGACTGAGATCTTCTGGCTCACATTATTCATCCCTAATAATAAGCCTCCCTGATCCGGTGTCGAAGAAGAGGACTAATAAGCTAAGACAGTTAGTTGATAGTGCCATGCTTGTTATTCACCTTTGCCTCACAGGTGTCAAACTGTCAGTAAGAAAACCCAAAGCCATCAGGAGTTTACTGAAACTGTGGAGTGACATAAACAAATCAATGTGCCTGTAAAGAGAAATGGTGACACTTACAGAGGACCTTTGGAGGATGGGGTGTGCTCTTGTAGCCGTGACGTGTCAAAGCCCTGTTTTTCTTTCCCCTCGGATCTCAATATACAGCTGTTTCTGCCAATACAATAAGTGAGATGTACCCACTAGGCAAACACGGTGCTGTCTAAAGCCCGTGAATATGCGCCACAAGAGATGAATTCCAAGACGTCAGAGGCGCTGTCAGTGTGAAAGAATACACTGGTCTTTACCACCCTCAGATCCAGCTTGCATGCAAACTCCCCTCCCTCTCAAGCAAGACCCCTGCTGAGGATTAGCCAGACTTTCCCACAGTAAAAAAAAACGGAGTCGCAGTGATACGCATCGTATGTTTTACAGCATGTAGCTCTAATACTGTTTTTATTTTTAGATGAGATGCAAAATATTTTCCTGTGTAAGGACTCGAAATTGTGTAAGCTGGAGTTGTGATGTTGTGGTGTTGGGTTTCACATGCTTCATCTGAAATAGGAGTCTTTTTATGAACCCTATTCAGGCAAATACATGTATACCGTTGGAAACACTTTCATTCATGCAATGTATGATGTCCGAGCAGCCATCTCATCAGTATGTTAAAACCTACATCGGTATGGTTCGTGAAGAACTTGCCTCAGCTGTCAGATGTCCTTATTAAGGCTGTCTAATAAGCCCCGGTTACAAGCCGGTTCTGAGAAGTAAATGATATCCGCACAGCGGCCCACACATACAATAAGGCAGCGAGCCTTAGTGTGGATTTCATACTTAGGGCTGAGCATACTCTAAGCCTATTTTTGTTTTCCTGATATCAGGAAACCCTGGAGTCCATCCAGGATGGTTAAAGTTATATCCAACAGTAATGCTGCCTGATCCTGTTGATTCCACTGGGACCTGCAGGCTGAAGAAACAGGGTTCAAGGGTGACGCGTCAGTGCCACTTCCAGATTTTCAAAAACCTTGCCAAAAAAGAAGTCCAAGTACGAGTAGAATGCATTAAACTTGTTGGTATGCCCTTCACTTGTCTTTGTAGTATTGCTCAACCAGAGGAGGAATGTGTTCTCCTTTTATAGACCCACCCCCCCACCCCTTCAACATAAAGATACAAAATCACAAAGCAAGTCCTCTGTTAAACTGGACACTGGTCTGAGGCCTATGTCTTCAGCAAGGTTGTGGGTACAGTCACAATATAGTGTTCTGTACACAAAGGAGGCCACACTTATTCTCTAGTCTCTTGTGAATTTATGGCCACCATGCCCCCTGTCCGCCCCCCCCCCCCCCTCTCCTGTGAAGATAAGGGGTGTTTTTCTTCTGAAAATCTACAGGGGGCTGGGTGTAGTTAAAGGACACACTCAGCTGCTAGATTAACTCATCAACACCGCATTGCAGGGTGTCAACAGAAATGTTTCACACACAAGACCGACAAGGAATGAATACCATTTGGAGGTCACAAGTGGCAACCCCACAGTCCTTCAGGCCTTTTAAATGTTAGTGTCTGCCTTTCAAGAGCAAGGATGTAACCTTTAAACCTTTGGGAGGAAAAGAGATACCTGTTGGACACCCCTGCCTCATGAAAGTTACTACTGTAGATCATGACCAGGCTGTTGAGTTTTATACCAATCAATTATTGGGGATAAACTGTTTGTTGTCATTTTTGCTCTACAAATATAGGTTATATATTGGATTAAACATAAACATTGGATGTCATTCAAACAACTGACCATTTATAATAAATCAATGTTGAGCTTTAAAGATAGATACCATATAAACCTAAATCAAAGGTATAATAGGTATAATATCTGTTGCCTTCATGTTTGTACCAAAAGAAGACTGTGAGAAAATGGATCACGCTCACGTCGCGTCACAAAATACTCAACACTATGACACGCTTAATAAACAATCCCGAAATACACCTACAGTTACGTACGTTTCTTGTTTCAGCATCACATACATGATTCACATATCCTTTGGGAGGTGTGTCCTCCTCCTTAACGACTTTGAAGAGCATATTTTCGAGGACCCAAAAGACAACTGACAACCAGAGACATGGGATCATCTTCAAAAGAAAGACGCATGTCTGTGGCATTCCATCTTTTAGAGGTTCGAGCAATGCCATCCACGCATTTTGAGTCGCTAAACTCCTTGCATAGTGGCTTTCAAATTTAGATTAGAGTGCAAGTTTTGAAAAAAGGTTTCACGTTTGTTGAGAAGCTGTTTAGGGCAGTTGAAGGTCTACATACAGCAAGTGGGTGCATGCCAGGTCCCCCTTACCCTCTACAAATTGTGAGGCCTTTGCACTTGGCGGGTAGCAAAGCTTTGATAGCTGCTCAGGGAAAGTCACTGTTTTCTCTCTGAAGCTGCACAGCCCTAGTGTGGCATGATTGCCACGTTGTGCCTGTTTGCTTAAGATTTGAGGAAGATTAAGCCACTAGGCCTTTGTTAAGCTATTACCCGGTAGGCAGCTGCCGCTCTCTTGAACAGGGTAGATCCTACCAAGTACCATTAAGAGGTGCTTTCATATTGCTTTGTAATTTAAATGATTAATCACAGGCATACAATGAAGGCTGTAGATGGAGTTCTAGTCTAATATCAATAAAAATAAATATGTCATAGAGGCTAAAACAAAAAATAAATCCAAGTGAAAAAATGCTCCTTTATTTATTTGGAGTCAAGTCTCCCTTGCTATAGTAATCACCACTTTGGCAAAACAAATCTGAAATCAGTTTAAAAACTTGGAACAAAAAAATTGTTTTTATATATATTTTCTTATTTCTTACTGTCTATGGGGGACATAGTCATGGTGTTTTCAGTGTTCTGTGTGCCGTTTGGCATCAGAAGGGTGTGGGAGGTTAAGGGGCGAATGGCAGCGCTAGCCCTGTCAGCCCACTAGCTCACCAGGTCCCTGGGGCTGGCGCCAGGTTAGCCCCCGCAAGCAGCCGGAGCAAAAAATAACCCCACTCTGCAGTTGTTGGGCAGGGGAGAGTGACGGGGAGAGCATGTCGCACCAGTGGATCGGGTTTCAGTGGCTGTCATCAGAGCGCAGTCATTACTTCTGGGCTAATTATCTCAGGCCACGTGTAAACAAACAACCTGCCAGCGTGAAGACTACATTATGTATGCAACTTCGGGCTTTGGTTTTCTCTTGTCTTATCTTAGCAAAAGTGATTATGCTTCAAAGTCAAGTTCGGTTTAAGGCTTTAGACGATTAGTTTTCCTTCTGCCTCTTCTTGTTTAGCAGACAATTTATTGAGCATTCACACAGACATAAAAGCATACGCCACTGAAAGAGAGAGCCACATTTTACAGTTTATTGGCGCAAATTTGGATTTAGGTGTTTCCAAATTTCCTTCAGATAATCTTTATGTAAGGGGAAAATTGAGTGAAATCTCAGTCTTACGTATAGTTCCATAATTAAGTATAGTTTTAAAACTCAATCCAATCTCATTTATATGCATATTCATAGTTTGGTTGTTAGTGTGATTTCATTTTAGTAAACAGGAATCTAACAGGATTCATGAATGCTCACTCTGATGGTATACTATATCTCTAGGCTCAGTCCAGAGCTCCAACATTTCCAAGCCTTCATGGCATGGTTTACGGTTCAGGCTCATGATTCTATAACAGGCTTGCCATACCATACCTGTGTACAGAGCTCGCAGACGGAGAACAGTTGCGCATGACACGTGGTAGAGTTGTCTTTATCTCTTCTGCCCTGACCTGTGCCTTAAAGAAGCAGTTTTAATGTCTTAAAATAAATAAGTGGGGGGATTAGAGTGGTTATCTAAAACGGTAAATTTGCATTAAACTCCTGATCTCACACCTTGCAAATTGATATGGTTCTAAAAGTGTTGATCAACTCTACAGTGTAGGATTATTCTTCTTGTTATTTTCAGAGGAAAGAAGCAAGCCGCTGTGAGGCCTTTACACTATCTGTAACCTATCATTCAGTGGCACTTTTGGAATTTTGCTGATATTTACAATCACCCCTGAAATGTTGCCAAAGGGGGAAAAAAAATGATTCACCCCGGAGCCTGTGCCACATTTTTGACTACAGGCCAACCTGTATGCTAAGTAACTTTTTAATGAAGTTACCCTATTGCGTAGAACAGGGAAATCCATTGAAAAAATATTGCAAAAAAAAAAAAACAATAAATAACACTGGTAAAGCACTTAACATGTAAAATGAATGAAGCCTGCTGTAAAGCTGATTATCAGTGATGTACTGGTTCGAGGTTCAATTCAATAAAGCATTGCGTAATGGAGATACAAAATGACATGAAGCCACTGCTTGCATGCTGTCACTTACAGTACGTCCTTCTGGAGCTTGTCAGGTCTAACTGTACATATTAATTGCCCTCCGTTATCCACATTTGTTTTGAGATGTTCTGGGGGACCAAGAGTTGGCGCTCAAATATTTATATATGCCCTCTAAACCAAATTACTCCCTGAGACATAGCTAAATACCTCATTTGCATGCCAGGGCCTTTTTGAAGGACGTGAGTCAACAGCAAACATTACGACACTGCTCTGTCAAGCGAATGACTGGCATTTCTAATGATACATGAGCGCTTCGCTTTATATGGATTAAGCCGTGCCATTAGCATTACTTTGATGACCACAAGAAATTTGAGAGGTTATTAATTTTTGAGGACAAGATTGCTCATCCCCCCAATCCCTATTAAGTCCCCATATGCTAATTGAATTAGCTGCATCAGTATGGATTTCAACTTGAGAAGTGTCACAAATCAGACTCTGTTTATCTAGCATTATGTGGAAGCGAGTGGCTTAGTTTTATGATATAATTATACACAGTGACCTTAGCCCACCCTATTTTGTAATGCAGCATCCTTTATGTATACTGGGCAAATTTCCCCAAGCTTTGTCTACTTTTCTTTCTCCTGCCTGTATCTGTCTCAGCCCTGTCTAATTGGAGCATGAAATCTATGCACAACAAGAATAATGAGATATGTTCAATTAAAATACCTGTTTTCATCCAGATGGCATCGTCAGTGCGAAGGCACTGAATATCCACAAGGTTGAATTTTGAGCCAGCCTTTCTGTTTAGACTCTTTCCATTCCTGTCCATATATAAGAAAGAAACAACTTGACATTTGACCAAACAAGGAACAAAAAGCCATAGGTCAAACAAGTGGAAATGCAATCCATTTTGTTGTGGCCCTGAATGTGACTTGATCGGCACTATCCACTTGCAATGTAGGTCTCCCCATGCCCTCAACAGAGACTTTTGCAACTGGTGTCAAGGACCAATAAATCATCCAGTATCAAAGAGGCCATGTAACGCTTTCTACATTTCAACATATGTGGAATCAGAACACGTCTGTCGTCGATGTGGGCCACTCTTGGAGGAAAGGGCTTTTTGGAGGCCTTTCCCACTGTAATGTGGACCATATGTGCTATTGATTTGGGAGATTTTACCTGCCACAGTGGGATACTCCTGAAATAGGGGTGAGGTTTACACTGTCATATCTCGTTAATAGTAAAGGATTAGGCCTGTAAACTGAAATCAACAAGGTGGATAACTACTGCAGCAGCAATGAAAAAGTTGAACTGCCATTTTTTGATACGGAATTTGTACTTTATTTGGTACATTTCAAGAGAGAGGTTTCACAAAGTGCTTTACAGAGGGAGTAAAAACAAACACATGCACATGCAGATAAACCTTTAAGTTTCTTTCCTCTTATTTTAAATCAAAGATATGCCTCTAAATGGCTTCTAAATACACAGTGATTTGGTTCATTTGCATCAAACGAGACAAACTCCCGAGCATGCCAGCTGTTGCCAGGATGAGCCTATTCATCTTAATATTATAAATGGCTCTCACTGTCATCCGAGGTTTTAAGTTCCCAAAGCAACTGATCCTGGTCTTGTACTGGCCATATATCTCCCTTTGAAAGCCAACTCTTCCATCTCCTGCTGCTTTGTATTTAAGGTTGGCCCTCTATCTTGGGTTTAACCTGCTTTCTCAATGACTATAATAACTTAGAGAAAGCGAGTAGGCTGGCCGCTTGGTGAATATTTGAGGAATCTCCATTTGTGGTTTCTGAGGTTGGTGATAAATGCAACAGTAAATCTATTAATAAATGTTAGGAGAATTGGTCCCTGCAATTTGACCAAGCTTGTGTATAAACCAAACATAGTTGCTTCCGCAGGCTTTCCTTACGCTAAGAAATAAAAACAAATCCTTAAATTCAAGAAAAATGGGATAAATAAATTACATTTTATCCAGCAACACACTGTATAGTTTAGCCAATAAGTCCTAACACAAAACCAGTTAGATTGGAACTACTGAATTAAAACAAATCATGTTGAACATAGACAAAAGCTTGATTTGGCACACTACTTCAGAGAAATACATTGGTTGAGATGTGGTGAATGCTAAAGAACATTACTTTTTTGCTTTGGCACAAATGCTTACCGTTGTAAGCATTTGTAATTGCAGGCATTAGAGAAAATTAAGGGAACAAGATTACTATGAATATTAGTCTTAATTTACTTTAATCCCAGCTGGTGAGAGGCAAGGTACACACTGGACAGCTCACTGGTCAATCCCAAGACTGACTTATAGAGACAAACAACCATACTATTTAACAATTAATAGTGATACTATACTATTAATAATGCATTAGTAGATAGATTTATAGAACCTATGTAATTGCATATTTAACCCTGCTGCTTGCTCTTTGAGGAACTGGAGGGTTTCTCTAAATAATACCGTGAGGTCTAGGCTTTTAGAATTGGCACCAAACAAATAAAATGAAATTCAATGAATTACAATTGAATCTGTAAAAACTGTCTGGGCCTCTCTCAGACCATGCTAGCCCTAATACAACGGTAAATACTACTGCTACTAAAGCTAATAAAGTATACTTCATATATAAGTCATCGAATTACAGCTCTAAGTGCATTTTTTTTCATATTTATTTCTTATTTTCCCTTTCAGACTTTGCCAAGTGGCCAAATGTAATGACTTGTTGTCAGTCACAGCTGGCGGCAGCCACTAGGAGGGAGGGATCATCCTCCCTATAAGCAAATGTTCACCACACTATGGAACTGGTGTGTACCGATTACAAAGCTCCACTATTCTGGGAAACCCTCCCCCGGCACCCTCTCCGCTACACAAACTGAGGCGGAATTAAAATTCCTGCGTTGTGGCACAGGGAGGAACATGTAATCAGGTCATAAAACAGTCCGCGGGTGTGTGCCCATGATACAGCAATTAACACTTTCAAATTAACCTTGGGGAATGCCAGTTTAAAACAGGGGCGTTGTTTGGATCCATAGTAACAACCCTGCTCAGAGTTACTTCCAAAAAAGATGTAGATGGATCTCTCTCGCTGCCATAATCCACAGTATACATTTCAAGGTTGGGTTTTGTGATGGTCACAATGATCCATCTTACCAATTGATGTTTGCAAGAATTCTAAAGTGATGGCGTAACATGGAGATAAATTTAATTCTGCCCCGCTCAGAATGGTTCTGATCAAATGCACAGAGCTCCACGGGAGAAGGCGGCGCTCTCTTTGGTTTCCTGGTAAAGAAATCTCCGGCACCCACAGCGGTCCGATATCAAGAAGTGGAAAAAGAGGTATTTCGAAACGATCAATGTCATCCTTACAGCTGCTGTGTTGTCTTGAATTACACTGATGCAGCTTTTCCAGAGAACAGATTGGATGTCCTTCCTCATCGTTTTCATCCAGATTTTTCCACAAATGCAGACAAAAGATTTATTTACAATTTGTCTTCCTGATAGCCGATTTATTTCACAGCGAGTCTTATGGAGTTCAAGAGACAGATTACGGTATACGTAACACGAAAGTGGCGGTGGTTTGGTGGGGTTTGTTTTTGAAATAGGTATTGATTTCACATGTGGGCATTGGTACAGGGCCTGGCATGGTTTATGGACAAGTGTTGGATTTTTTTCTTTCCGAGGGATCACTTCAAAGCACTTGGCATGAGACAACGTTGAACTTTTAGCTGAAGGTGAGTGCTGCAGATCTTTACTGCTGAGCTAGTAATAAAAACTTCAGCACTGAGATGCTTTGTCATTGGAATCAAGGTAGGATTTTGGATAAAAAAAAGTCTCTTCAAGAAGTATGATTTTATTACGGCTCATATGTGTATCTCTGACATGAGATACTGTACATGAAGCTCTTTACACGCACACATTAAATTGCCCGATGGCTGACGTGAAACATCGGTGCCACCTGCCAATCTTATTACATTATTATTTACAACCAAGTGAATGATATGGTTGTGTGGCCCAAACCAGCCAAGTATCATCATAGCTATTGCCCTATTTTGTGTCAGTTAAGTAAGTGGAGCCTGTGTCTTCATGGCATGGTGCAAATTCCTGAGATTAATGTAAATGATAAGGAATCTGCAACTCTCCGGATTCTGAGATCCTCAGGATTAAAGGTTCAAGTTCCAGTCGACGCTGGAAAAGGATGACTCACTGTTCAGCCCTAGCGGCTATCAGGTGTCTCGTCTTCTCCCAGTTAAGAAAGCCAGAAAGACTAAAACTCTCACAGCGTGGGCCAAAGCTTGCTAGGAAATAGCAGCTTTTCACTTGGACTCAAGGACTTTATAAGTGGGAAAATGTGCCGCGGTGAGTAAAGAGAGCAAGAAAAAGAAAGGCAACGCGTAGGCGCAAAATGTCACAAAGTGGATAAACTTTAAGAAAGAAGGAGGAAAGAAAGAATTCATGGGTAGAGCCAGTGTGATGACCTACATCCTCTTCAAGGTGACTGTCCATTTCATTCCAGGACCCTTGCATTGATCCCTGTCCTTGGTCTGAGTCTCCCCTTCGGCCGTGTCTCTGTTAACAAAGTTAACTCTCTTATATTGTGACCTCCTCCCACTCGTCTTGACCCGGGCAGACAACTGTGCTTACCTTGGCATAAAATACCACAATAGGTCATCGTTATCAAATTAATCAAAGCTGTCACAACAGCGCACAGCACTGTGCTGCACTTCAGAACCCACTTAGATCACATAACACTTGAACGTGCAGCAAAGCAGGCGTGCAGACATACACACACACACAAGGACATAACACACATAAAAAAACACCCACATATACTGTATGTGTTTAAAAACCAGAAGGTAATAACCAGAGTACTACACCACAAAAAGATGAAAATGAAGTAGTGACAACTGGATCGTTAATACAATTTGATAGATTCACCATAGCAAATACAACAAAGCTTAACCTCTGTCAAATGTAGCGTTATATTTATTTTCTGATTGTAAAAATTCAATAAGCAAGGTGTATGCACTATAATGTCTTATTACAAACCCTGCATCACGATAAAAACTTAGCAATGGTTTTATTTTTTAAAAGTATTATGACATATGTAAAAGCTAAAGATGCTTTATCATCAGTGGTTATTTGTAAGCTTACATACTGACAAATATCCAGACTTAATCACGTTTTCTGCTGCATGACAATACTACAGACAATGTACAAAGTAGCTTTTGCGCTTACAAATCGTGATGTTACACTTACTTGAATGTATAATGTACCAAAAAATATATAATACAGAATAGTTTGCTTTATACGTTTGGACCAAGATTAAAAAACACAACAAAGAAGTGAAATAGGTTAATTGTTCACAATACTTCGAAGCATTGCATCATTAATTATTATATTTCTACAGCCAAGTTGGAACACTTGCAAGAGACTGAATGGGTGGACGATGTGAATCCTTCCAGTGAAAAATGTTCTTTTTGTGAAGGTGGAGATAACGAGAAGATAAGTTCCACCTGCTGTTTGCAACACATCCACATCAGTATGTGTGCGTGCATGCGTGCATGCGTGTGTGTTTGCACGTATGTGCCTGGGGGGGTCTCAGACATGTCATCTCTCAGAGTAAGCTCCCCGAGGTACAGAGTTTATTGTCATAGTGAAGCGTCTGACAGACAAGTTAATCAATCTGGCAATTTGGTGCCACACACACACACACCAGCTCACCCTGCTTCTTTCTCAGCCCTTGTCTAACCTCTCCCATTATACACCTTTCCAAGTGTGTCGGTTCTGCAGGCTGCAACCCCCTTGCCTGCACTCTGTCCCACACTAATGCATATACACACCCTATAATCCCTAGGGGTCCTCTGGCCTCTGCTATCCACACGAGGCTCCATTTTATAAAATGATCCGCTTCATAATTGAAAAGGAAACTTCAGGGCGTGTTTGGCCAGTTAATCCAGTTAAGATCATTATGTGCATTGTCAATCGGCTTGACCCAGCTGCAGAGAAGAGGGCGAGACAATGAGGGCCTTCTGCCCCTCCTCTGTGTGGGTCAGAAGGGTTAATGAATGATTATTTCTCACTTTGTAACACAACAGGATGCTGATTTAAAGGGCAAACCTCCCCCTCCACCAGCCATTGCTTACTCACTGGTAAGCATCCTCAGTGGTACGGGACAGCGTGAGAGATACAGGAACCAAATCAAACGGACATTTATGATGCTGTAATACAGGAAGATTTATGAGTTTTAGGCCTCATGTGGGAATGTGAGGGGTGTCATAAAGGCGTTTGAATATAATTAATAAACCAGTCTTCAATATTGAATAAGTCACATAATGAAATGTATGTCATTATCAAAGGTTTTTGAATAAAATATATATTATAAAAAGCTTAATGTAGACATCATTGATATTATTGTGGCATTTTCGGAAAGAAATACTATAATATTAATAAGGATTTGATAAACTGGTCACGTGAAAACTTGTTTCTTTTAACTTTTCTTTTTTCTTTAAATGTGTCAAAAACGATTTGCAAGTGAGCCATAACAACAACAAAATATACAAAACTAGACATAAGCAAAAATACATTCAGCTGTTTTTGTCACTGGGCTAGGTGACAGAAAATAATGACAGAACAGATATCGACTTCAGGCTATTGTTTCTTTGCAGAGCTCCTGTTTGAAGTCGGAGGCAACTTCCTGCCCAGAGTCCTGAATGAACCTTTTGTTTATGTTCTCTTGCTCTGTAAATCACTTAGCGCATCAAAGAGCTGGATTCTGCCCCCGTACAACAATAGGGGGTCGTGCCAATGTGCCAACATGACAAGGATACAGAGCAAGAAAATGTTTTCCTCTCCTGAGGTGATGACAATTGCTTTGCCAAAAGATTTATGCAATGCTGACATTAGTAGGAGAGTGTGGAAATCAAAAAAAGGCGAATTGCTGCAACAGCAAAAGTCTGTAATTCATATAGATGTTTGCACATTTCTTGCAGTGATGTCTGTGCGGAACCATTTGTTTGAAACTATGTGTCATCTTTAGAAATGTTTGAGTCTTTCAGTCACTTAATTATTTATCTCCTGATTCTTCTCATAAACTATAGCATGCTCTATTATAATAGTAAGCTATTTAAATGTGCAGGGCGTTGTTAAAATTTCATTTCATTAAAAATCGAAAACCCGTTTACGTTTTTACTTCTGGGTCGAAAAAATGTATGTTAATAGTGTTATTTTGGACATGGCTCTTGCAGGATGGAGGGTACAATTAGTTTGGCCTCGAAGGAAGCATGTGACTCACAGTCTCCCGCTGTAAACACACAGCGCTGAGTCATACTGTCGGTAAATCCAATTTGAGTTTTGCCTATTTCTCGCTTCTCGACACATCACGCGAAGCCAGCGCGCCACTGACGTCAAGAAGGGGTTTACTCGCCTCCTGTGGATACGTTTTCACAGTGGCCCGGTCCCTGGTGTCTTGAACAGGAAGCTGCACGAGTAGACTACCAACTACCGCCCAGATCCCTTTACTCCAAAAGCCCTGGAAGACCGGTGTGGTGAGACTCAAGGCCAACAATGTGCCCACGGCCCATGTTCACATCCTCTCTGGAAGCGTCAGCTTTCCCCAGTCCCTTGCAATATCTGAGGCGGAAAAGGCCTCAGTTATACGAGGGCCGGCAGACCATTGTGTGCCGGTGACTCATGTGAAGCTGTACGAACAGTTAAACAGTTATGGCTGAAGCCAGGGCCATGATATTCCCTGAAGGGTCAGCTGAAATGCCAGTGTGTGTTTTTCTGGGTGAACAAAACATCGGAGCTAATTTCAAGAAAACGTGTTAATATTACACCTACAATCTTGTCCCCATGCAGTGTTTTACCGTCTCCCTTTAATATTCTGTGCAGTATCCAAGCATGAAACTCACACTAGCGACCATTCTTTGTGTAAGGACATGCATGAATGCACAAATATTGAAAAGATACAATCACAATGCATTGTGGCATTCTTATGTAACAGCTCTAATGAGTCTCGAAATGCAGCTATTGATTGGTAATCTATCTGTTATCAATGATTAGCCACCAATTACACTAAAGAATCATTACCTTGTATTCAAACGTAAAGATAAATAACTAAGAGGCTACATGGGATGGTTTGGCTGATCATTTCTTGTGTTGCTTAGTTTTCTCAGAGTTGGGCCACTAAATCTCTCAGAGACACATATAATGATACAGAGTATGTCTCACTATTATTAAAACAATGCATAAAAACAAATGTTTTCTTCAGATGTACCGTTTATGCGCAATAACGTTTAACTCAACGGCACAATTAAATGTCATCCTGTGCAATTGTTATAACTCCCACAGTGTCGAATTGAAAAGTCAGTAGTCAGATCGGGAATACCATCGCTGAAGATAATTTCATGTCCAACTCTTGACAGTTTAATCATCCTTTTAGTTACAACCTCCTCCTACATTTACATAGATCATAAAATGCATCAGGAGACGAGTTAATTCCTCACAGAACCTCTTCCATATTAATAGCTGCATTCGCAACGTTACGGCACTTGCATTAATTTGTGCGGGCAATGACATTAGCTACGATTGCTTTGCATTTCAGACGAATACACTCGGGTGATAGAGCGCATCGGCAGCCCCCCCCCCCTCGTCCCCTCGTCCCCTCCCTTCGCCGACTAATGAAAAAGACATCAGCAGGCGCTGAGAAGGTCGCCTATACCGTTCGCCGTGACCTCGCTGTGTCTCCATTCTCCCTGTGACAGGTTTTGATACGTCAGGGGTGGCTGGTTTCTCGGCCAGGCGGTGAGGATGGGCAGGACGGACCTTTCTTACAGCATCACTTCACTCGCAGCCTGGGGCGACAACCCTCTCCTCCATGATACCCCTCCCCACTGGCCCCTCACCCTTCTCCCATCTCTTTCCCTACACGCATGCTTCTCAATCGTAGCTATAATAACCTTTATATGTGCAATATTTACCGAGAATGCATTCTTGAATGTTCTCTCAGGAATGTCAGAAGAAAATGAACTGCTGAAGAAAACAATTGAGTGGTTTAAGTTATCACAAAAAGTTGATGCAACCTACCTACCAACCTTAACGCACTCAATAATTACAAGAAACAAAATAGATATTATTAGATACTATTCAACTGCAGTATCACCTTTCACCCAATGCATAACAGGTTTGGGTCCAGCTCATTGTGAGACTGAAAATCATTCATGAGAATGGGATTAGACAAACCAATGTTAGCTGTTCATTAAAATCTTGCACCTACTCGAAAAGAGATTATTTTTTTTCAGTAAAGAATTTACACTGTATATGCATGTGGTAATACCATCGTAATGAAGATACATTGATTACGATCTCATTATCTTCTTACTGTTTCAGTGCATTTAGGCTGTTTTTTTCAATATGTTTTATTTTGAATTTAACTTTCAGGTGTGGCATTTTGGACACACCTTTTATCTTTCACATCTTTTATTATTTATTCTGTATGCGCATCAAGTGAATCAGTCATGAAGATCTTGGAAATGTATGACTGTAACTTATGCAAATGTTTCCTTAAGCTGATTAATTTACAAGTTGCTTGGATCTCATATTTTTCCTAATTTACATCTATTCAAATTTGCATCCACTCAAATTCTTTGCATCACTTGACATGTAGTCATGTCCCATCAACAATGTGCTTTATGTCCACAGCGCAGTGTGCATATTACAATTGTCTTTATCTGAGACCTCAGAAAGGCCAAGGTGTAGGGTAAATAAAGCCCCAATCGTAAAGTATCAAAGATCTGAGATGTAGCTCGGAGCTAAACCTGTCTATGTCACCTCCCGTGTTGAAGGCCATCTCCGTGAATGGCTCCCCTGCCCTCCCCCTCCCCTCCCCCAGGTGCTCCAGGTGTGTCCCCCTCAATGAAAGACAGGGGGAAGTCAATTGAGCAAAAAGAGACAAATTGAATCGGGGCCTCTGCTTTTGTGTGCTGCTTTAACAACTCAATTAAATGCCAGCAAGCATCTGCTGCTATGCTAGCCTGGCAGAGTTCTTACGTTATTCACACTAAGAGTGGGTGGGATGCAGAAACAGAGAGTGAGAGAAAAGATAAGAGAATGAGGATAATTCTCCTTGGTGACATCATTATACCTTGGGTGAGATGTGCACACTGTGTGTTGAATTTAAATTAAAGATAGCAAGATTGTGATCCGTGTACATATACATAAATGTACATTTATACTGTAAATGTACATATGTGTACATTACATGTGCACATATTTTGTGATATTGGCTTTTAAAATGATTTCCTTATTCAGGGATCCTTGATCCCTGATTAAGGATAATCAAGGATTTTTCTTAATTAGAAAAAAATCCCTGATATCTGTGGTCACAAAAGGTCCGCCATGTTCTCCTACAGCCACATCAAAGTGTAACATTGCTGGAGGTTGTGAAGAGACAGAAAGAGGGGAACACAGAGGTGAAAGTGAGGAGAGAGGGAGAGGAAGGTGGGACTGCACATCCCAGACAGGGAGTTCATCCATCATTGGAATCAGTATGTGCTTTAATTACTGTGTCAAATAGATGGGATGATGCCTGGGGGGAAAGTGTGTGTGTGCCTGAGAGTGTGTGTGTGTGTGTGAGCATGTGTGTGTGCGTGTGTGTGTGATAGAGAGCGATAGAGAGAGGTTTTGCATGCATGTCATGTGTGTTGTTATGTGGGTGTGTAGGTCTGCATTCACTGCTATCTGCATCTGTTTGAGAGGTTTTCACAAGCTTGTGTCTTAGTTGTGGTGATGTGAAGGTTTGAGTGGAAAGGGAGGGTGTCTTCAGAGATCTCCCATGGACACCTTATCTTTATAATCAGCCCCCCCCCATCCACAAACACTCAACCACTCCTTCCCTCCATTGTCATCTGTCATCCATAGCGGGCACTGTCAACTGGAGCTGTCATGCGTTGCCAACATCGGGGCATCAGGAGAGGAAGCCTTAACTCTTTCAGCGGCAGAGCCCTTTGAGGGTTTTCGAGAGGATGAAAGTATTTCAAGAATTCACAGCATAAAGGATGGATGAATCAAGTGAAACATGGGAAGCGTTGATAATGGGAAGTATTGGTGGAGCTCACGGTT
This sequence comes from Colistium nudipinnis, assembly GCA_016785305.1. Lineage (NCBI taxonomy): Eukaryota > Metazoa > Chordata > Actinopteri > Pleuronectiformes > Rhombosoleidae > Colistium > Colistium nudipinnis. The sequence continues at coordinate 276,311 of JAFBJU010000077.1, forward strand.
TTGCCATGGTTGTTTCGGGTGTATGTACTCTACAGCAGACGTTACATCACGTTATACGACAATGACAGAGCATGCTCACTGTGGGTTCCATTATAAAACTTAACATGTGCACAAGAGTGCAAAGCTGATTGCGGAAGAAGGGTTCGCCCTTAGGCTAGTTATAAAGGTTACTAAGTAGCAGAGAAGAGTAAAAAAAAAAAGTGATTTGTTTTGCAGTTTTGCTTTCAACCTAAATCCCACCTCATCAGCTCAGCCCAGAAGAAACCCCACCAGCTAATGACTGCTTAATTCTCCAAACAATGTGTGGTGGTAATGAGGGGGATGGGCGGCAGTGTGCGTCTCTCTCGTGTTTGTGTCCCGTCCTCTCGCTTGAGAAGTTATCTGAAAAATGGGGAGCGTGTCCGCAAGCCATATGGCTCGGCGGGAGCAGCGGCGAGGAGAGCAGCGGAGCACATAAAGAGGTGGAAATGGCGTTAGCCGCTTGGCTGCTCAGTGTTGGTAATCAAAGCCCCGCTGAACCGGTGAAAGACGAAGGCGGCATGGAGGATCACGAGTCTGGGTCACTCTATTTGGAGATGTGACAGGTCTGCCCTGACGCTGGAACAGTTTGATTTGTTATGCATGCACAATCGATTCAACAAGTCATTTACACTTGAAGTTTCTCATTATACATAGACAACGTTAATATGTATCTGTAGAATAAAACAATCGCCTTTGTATAGGGTGCTTTTTTTAATGCTGTATCATCCATTAGTATATGTGAAGACATTCTATTACATATGTCAACTTGGACGCAAAAAAAACACTTATTACTAATTACAGAGTGCAGTTGCTGGTGATGTAATCCTTGGGTCTCACCTTCTTCTAATTGAGCTAAAAAAAAAAGCAGTGCTCAAAAAAGAAGAAGGTGGATAATTGTAATAAAATAAAATACAGTAAATAATTAAAAGAAAGTGGTCTCCACTTGAACTTGAAGTCTCATGACAGGTAAACGAGTACATTTTGGGTTAGCCGGCGGCAGCTGCTAATACACTGCTGCCATGTCCTTGAGCAAGGCAGTGCTCCAAACGATGGAGCGGACTATCGTGCTGCCAGTAAAGTATATTATAAGTAATTATACAGTGTGGTGGTTGTCTCTAATTTGTGAGAGCTGAGGCGCCCGGAGCGCCGCGGAAGCCTACAAGCTCATAACGTTGGCATAATGAAGTGACAGCTCTCAGCTCGACTGCTTGATACCGCCGCTGTCTGGGTGCAGCCTTCCCCCCTTTTTCCATATAAAGGCAGCCTTGCTACTCTCAGGGGCTATTAGGGAAATGTAACATTTGGTGCCATATGCTTGCAGGTTGTTTGGGAATAGTGATGTGGCCGTATCATGACATGCTGTAGCTTGCATTTTGCCAGTTAATTACCACCATGACATCGAAAGTGGAAGCAAACTGCAGATGCCGTGTTGGTAAAAGGCTCTCGGGGACGGAGGGAGGGAGGGATGGTAGAGGGAGGAGGCTTCGGGGTGAGATCATTAAAAACATACTCTCTATTACCATCGGTGATGTCGATTCAGGAGCCCGAGTTGCAAATCTTCCCACTGGAATTAAGTTGCTGAACATCATATTTACTGTGGTGAACTTGTTAAATTAAACTAAAATCTAATGTTATGAGAGCCAGTAATCACAGAATGGATTATCGACTTTCTGCAAAGCTGCGTGTTTGAAATTTGTTATATTGTGTGACTGAATACTTTTAATACTGGAGGATTTCACAATGCAAGGTTTTCGTTTGCTATAATATGTAACAGCCTACAAGATTTTGGATGTGGAGGTTGGAGTGCGATTTTACATCTGGTGACTGGGGATGAGAATTTTAATACAGATACTTGGATCTTTTGGCAGTGCGGGTTGAGTGAAACAAATGACATGGTGTTGAGTAAGGTAAAGTTCCCAGGCTTTGCAGTATTACAACACATCACTGTGATTCGGAATCAAGCGTTCAATCAACTGGCAAGTTTGTTTTCTCTCTACCGCCTCTCTGTATGCATGTAAATGCGTTCATGTTAGACCACAGCCTAATGTCTGATAAGATAACAAGGCTGATAATGCCCCATAAAAGTCACACAACAAGTATAGAGTTTAGGTAGATAAATAGAAGCTAAGTGCATATGTGTGTGTGTGTGCATCTGCATTTAATATCCCCCTGCAATGAAGAAAGCCAAGCATGATCCAGAAAGCCCAGGGGCTATTTATAGTGGGCAGCAGGCTGAGTGGCAGACTTCTATTAATCAGCATGCTACTACGAGAGGTAATTTAAAGACGCCTCGCCGCTGACAAGAATGAAATTGTGTTTTGATTTTCTCATTAGCCTAATCTCAAGTGAGCCTCGTTATTGTGTAATTTTACTGCCTTGACACGACATCTTGTTTCGGGCGATGACAGCCGTATGCTGCCTTTTGGGGACAGGGGCAAGGGTGGCAGTGGTGCGGAGGGTGTGTGTGCGTGTTTGTGTGTATGTGTGTGGGGGGGTTTTCATTGGTGACAGCTCAAAGTTATTTACTTGCCTCTTCCTTCTATTTCCCCTCCCAGAAATGATGGAAGATAGTAGATGCTCATTGACCGCAGGGGTTGTTGAGGAAGTTTGTGCGTGCGAGCATACCTGCATGTTTAGTTGTTCAGTTAGCTAGTATTGCAAATTAGTCTCTTTGTGTCTGTACTGTAAGTTCATCATTTCAATAGCAAATACAATTGTGTGTGGTGTTTGTATGCTGCTGATGTATGGTAGATATGTATCATCTCCATTAATCTGTATTCTCATCAGTTTCACTAGTACCAGTTATTATTCATAGCATTTAAAGGCTGTTTGGCCTAAAGAACTATTCCTGGTTTAACTATTCCACCTATTTAGGAAATAACCCACATGTCTGTCTCATGTCACTCTATTTATTGTACTTTGTTGGTACTCTACTGTATTGTACTGTAATTTTTTTCGCTCACTGTAAAACTCATTTTTTAAGTTTTTTTTTTCTACTAGGCATCAGGTTCAGTACCATTGTCTCGAGATGAACAAATTCCCTCTTTTTTCAGTTAAATCTGTCAAGGAATTTCGCTATGTTAGATCATGTAAATAGCAAAGCCGAGTATGTATGGCCTTTGTTGGCATTTCTGTGTAATAAAGTATGAAGAAGCTCAGTGCAGCATGACACTCTGTGGACACACTGGGATTAGAATACTGACAACGGACTATGTTTTCTAACCCTGCTGGCCGTTTTTCATGCCGTCTCTGGCAGAACTCTGGCAGAGGACATAAATCATGTCCTTTAGTAGCCTGGATTCTTTCCTCGCTGCAGGTTTCTTGTCGCCAGTCTTTAGCAAGCCAAATGTGAAAGCTGTGACCTCGCCGCTGCTCCCCACACCTGTTGTGTTGAATCTCGCTGCTAGTCCAAGTATTAGGCAAAGCTTGGACACAAGGACACACACACAAAAAGTGGATTCATAGGCCTGGGAAGTGAAGCTGGGATCCTTAATGTATATATCATCGGCATATTTAAAATGTATTGTAAAGTCCTTGTAAAAAATTTCATAAGACACTCATATCTAGCTTTTTGTAACCAAATTCCAAACCATATGTAGTGAACTATCGACAAGAATAAGATCAATACAATTAGGCATCCATTCACTACATGTATTTTTCAAGACATTTCCATCTCTGATGATTCAAATTTAATTTACAGCTTCTGACAAGGACACATTCAAAAGAAAACAGTGAATTATCCCCTGCCGGCTTTTCACACTTTCATACATCAAAGTCACACAAGGAAGCCCCGTCCAAAGGGGGTCACCGCCATCCAAACGATTTATCAAAGTGAACAATGGTGTGACTTCATCAAGCAAAGCGATGTCACATTTGCTGTCATCGCCGCAGCCTTGGTTCCCACACCTCCATGAGGAGAAAGAAAAGAGAGAAAAATGAGTCCTCTGACACATTTTACAGAAAGAGTGGGCCAGGTTTACAGAAGACCTCATCCTTTTTTAAGCATTTCCTGTTTGGGTGAGAGGGGTCGAGCACACTTTGACCTTTCCCGAGCTCTTGGGGTTCCTGTCGAGGCTCCTGTCAGGAACTGAATGGCAACAGTGGATATCCCTGTCTTGTGCCTCATTTTAAACTTATCGCTGCCCTGGATTACAGCATCACTGTTGTTATTTTTAGATTGTATGGGAAAGGACACCTCTAAAGGGCTCCAATTAGTCCACACAGAAAGGATAGAGAACAGTAACCCCTGTTAGTACACAATGCTCCACTTGAACACATTTCCTCTAATTAATCTTCTTGTTGATGAATCGTCAGGTAAGAATAATCAACTCTACTTTACCAGACCCTAAATTACAAGTCTTTTTTGAAAACATGTAACATAAAGCAAAGCTGTGGTACTGTAAATTACCTGCTCGCTTCTGTGGGCGTCATCTTGTCCATTTCACAGTCTCCAAGTATCTCTCTCTCCAGGCCTCCATTTACATAAAAATGAGCCTGCCTCCTGCAAGAGTGATACAACATCTGTGCTGATCAGAATTAATTGGAATCTGTAATGTTGCGCGGCAGTGCTAATTCGCTGTGTTACTCGCAGCATATAAAGAAGCATAATGCTATTTAGGGATGTCTATTCACTACCCCTGATTGAGACACGAACTAAACACTAGGCTGTGTCGCAACAGTGAATGCTGCATCCCCTGTAGTGTTAGATTTCGGAGAATAATATACATTTAAATGCATTTTGACAAAATATTGTATATTGTATATAGTCTGTTGGAGCACTCGGGATCAGTATTTTTTTCTTTTAGTTACCTCAAAGATCGAAAAGGTTGGAGGTAAACCAACTCTGTGTTTGAAGTTATACATAGTAATTGTGTTGTCTCTGTTGGTATGAGCATATGTTTTTATCTGTAGTCTGATTACAATTTTCTACCTGCAATGATCCACTGTGGCCTAATTTCAGCGGATCAAACACGTAGACCTTTCAATTTTGTCTGATAAATGAGATCCAGCTTTCTAGCCATTATGCACATAATATACAACGAGTATGTTATCTGATGCTGCCTCCTGCATGGAACAGTCATCTAGAATGGATTATCACTGTCGGCATTGGTGTTAATAATAGCTTAGTTGCACAGCACAGTCTGACAAGCACTCATGGATCTTGCATAATGAAAATAAACACATCTACTTTTCTCTCTGGGTTGTGTGTGTGTGTGTGTGTGTGCTTGCATGTGTGTATACTGTCATTATAGGTTTAAAGGCATCATATCAGTCTGTCTTTTAAGCGAAAACACAATATCCCACTTTTTGTGCTGAATTCACTACAACTGTATGTATGAATATACATATTTAGTTTTGTGCTTTGATGCATTGTCATTTTCAAAACTTTTACACACATATGACAAAACTATTCTGCAAGAAAGAGGAATATTTTGGCATGGACACAACTCTTCCCAACAGCAGCCTTCAGAATCGTCATTTGTCAAAGCCTAGTTCAAATGACTTGAATGAAGACAAGGAGGCTGGTTATTTCGCTGAACGGCTTAAAGCAACACATTTAGGGATGCACACCACAGCAGCAGTACCTGTGACACAGTAACACCGTGGGGTCAAGGGGACAATTGCACCCATTTATTCATGCTTAATCGGGATAAGGGCAAGTGAGAGATGTAGGGGGGGTTGGGGGTTGTTATGGGGAGTTTCCGTTCCCGTACAACTAACAGGATTTGACTCTTAACCCGCGTGTGCATTAGGTGGGCGATGATCTGTGAAGCTGTGCTCCACTGGGGTACGCTAGCGAGTCTCTTTTACGCCGTGATCTATTGCCCCGCTTTAGCTCCGACAATCTATCACACGGAACTGGCAGTAACGGATGAGAATGATCTGCTGGAAAAACTCTCTCATTTGTCTCTGTCGCAGCCAGTGAACTAGAGGAGACGCTAATACTGGGAGACGGCCCGGGGAGGAGATATAATTATGTCTCGGCACTCTTCTGCTCGCTGGCTGAGTATGGAAGGCATATTAGGATATAATAAAGCCAGGCCTCACATCCTTTCTCCCCTTTTTTCCCTTTGTGATTTATTTTTTATCCACTAAATTTGCTCTTCCACGTGCTATCTCTCAACGTCTGTCTATTTATGTGTCTCTTGTCATCCACTTCCTACTGTGACTGTTTTCCTTATTCTCGAATCTCTCTTTCTGCCACTCTCCAACTCTTACTCTTCCACTAGCACTAATGGCTTATTTATCTACTGTAGCTCTAAAAAACTATTGTCTAACCTTTGGTCATTTCATTCAGCAAAAACAATAGATGCAGGGGGATTTTCTTTTATTCTGTACCAGAGTAAAGGCATTTCATGTGTAAGCTTGTGGGCATGGTTTGGCAAAAAACGGTTTGGCAGACAAAATTTGAGTTTAGAAATGAAAACACTAAAAATTCTTACTCAAGCCGGAAACAGCTTGTTTCAAACAGGAGTTTCAGATAATTGTTGGCAGTGTCAGAAGATGGAACATTAAACTGACCTAAGTTCCCAGTAACACAACAGTGTCTAAACTTAACTGCTTAATACCAGAAACTTACTAAAAACCTTCTCCAGCTTAATCGTTTATTGTAATCATGGTGATAAATTACCGATCAACCACCATTTTTCATGAAGTGCTTTTCCCTGCAGTAACCATTGCAACAGATACAACAAAATATGCATGAAAATGTACAATGTTCCATGGTTTACACATTCATCACCTGACTACATCGTTGTTTTGCACAATATCAAGACAGAAAGAATAAGAAATGTTGAAAAAAAAAACAGTGCTCAGATAAGTATGACTAAAGGTATGTCATTTAAACACAGGATATTATTTAGAATGGACATTTTTACTTCTCAAAATTCTGACATAATATGTCATATATATATATATATATATTATATGACCCATATCATTTATCTGAAAATCATAAAGTGTCTTGAGGTTAACCTGTTGCAGGGTGAATACGATTTGCGTCAACAGGCTCTTAGAGGAACAAACGCACAGGACTTGCAGCCAACTTTCTTCTGTGGTTGGCCATCCGGCATGAATTGCATTTCTCTCTGGGCTCCAGTTTGGATTTGGTGATAACTGCAGAGGCCAGGCGGCACTTGGACACTGACTGCAGACTGAGGGCTGAGCCAGGACTGCTACCTACCATCTGGTTTGGGGTAGACAAGGTTACAGGCATCGCCTCAAACCAATAGACCAGGCTGAGTCATGTCAGATCCAAAGCAAAACAGAGGCATTTGAAAAATCCCAATTAAATGGGGCCACATTGCGGCCCATCCCTTTTGACTGACAAGTGATCACTAAGAAGTGCAGGAGTTCTAAGGGGAACAACCTCACAGATTTCACCACTATAAACGTGATCACTGCGAGTGCTCACATGTGTTGCGAGTGAAATTAGCTGATATAGACAAAGTAACACCAAACTTTTGTATGTATATATATATATATTTTCTATTTTATTTTATTTTTTGCTATTTTGAATATCTTTCCATTACTCCTCTGTATGAGATACAACCTCCTGAGACAAAAGTTCTGGTGACCTTCTTTCTATATTGTCAACTGAGCACTTTTGCATACATGCACACTTTACAAAGCACAATCCTATTTCCCTGTTAACATCGCACATAACTCAACATCTATCTCACGGCACAACCCAGTCTCACGAATGTTCGTTAAGAAAAGGAATCGATTGAATCGTTGCCACCGTAACGATCTGGGCTCAAAAAAATGTGGTCCCCGTAACGTTTGAAAACCAATGCATTTCAATCGGGAGGGTTAATCATTCGCAACAAACGTTATTCCAGCATCTGCCTGCACACAGACTGCGCCGGTTTATGTGTCGTTTCATACGGCCAATATTCATCTACAATTAATCCGACTCCGGTGTCATATCTAAGCGCCTCAGCACAATAAACAGTATATTAATGCACAGTAAACATGAACCACGGTGTGCTACCTGGGTGCCAACGCTGCTTATTGGATATATGGACAGTGAAATAAAAAAAATATGTTTCTAGTACAGCAATAAATCAGCTACTTTACAGGAAACCTCATTTGAAGCTGTCTGATTCTCTTTTTTGTTTGTGTCGCTCAGCAAAAATCCAAAACTCCAGTCTCACCAACATTCTTAAAAAATAGTAACGCAATTTAATCTATTGATTTGTGGGCAGGGTAACGATGAACTGTTATTACGTGATGGTCGCCAAGTATTAAAAACAATGTATTTCAATGGGGAGGGTTAATTGTTGGCAACGAACGTTATTCCAGTATCTGTGGGCACACAGACTGCGCCGTTTTATCCTTTGCTATTAAATTGTCACTATTTATATTTCTGACAATATTCATCTGCAATTGATCTGACTTCATGTCGGTTTCATATCTAAGCTTCTTAGCATCTTAAACAGTGAAATAATGTTACTTTTGTTGTGTTTATGTTTATGCTCCTGGATAAAATAAAATCCGGTCCACATGACTAATGAGAACGCTGGCCGATGAAACGGACTGAGAAGGTGCGACTTGGAGAGGAAATCTGACATTATATTACCGCACAGTAAACAAATCTCTGCCTTTTACCGTGGTGACGCTGCCAGGCAAGGGTTATGGTGAGTTAGGCGAATATTTGTGAGAGTAGGTTGAACGATAGGATCCACCTCTGAACCATCAAACAGACTAAATGTGTATTGTAGGTGTCATGCTGAAAAGAATACATCCGCAGCCTGCCTGGTGAGTCAGCTGCCCCATCGCCTATTAAAGCTCTCGCAGGCAGGAAACGACCACTGTGCTATGGGTATAGTTCCTTCCTAAGCATGGCACAGAGGCACACAGGAGATCTGCAGGATATGTGTGTGTGTGTGTGTGCAGATGTGTTTGTCCTGATGTGATTCAAGAAGATTCAGGAATGTATTGGTCGTATGCACAATTATCATTTGCATAACAATAGGTCAGGTCTTGTTAAAAATGTGTTTTGTGGGTTCATGATGTGGGAACATTTCCTGTGCATAAAAGACAAAAATCTCACATACAGTTTATACTCTTATAAATAAGAAAGGACACCATACCTAAAATCTCAGCCAGAGGTTAAAACGCAAAACAGGACCTAAACGTGTTATTAAAAGTGTGCCATGCTGTGACTTCACCTTAGTTCCCTACCAGAGAGAGAAGAAACTAAATCATGTCAATTTTTGTAGATGTTTTGTCCCCTGTTGCAAACTATCACACACCTAAAAGTCATTTCCAAAACATTTCACGGGAATAGTAAAACTGAAAGGAGACTCTTAAACTCCCCCACGCAGTCACCTTATAAAAATCTGATCTCTTGCCTGTGGTTGATTGTATAATCTCAGTCTCAACCTATCTCAATCTATCGGTCTAGAAATGGTTAAAATTAACTTACATAAGTAATGATCGACTCTACATGGAGAGTCCAACAATAAATTTGCCTAATTTTCAATTATTAAATTCGATTTGTGCATTCAAGTGTACTAACTAAGGAGCAAACTAGGCTCTGCATGTTTCTGGCCCACAAAAGCCACTATTTGTGTCCACAAGACAGAGAGTGAGAAAAAAGCATCAGGAGGAGAAAGGTGTCAGAGAGAGCTAAAGGGATATTTGAGACAAAAAATCGAAAGAAAAAACGGTTGCATTCACAAGGGATTGCAAATCAGTGAATGGAAATATGTTCCAGAAGGAGAGAGAGACAAGGTTAGAGAGCAGAGAGTGTGTGTTCGACCCCTTAAACAGCCTTTTTTATACTGTGGGACAGTTTGTGCAGATGTAAACATGCTGTGGTGGTGGAATGTAAGACGCTGGTGGCGTGCTGTTGGTTTGGAGGGGATGGTAGACCTCCCGCCACATTACCTTGATGACTGGATCACTGACTTATTGTTGTGAGTCACGTTCCATCATTCATCTGCATGTCACCCGTTTTTGCCAAGCTGCTTCCCCTGTTTCTTGGCTTTCTGGTTGACTGACTAACTGTCCAGGTTACTTTATTGGAAAGGTATGTATCATTGTTGTGACATTATTAATAGTTAATAGTTACTTATTTGTTGCTGGGGCTATCAGGCACAATTTATTTAGAGGAAATCCCCCCCAACAAGACGTGCGGACAGGGCATGGACACAACATGATCGTGGGCGCGTCATCGCCCACACTGAGCCCCACACACACCCTCCTTATGTACTCATGGATGTGGGAAGAATAACACTGGCATAAACATTAGGCACATGTGTAACGGGTGAGCCAGTTATAAAATAAAAGTGACTTATGGTTAGCGTACGATAAAAAATGGTGCCATACGTTTCTGTCAGTAGGAATACATAAACAATCAAGCAACTTTCTAGTAAGTTATACAAACGGAAGAAAACCTGATTTCTGTCACAATACCCATTTTAAAGGATATTTTCGCAGACCACACGGAATATTATTTCACAATAAATGCTTTGAGATTAGAAATTAGTCTGGAGTTCAGCTTTAACGATGTCTGCTGCTCTGTTTACTGACTGCCAATTTGTCACTTAAACGGTGACTGCAGGTAACAGGGGAATCACGTTTCTCTGGGACAACATTTCCTCCAGTCCAAGTTCAACATTGTTACCGAAGTGGCAACAACTCAGCACATCTCTGCGCCTTTGCACTTGACCCGAATGTGTCCTCAGAGATCAACAGTCAATTAAGTTCACCTTCATATTTTTTGTGCTTTAGTTGTTTTACCCCGAGGGTAGAGAGGAGTTCAGTCTTGCCTCCTGCACCACTACTCCGCTAATTGGAACCAGGATCTGTAAAAATGGGAACTTAAGTAAAACATGCCATAAAATTCTGAAGGCTAACCATAAACTAACCAATTTCTTTCATTCTTTTAAAGGGAACTCTAACTGAAACCTCCACATAAACTTTTACGAGGATCCCTGGGGTCACCCGTAAACCCGTTAATAGAGATGAGATATGAGTGGGGCTTGGGCCTCCCATTTCGTTTGCATTTCTTTCTCTCTTTTTTTTACCATCCTCCTGTTCCATTGCATTCTTGGAAGGGGTCAAATGCTGTTCGGAGGTGAACACTGCCAAGTCTCCACTGCCGTTTTTACCAAAGAGCAATGGCAAAATTCGATCCACGTGGCCAGATTTGGGTGGATGAGTGTCAGCACGCTCGAGCTGTTGGTCCATTTTGTTCAGCTAGCCTGTTAACTCCAAGGCTGAGGTGAGATTAGTGTGGAGGTGTGAAAAGGTGAAGCTCACACTGTTTTAGTGGCCTTCGTGCAGTGAGGTTTTGCTTTCATGTCCAGCATGAGGTCATTAATTGCGTTCACCTATGTGATTGACAAACTAACATTTTCAGTAATCTGTTCGGACATACGCAAAAATAAATTCCATAATTATTGTCAGAAATGCACATGTCCAAAGGACAAAACAAACAAAAATAAACCCACAAACAATTGCCGTTATGTACCGAACAGAGGTTCATAATGGGGGTTAGACTTTCAACAAGCTCAACAATAAAAGACATCACATCTAGCAAAATGACCTTGAAAGTAATCTTGACAGTGTTTGAAGTCTTAAAAGCCCCCTAGACAATAAAAAGAATAGAGACAAAAATCTCATGATAATATTGTGGTTTGCAGTATGAGTATTAAACTCTGGAGCCATTATTAAATTGACATTTAATTTGCTGATAAGTGCCTCATTAAAGATAATAAACTCATTAACCTGAGGTCTCACAGACTTTACAAAAATCTCTGTCCAACTAAAGCACATAAGAGGAAAGCAGAAAGAAAATGAAAGCAGTCTTACTGCTCCTAGCGTAGTGTTAGGAATCTACTTAAATGATCCAGCCCTGGTCTCTTTGTTGTTTTATTCAGCGCAAGAGCTGTGTTTCATATCCCAATGAGACCAATGAGAACAGTCTTGGGACCGGTTGTAGTTATTTTGACAAATTGAGGCTGGAGCATTTTTTCTTTTTAACCTCTCCATATATTGCAATCTAAATCCCTACTCCTACTGTAATAGAGATGCTTTGGGTCTTTAGTTTTGTGATTTCTGTTACCAAATTATAATAGTGAGCATTGTAACCACATATCCTGAGAGTGAAGTAAGTGGTTACTGACGCGCATTAAAATCTATTAGCACAGGAATGATGGCGGTGCTGAAATATCTGACAAAACAAGTGGTTAATTTTACAAATGATAATGATTTTCTTATAGTCAGATGGCCCCTCCGGGTAACCAAAATATCGGCCTCGGTAAAATGTGATGTCACAAGAGTTCATAAGTCTGTGATGCCTTTGGTCGCCAGGACAGCCGCCCGCATTTTTTAGTGCGGCGCTAATGTCTCGAGTTACGCTGTAGCCCGAACCAAGCAGCGGCCTGAGACCACCCTTCAATTAATCTTACCCTTGTAGCGGCTTATAATTTGCCATTACAAAAGCCATTAAACCTGGGGGCCTGATTCTGAGCTCCGGGGACTGCTTTGGGAGGAGGGAAAGGGGGATTGGACAGGCCCCCGGTTGGCCCCTTAGACCCTGGACGAGCCCCCTTCTAGAAAAGAGACAGGTACTTAAAAACAGGGTGAAAAGATCACCTTAAAGAAAACAAGGATGATTAATGGGAAAAAATGAGGGCCCTTTAGGTTGCTTTCATCTGGGTCTGATTCAGGTCTTCAGTGAGCCATTAACCCAAAGGACAACTGTCCACCACTAGTGTGAGAAATGAAGTCCCCATATACCAGTTCAGACAAATGTTGAGTTGCTGCAGAAAACTTGGTACGGGTGGGGTGTTGCGCGTGCATGTGGTTTTGTTTCTGTGATTCAGTAAGCAGATGCTAAAAACACAATGTTGAGAACATCTTGCTTTTTGGACCTGCATAAATTTGATCAGTAGTACGTATATTTTATTTACAGTAACGACCTAGACTCATTTCCAATGTAGTAGGGCCAAATAGGGACTCTGTCATGTGAAATATAGAGTGTTGAGTATGATTTTTTAAAAAGAAAGAAATTCCGCCAAGCCAGGGACCAACTGATTTAGACAATACTGCATTGCTAGTAAAAGACAAAATCGTAATTTCACTTCCAAATGTCTTAGCCCATTTCTCAGTAACCCTACCATGTAGCCAATACCAGGTGTGGAGGGTTTGCCGTAACCGTCAACCCACTTGACAACTACATGCAAGTATTCAAAAGTCAATTAGCTTTGCTTATCGGTGATTAATCACTTAGTGTACATGACACAATATGAAGCGATACAATCTCAACCATCTGCTGCTACAGCAGGTTCATACAAACACTGAACAAAGTTTTTAGCAAATACCATTCAACCCCAAAAGGAAGCGCCAGTCAGTGAGAGCTCAAAAATAACAGAACAAAAGGAGAGTATAAAAGAAATGTAATTGCTAATCAAGGGCGGTACTTCATTTGGGTGTCAGCTTCTTCAAAGCTGCTTGTTCTCCGTTTGACAGTTTACAATCTTCACAAGAGAAAACACCATACAATTCAGGATAACATCAACCTATCCCTACTATGGTCTTACACATCTTACACATAATTCGGTCAACACCTGACACATAGCAGATTTGTTTTGTGCTAGGTCATTTTGTCATTAAAAATGTTTCATACAAGTCCGACAAATGGCTTACACCCTTATGTAATAATAATAATGCGAATAATGATGCGATAATCCGATGACAAAACTCTTAAAATGTGAGATACTGTTTCAATCCAGGCATGAAGTGTTACAGAAGGTGGAATGGTGGACACCTCTTCCAGTGCACTGCTGATTTAGACATTAGCAACTACATTGTCACACAGCCTCCGCAGGCGGGTATAAATAATACGGCGTTAGACGTGAAGGCCGGAGCGCCTGTACGGTTCGTGGCAAGTACAAAGCCCACACCTGGCCCTGGAATGAAATCAAATCTATCCTGAACTCCCTCTCTCCTCTCATTTCGCTTTGCCAGTTTTCTGTGAGCACGTCTCTGGGTCAGGAGTCAGGCAGAGTGATTTGAGTTCAGGTCACACGCACAGACAGTTTCACGCAGTAATGTGTTTCAAAGCTGTTGCATCAATGGGATAAGAGGAAAAAAAAGTAAATGAAATAGTTTTTATTGCTCAAAGATTTCTCATTACTGATTTGAACAAATAAGCACTCAGTTAATTCACCAGGTTCCCTGGAGTGCATCTTGTGAATCATTTACATTTACACAGGCTGGACCTTTCACTGATAATGTGCCATAATTACTGACCATTAAACCACTTTCAATGGATTTAACACCCACTGAATCCTGGGCAAGTCAGTGTGTGTGTTTTTTTAAAGGAGATCAATAAACCAATTTCTCTTGGTTATGTTTTCCTTGTCCGCAACAATCAGTTCAGTGCTGATTAAATCACAGCAAATTATCTCCCTGGGATTTATCTTGCCTAAATTAAGTTTCTTTCCCCCTCCTGGCCACGGGAGAGTGGACGGAGCCTGCTGGGAGAGAGAAATAATCATTCATTAACCTTTGACCTGGAAGGAGTGTCAAGTGAGTCACCCGCCTGTGTTTTATTTTCCCCCTGCCCCCTGAGTGCCCAGCCATGACAAATTGACAATTTACACGCTGCAACCCAAACTTTATTAACCTGCGCCGTGGTTTGATGCAGTCACTTGATCAGCTGGTAAAGCGTGGCGCAAAAGTGAGCTCAGGTCTGAATTACATTTGTTACACGCAGGAAAATATTTGTGTCTGCTTTCTCCTTTGGATTTTCGGCGGTGATATGGAAACAGACCCAAGCGGAACAGTGGGTGAGTGGAGGGGTTGCATGTGAAAACATAACTTGAGCTTAATTTATGGAGTGTGACGAGCTCAAAGGGACGGACATGTACATCATCTCATCTGTCATCATGGTTCCTTGCTGTCTTCTTTCTATTTGAACACCGCATAGCTGCTGACCCAGTGTGGAGCTTTCAGCCTCGAGAGGGTCTGATGTCTTCATATGGTCACAGTAGGGGTGATAAATTACAGAAGGCCATTTTTTTCTTTTGTTCACCACATGGATGTCTTCAAGTGTAGGCATGCGTCCGATTTTTTAAACAGTTCCTGGCTCTAAAGTGTCCAAACGCAAATCACTCTGAATCGATTTTGTCACAGCAAGTGACGAAATACAAAGCTAATGTTGTGCAGGACCACGTTTCTCCAGATTAAAACTCTGTTTTTACCAAATAAAAGAATGAAATAAATAAAGAAATAACTGTAACGCGTAAATGCCTTCATTTCTGGCTACATTTCTGTAGTGCGGAGTATAAATGCAAACGTATACCGTAGCTGCCATCAATGGAACACCACATTGTTCATCAACAGCGCACCAATCATCACGCACACGAAAGAAAGGCATAAATCGAAGTCTGAAAAGGTATTTCCTCCGACTTAAAAAATGTACGCTACCTTGGGTATTGATGGGGTTGTCGATGTTGGTCTTGTGATATGAGTCGTAACCCTATTTCTGCCCCGGCACGGTAGCAATAAACACAACCAAGCTGCCCCGGGATCTTTCCCTCTGACATTATTAGGAGCTACGACTGTGCGAGACTCAACACGGTGTAAAAACAAACCAAATGTCAGCACCATTGCCCAAGCGCCTCTGCTATAGCCAACAGCAAATGCAATGAAAGCTCGGAATGGTCTGTTAGTACGCCGCTGACCTTTTATACATTTATTGTTCTCCTGACATTTCTCCAAGACGAAGGAGGTGAGAAACGGAATGAGGTGCTGAGAAATCAGGATTTTCAACTTCCATCTCCACCCCCGTTAGGGAATGACTTTCATCGATCCAAACTCTGGGACTTTACCAAAGGGTCGATGCTCTGTGATTGCCAACCCTAACTCGCTGCTGCTTGCCCTCTAGAAGGGGATAGCGTTTTATTAGCTTTTCTGTCACTTTAATGTTACTGGAAAGTGAAAGGGGAAGAAAATGGTTCTGCCCATTGGCCTATTTTCTTTTTCCTTTGGAACAAATCAGTAAACAATAAATTGGTTGGCTGTTTTCTTGACTTTACCCTCTTACACTTTTGACATTACTGTCGAGGAGGTTTAGCAGAAAAACAGGCTTGCAAAATGACCAAATAACAGGCCTAACAGTTCAGATCTTCTGTATTTAGAATCGGGTGTTTGCA
This sequence comes from Colistium nudipinnis, assembly GCA_016785305.1. Taxonomy (NCBI): domain Eukaryota; kingdom Metazoa; phylum Chordata; class Actinopteri; order Pleuronectiformes; family Rhombosoleidae; genus Colistium; species Colistium nudipinnis. The sequence continues at coordinate 292,507 of JAFBJU010000077.1, forward strand.
GAATCCTCCTTTTCGTTTCCATTGTATTTTTCGTCTTGCTGATAAACATTTCTATAAGCAACAACGGATGTGCAGCAGCATATGTCATCATGATATTGATAGATATTGGAAGAGCTATTCTTCAGCATTTATGGAGGATGCAAACATCAGAAAACACCATATGTCTATTTGCTCGTACTGGGCCTCTAAGAGGAAGTGATCCAGAGAGAAGGAGGAAACAGCTGCTTAATAATTCAGGATGCTGAGATTAAAAAGTGAATTTGCCGGGCGCGTTATTAAAAGGCGGTGTAATTACTTCAGATTTATGTGCCACCGCTTCAATAGGAGGCACCTAATTTGGTTACCGCCACCTCATACGTAATTGCTGAAAATGAACAATGCCTCGCACACAAAGAGGTCCAACCACATGAAGTCCCTACACACAAGATACGATAAGAAAAACCTCTGATAATGATAACTTAGACACAGAGTTTGAGACAATACTGCATGTGTATGTGTCGTGTGTGTGCGTGCAGTAGTGGAGGGGGCTCATATTTGGTGATTGGGCATTCAGTTGATAGCAAAAAGCCCAATATTTGAAACCAAACTTGGTAGGACAGTTCAGACAGAACCAATTCTTTTTTCAAGGATACTGTGCAGGATTAATTGTATTGTCAAGAAGACAATGGTAACTCTCAACTAAAAGTGATATAGTATTTTGGAAATTAGCTCATCAGAAGCATATCAATCAGGTCAGCTTCTCTCCTTTAGCTCAACCCTGTCGTATCATGGGCATATGCATTCATATTGGGACTGGACTCCTTCCTTCCACAGGCACTCCATCACAAAACAGAGGGAGTCGCTACCAGATGGTTAAACAAACACATCGCCCAACTGCCCATAACTCAAATCCACTTAGCACCCTCTTGTCAACATGTCTCTCACCCGTTCACTACCGCTCCCATCTTCGGCATATGCAGAGGAGTGGCGAGAGGAAGGGTAGGGAGGAAAGGAAGAAACTAATGCAGAAATAACGGGAATTGGCAAGACATTCCTGGGGGGGCGTGTGTTTAATTTTAATTACCAAGACTATCCATGCTCGGTAGCTCTCATCTCGCCTCCTCTCCTCCACCAAGGTGTATTGTAATGAAGGGGAACAGCGAGGACCTGGAGTGACGGCACGCTTAAAGGTCACAGAGACAACGTCCAAATGTGAAGTTTTTACTCTGGCTTTTTTGAGGGCTCTCGGGGAGGCACCCAAGACTTAGGTCAGAGGTTAAGAGTTGGTAGGTCGACAGGTCACACGATTTTCCCTTTTCCCTTGGCCTCACCCCTGTGCTTAAAACCTCAACGGTGTACTTGAGTGGGTAATTTATTATCCGGAGTGCTGTCCGGGCTGGACAAGAAGTTGGGAGCAGAGAATTAGCATTCCTACTTTTGACGACACAACATCTTGGCTCTTCTTTATCATTCTGACCATTCGATTTTTGTCTCGCCTTGATTTTTGAATATACACACTTAGCATGTTTTACAGTTTAACACACTTATTACTTTGGTTGTTTTCTCTTATCAAACACTGGGCCATAAATACAATAAATGACTCTGTCCCAACTAATCTTGCAAGGATTTATCTGTGTTTTCATTCATTTACTTGATTCCAGCACTCTATGTTTTTGTTTGACTACATTGTGGGGAGGGTTTTTTGCCAAAATGCTCTTGGTTACATTAACAGTCTATTTTTAGAGGAAATGTAAGCCTGAAAGATTAGCAGAATTCCTTTTTTCCCCTTGCTTATTAACTAATCTTGGCTGAATGACAGCATAGTTTTGTTTTTGTCAGGATTGATCTCACAAACACTCTTCTGACAAGTGGTGTGAGTAAGTGCAAAATTGAGGTATCCCGTGTGATATTCTCACCATGCTGATAACGCATGAACGCACGATAACTGCATTTTGGAAAAGGTGAAAAGATAAGCATTACCGAGGACACAGGATTGTCAAAGGCATGGATAATTGTCATGCATGCCACCAATGTCCAAAAGAAGCCCTGTTGATGACAGCCAAACTGCATTTGGGCCCCTGGAATGTGCAGAGGCCGTTCTCAGACATCTGAACATCAAACAGCGCTCAGCTCTGTCAATCTAATAGCTCTGGATATGGGATTTATTGGCTCTCACAGACCAAAAGAGGGACGAGGGGCGAAAGCAAAACCAGATTTTCTCTCCCTTATCCGTTTCTCCTCTGTCAGTCATGCACCTATAAGAGTGCTCAGGAGAAGAGGTGTGTTATATTATTACTTCAGATTAGTTGAGATTAAAATGCTTTTCAGAAATTTCAGACGGTGGGCAAGATAAAGTCACATAAAGGTGCATCGCAAAAAACCTGACAGAGCATAGCCAGATCCCTTATTTACAGGCATTACACTTCTCAGTGGTCCAAGCATCTGATAATGTTGTTGTTGACTTTCACATGAACATGATTTCAGCTTGTTTGTGATGCAAACTGGCAAATGTTGCTCTACACTCTGTAATACCTCTTTTACAAGTGCTGCATTTGCTGTTATTACTCATCCTCAATAAATCAAGAAGCTCAGTCGACCATAGCGTTAGGCATTAGATGGAAAGTGTGTGTTGAGGATGGGTAAAATATTTTTTTTGCAAAGGGCCTTGGATTTTGTTTGCCCGTAGCTGAAATCAGCCTCGCTCTCATGTCATCTCTCAGGCGGCCAAATGTAGAGGAAGAAAAGAGGGCTAGCGGGGCCAAGTACCGAGGACACGAGTCCGGCTTGTCGCCCTCGAGCCCCGACAAAGGCAAGGTTCTCAGGGAGAAGAAGAATGGAATGTGGAAGAGTTCTATTTATCTCCGTTAGCCCTCCGAAAAACTCCCTGTCCCTGCTTAGATAGCCCTGCCAATGCGCCATGATGTCATCTCCCTGGCGTGCAGTGATTGATGCATCCAGGCTGCCAGCTCTACGCAAGTAGGAGGCGGGGGAGAGGGGATAGGAGGTCGGGCTGGGGAAGGGGTGAATTTTCCACAGATAGAGACATCCAAATGTGAACAGAGCCCAGCGTGGGGTCAGTTCAGAGCTCATTGCATACCTGCCGCACGGCTGTTTTAATGCTCGCCTCCCGACAGTTGGTCAGTATTGATGTTTCAGAAGTGTTCACAAGCGGCGAATGGTGCTGATGGGTTTTCGAGCAGCGGGTTGGTGGGGACGCAATGGGGGGGGGGAGGCCCGGCTCTGATTATGTACGTCAACTTCGTCTTACCCCTGAGTTCTGTTACATATCAAGGTTGAGGGAAGAACAGAGGAAGCAGAGAGATGGACGGGGTTATTGTGAGCAGAAGAGTAAGTGTTTTGCAGATAGTCGCAGAGACACGCTGAGATAAACTCAACAGGGAGCCCTCGTCCTCTTGTCAGATGGCCAAGTTAGTTTATGGTACTTTAACGGTTCTATCATACACCGTTTTATAATGTTTCACAGTTATTCATGTCCACTGGGAGATACACAGAGATACAGACATTCGCAGGCTTTAAATTGTTAACTTCTGCATGTGTGTTTGGTTATTTTGAGACGGTCAAGCATGACATTTTTCAATTCTCTTTTTTTTACTTTAAAAACCAACCACTCAGTGCAGCATCTACCCAGCTAGTCATCCCGTATTCAAATACAGAGCTAAAAAAAATGTAATTAAAGCTTGAAAGAAGTCATCAAGTTTTTTTCTGACCTAGGTTACATATGAAGAAATAATAATTAATAAAAAAATGGTGGCAAAATATGTTGTTAACTAAAGTGTCATTTAAAAAAGACATTTAAAAAAGAAAAATCAACTCCTCATCAATGTGACATTTAATGGCATGCTTCCCAGACATGGATCATTATTACCTTCAGATCAATATCATTTAAAAATAAACATCCACACTGACATAAAGTCAATGATCCTTCACTGAACGTGTAAATGAGTAAACACAACCTCCCGCTTTTCAACTCAGTATTGACACATTCACAATTAATTAGGGCCTGTTTTCTTTACTCTCCATTACATGATTACAGAGCTGTGGTTATTTAAAACTGTAATTTGCTTACAAATGATTATCCCATTTGGTTTCGTTGAAAACATTGTAGCACATTGTAGAGCCAATGTTGTCTTGGTAGAACAGATGTTCAGTTTACAGAAGGTAGATATAAGCTGATAAAAAAAAATCTCACAGGCTACATCAAACTTTTTTTGTTTACTCAATGACCTACATTTTTATATTTGCCAGTGTATTTTTACTTGCAACCCACAACCACAAAAGGAGAGTTTACTGGAGCAGTGCTGATATCTTTTCATTTTTGTGCATTTAAAAAGAGGTCGGGTAACGTTTTGATTCAATCACAGTGCATCTGCCTGTGCCTCGGTGGGCATTTAAAATAAGCTGTGGATGTTTGTGTGTGCCCGGTTGGAGTTAGCCATTTGTATGTTTGTGTGCCTGTCCGTCTGTAGACATGCAGATTGCTTTGCGTGTCAGGGGAAAAGGTACCCGCTGCTACACAATCAGTATCGGCCCCTGCACCCTTTCACTGTGGTCCGGCAACTGAGACTGAACATGGGGTGCAGGGAATTGAGGTGCATTGATCTGTCCTCTGCAGCGTCTCCCTGGACTGGTGAAATCATTAACCTCGCTGGCACAGACACAGGAAGCAACAACACAGTATCTTTGAGAGGTTAATTAAAAATAAAAAGCACAAGGAGGAAGGGCATGGGTGTATTCACCAGGGAAAAGTGCGCTGACTTCCAAATGAGCTAACTCCAATAGCTTAGTGGAAATGACTGTGGTCAGAGTATGATTGGCTATAAGGTCTACCTGTTCTATATTTACCAGGCACCAGTTGAAGCCACCAAAGATGCCCCCCTTAATATGAAGATAGTGTGATAACCTTAAACTACTGAGATAGAGTGTGATGCACCCAACTTCAATTTGGATTATTTTTAATTATACTGTGTTAACACTGTGTCTTGACCATTTTCATGAAACAGAACAACCAGATGATTTCAGTTAAGGTGTTGTCTTCTGTCATGATGGGTTGATTAATCTAAAATGATTGAAATGATAAAATTGGGATTGAGGTTAAGAGCAGACTGTTTCACTCATGCATTTGTTTATTTAAGTTTGGCTGAGCTGCCTGACGATTGCGATCCGATTGTGGGTATCTGACTTTCCAGTTCCAACGACTTTGATTATTATTGATATACATACATTGTATTTTAATGACAGACCTGACGATCAAATATTCAAAGGCAGGGTTTAAGTGTTTGAACAAAAACATGTTTTTATCCACAAAAAAACAAAGCCTAGCTTCCAGTCCAAAAGGTAACTAAACTGAAAGAGAGTGTTCCAAAGAAACCTTTAGCACCCAACTGGGTTGCTTTAGGCAGATCTGAGCATGACAAGCAGCTTCAAGACTTGACAAAGAGCATGTGAGGAAGGGCCTTATATAAAGGGGAGGATGATGAGGCTGATGAGGATCAGCTGTGGTTGGGAAGCACAGGTGAGGGTAATGGGGGGATTGCAGGGCAGGAAGTGGCAATATCTGCGATGACAGAGAGTGGAAAATCAAATGAACAAAATAAACAAAAAACGTCCTAAACAGGGGATCCTGTGACAATAAATGATGCAACTCAATTTTTAATTTCTGTTTTTCGATGGTTTGCTTACTTTAATAGGTAAAAGATGTTAAATGTATGTATTTGTAGTTGAAGTCAAAGAGATACCAATGGAGAGCAGCGTGTGAAAGCATGTTTAAGATGTTATTATTATAAAGACCAAGACTGTGCCACAATATTGGGCTGGGCTGTGAACTTAACAAAATGTCATAATTTTATTAGTCACGCTCACATTTCTCAGAGTAGATGGGAACATGATTATCTTAATATCTACACATACAATAACCTCAATATACGAGCAATAAAAGTCCGTGGCCAGATGTTACCCGGTGAGATGCCATTCAGCCGAGACACCTGTCCGTCAGGTCCCAGTATATGTGACAGCTTCAAGACAAACCACAGCTGATGCCATGAAGTCAATGAGACGTCAGATCGGCCCGTGTGATGAGGTTTGCAAGTCGCCATCGATGAGGCCGGTGCTGGGAAACGTTGGACTTCTTCAGCTTCGAGCGACAGTGACGCAAAGTGAAGCAAACACTTTGGCACACCGCGTCGCCAGCGACGTCTCGAGCTCTGCCTGAATTCATCCATTCTTTATGAATGTGTTATTGAAAAAGTCTCATTATGCTCATCAAAGACATATTGGGACCCACGCTTCTTTACCCAATATCGTGTACAGTACATTATTTAAGAAGGCACATGATTGGATTACAGCCACACACAGCAAGGGGTTGTTTTATTAGCTCGCTGCTGTTGTTTACGGCGTAAATGGGTTAGGTGTTTGCAATTGTGTGAAAATGTGATGTGGATCAACTTGATAGGCCGGTTGAGTAGTGTTATTGCAGTCTGCGGCCCCTGAGAACACTGGGGAAATGATGCCCCCCAACACACACACACACACCCGTCAGCACTGCAGATCCCCTCTGTCTCTGAATCTGTGGGTAATTACTGAGACTGTGCTGACTCAGGACACAATACACAAAACCCCTACACACTAAAAAACAGCTCCCATATAAACACAAACACATAGACAAGCGTGTTCCAGATTTCACGCACATGCGGTAGACATACACTGCATGCTACCAGGGTAGATCGTTTTTCATCGGTACCGACTGCGGTCGTACATTTCTCTGTAATAGGAAGAAGTCAACTTGTTAGCTGAGCTGCAATGGTCAGGACATTGTTTTTGGAGGTAGGGAGATGTAAATGTTAAAAAATCCAACAATCAGTTCCAAATTGAATACATTCATTCTTTCAATAATTAGATTTCTATGCTTTTGGATCAGCCAAGCAGGTGAGCTAAATCATTTACTCAGTTGAAATACGGTATGTGCATAGGGTGAAGAGGATGTGACCATTCCTTTTTACATTCAGTCTGAGTTAGCCTCATTAATCCCTTAGCAATCTACTAGTTGGCCGATTTGCCGTCATACAGTGACTGATGAGAATTAACAGATTTATTTTTAACTGCAAAACTCAATTGATTGAGTAATATCTTGCAAATAACTATATACCCCATTACATGGCATAGCCAACAAAGACTCGTGATTGCACAGTGGACAAAAATATAAATCTGAACATATATACCGTATACAGTATATATGCCTCTTTTTTCACCCAGTCCACTGAAAATGACAAAAACTTAGACTTGATAAATGGCTTTTTGTGACCCAGTTACATTACTTGCTCTGCTTGTGAGAAATTCATACTTTCTCTGCCTTTCTGATGTGAAAAAAATCATTCACCATCTTCCACAGAGCAACCACCCATGGGACCTCATGATGTGGTTTCAGTGCGAGAAATCCCATCCCCTCTCTGAGATGAAGTGATTCCCAGGTTTATTAGCTTCTGGAAATTGGCTTCATCGGAAGGCAGAAAAACAAATCATTTGAATACATAGCCCGGGTGTCCTAATGCTCATTTCAGAGTTGTCACTTAGAAGAGGGAGAGGGAGGAGGGACAGATAGAGCGCATTGTGCCGCTGACAGGATTGGCTTTGTGTGTGATGAATGGGGCTGTCACAGACGGTGACAGGTTTGTGTTCAATACATGTGGATGTACAATACGCTCTGCATCCCGTGACAAGCTGGGAGGCTTTTTGTCCCGATAATCTCCATATCGTTTCATCTCCGGCTGCTTACGGTGGATGTGGTCACTGAGGGGTGTGCCACGGCTGCTGCACAGGGACTGTCGATCCAGTGGAAGCAAAAATGGGACACGAAGTAGATCTTTTTTTTTTCATTTTGTTTTCAAACTCCCTGAGAGTCGGTGGATAATGCAGATTGGAATTTCCGGTTCTACAAACAATTCTGAGGCCCTGTTCACACTTGACATTAAAATGTGTCTACTGTAAGGTCACCTGACCTCAAGTATGAATGTGCATTACTTAAATTACCTTTTGTTGTTGTGGTTGTTGTTAAGACTGAATTGGCCCAAGAAACACAAAGTTGCAGGTTACGCTCTCTGCATTTATTAAAACGGTTCTGCTGCAGAAAATAAAATCCTCAAGTAAGTAACGACGAGGATGAATGCATGCATGTCTGTCTCTTTTTTTGTATTTATATGGACTGACAGAGTGTTAAAGGGTGTTTGCTAATTTACAGTGAATAAAAATGAAAGCAGAGCAGTTCATCATACTGTACACAGTGTATGCATTTATTTGGGGGGTTGACAATCAAAACAATTAAGTATTGCAGGGATTGAGTGCTGTAACTGTTTTGCACAAACAAATAAAAACAATGTCCTGCTCAGCGCTCAAAATACAGCAGAAAGGAGTTTGTGTTACAGTCAAACTCTGATTTGGAAAAGTAAAATAGAACGCGGACACAAAAGGTTTGACAGTTGGAGGACGCAGGGGGTTTTCTCCATGGATTCATTGTTCATGGTTGCAATGGAGTGTGAACCTATTCTTGATATTTATGAACTACTGTGACAGAGTAAGTTATGGACACAGATCGGGCCAAAACCTCACTCCGTGTTTTCACTCCCTCAATATTTATGCGTATGCCTATTTCTATTTTTCCTGTTTTCCTCTCCATTAAAATATATCTCAGCCAGACAAATGAACAAAGCCAAAGGAACGTATAAGAGTTTTGTCTTCTGGGGGAATAAAGTTATGCTAGGCTAAGGGGTTTAAAAATAATAAATTACTAATTAAATTATTTTTTTGCAGTGGTTTATGCAGTGGTAAGTATTTCACATATTTGGCTACTCGAGTTTTCCCTTTATAATGAATAGTGAATCAAGATAAGAATTACATGAGATGAGCTGCAAGCTAAATTTCCAGTTATTATTGTTTTTTATATAAGTCTCCTGATTTTTTTTTTACTTTTTAAAGGAACTCCAGAGCTAGGGGTTTCCCCAAAGGTTGTGCTGTAAAAAGTAACATTCTAAAGGAACACAACTTATGCATTTGGCTAATGATTTTACTTTTGAACTTCCTGCACATTACCATGACTCAATTACTTCAGGAAAAAAAGAGGAGGAACTTCAATTTAAATCTTGTGTGAAAAATAGGGGGCAATAATAATGATTTAACGGCTGGCTAACAACATCCAAACATGTTCCAGTAAGTCCTGTGCTCCACCTCGGCTGAAATACTCTTAGTTTAACAGCTTATATTTCACGCGCCTGGACACATTCATCATTGCATGCGTCGCATCACAATTAAGGCCAAAATAGCAGTGAACATGCCAATAATTCTTACTGTTTGTTTTAACCTACTGAGGTGAGGGCAGATTTCTGCATCGACAAGAATTTACATTTCACATTAAATCTTAATCACGGAGATGTATAGTACGATTACTTAGAAATGCCATAACTCTTGGCAGTCGTGTGTTAGTGGGAGACTAGGAGTCTAATGTGAGGTGAACAAATCCCCAGTCTGGAATGAATAATAATACTCGCTGAGTTGCCTTCTTTTTTAAAACATTTACTATCAATAGCATCATACATAATGTACTGAACATTAAAGTATGGCATCTCAGTTCTGATACACTGTATGCTAAAGGGATAGGGCCTCTGAAAGTAAACAGATGACGTTTTATTTTAAACCGTCCTGCTGAGCAGATATTGCCCCTCATGTAATATTCATGTAATTTGTTTATAACATGTAACAATGCTGCTAAATATTAAGACTAAACTGTGTGTCTTTGTATTTGTCAAACTACTGTGACGGAAATTCTCCTTTGAGGCATCTGTACTTTGTGTATAAACAGTAACTGATGCAAAAATACTACATCAGAAAGATAAAATATGAACCATTCCTATTATTTGTCTTCTTTTATTTTAATAATCAACATGTATTAACTGAAAGCATCCAAGGAATGTGTTTGTGTGTTTTGCATACAAATACCTCACTATAAGTGCTTAGAGTAAAGCACAAAAGGACAGCATTCAATATTCAATATGCAGAACACGGATTCACCAAATATGTCTCAACAGTAGGTTGCTTGGACTTATGTCATAAATTGTATTTTCACCCAATGATTATCCCCTGATTCATTCTGCACATACTTTTGTTAAAGAATGCTGGAAACGATCCGATTATCTGGAACGTTTTCCACCATGGCCTTATCCTCTGAATAGTGAATGCTACTTGCTACTTGATCATAAACATAAACATATATTTTAAATAAAAAAATGTAAAGTCCCAGGGACAAGAGCAGTCATTGTACTCAATGTTCATCATGAGAATGTGTATGTCTGTATCTGTGTGTAGTGTATGTGTGTGTGTGTGTGTGTGTGTGTGTGTGTGTGTGTGTGTGTGTGTGTGTGTGTGTGTGTGTGTGTGTGTGTGTGTGTGTGTGTGTGTGAGTGTAGAGGGCGTTTCAGTCAGGCTCAGGCGGGGTTGAAAGAGGGAAAACCAAGGTTGAGTTTAAGGGTTTGAATAGAGGAGTGGGGGTGGTGTATGATAGTGCGGGATTACTAGTTGGCTGTGAGTTAGGTGAGAGTAGACATTGTGGATTCTCTTTTACATGTTTACATGCATTTTCCAAGGAAGGACATCATAGAAGGACATCATTCAGAAAAATGCTTCGTTTGCTTCAGAGCTCCTTTTTCCCATGCCACTCTTCTCCTCTAACACCTCACAGGTGTGAGCAGTCAGTAATTATCTCCTGTTCCTCTCCTTTGACCACACCCCACCCACACCGTCACACCCACTCCTCCTCTCAGACAAAAAAAAGGAGCAACCTCTTTTCTTCAGGCGGTCTGCTACATGGGCAGGTGAATTATACACAGTGTTTTCACCTTTAGCCCCAACTTTAAATAAAAGATAACAGAAACTTAATCAGCCTATTCGCCCCAGGGGGATATCCCCCCCCACCCTCCACCCACACACACACACACACTGACTACATCATCCACATCAATAATGCTCTTTGGGAAATGACCTCACATCCTGATTAAGATGTCAAACAAGATGCATCTTAATGTCACAATTTTCCCCTGAGACATACATAACAGACTTCAGTGACTAGCAGATATATGTATTTTAAATTCAATAAACTAAATTGGACAAAGATATAATATTTCCATGCACCAGGGTTCTGACAGATCGTCGATTCTCAGCAAACATTTTCAAGTTTCTGCTCACACTTTGTTGTGGTTGGAATACTCAAAAACAACCTTTGCTCCAAATGACATCAGGATGTGACTTTAAAGCAATCCTTGTGTTCTCTGTCTGACCCAATTACTATCGTGAATCTTAACTTCTGTGTCTGTCGTACGTGTTGTGTGTATTTAGTTCTTGCAGAGCTGCCACACCATGACGCACTCGAACATGAGACGAGACGCGCAGAGTCCTGCCTCTCAGTCCTGGATATGTACTTATCCTAAATATTGTTTGACCTTCCCAGTGCCCAGCTATTACTCTCCTGTGAGTCCTCAGCATCACCCCACCCCACCACTCCTCCTTTTTCCACAGATGGATTTTTGTTGCATTAATCCCTCAGATCAGGTGGGTTTTGTCAACGTGTTAAACTTTAATACTTTGGGTCATTTATCTTTACGGCCGAACCCAGGCTCTGTCAGCGACCAGACGAGCTATTTCCTCATTTGGTTTGGGAGCAAAGTGGCGCAGGAGAGAGCAAAGGGAGGAGGAGGAGGAGGGGATGGTGGTGGTGATGGAGTGGAGTGAATTTGGGGTTGGGGTGATGGGAGGGGAGGGGGGGTCTCTCCTCACTACTTAATGAAATCCTGATGTTAGAGGACTTTGTGGAGGGGTGATCGTGGAGGTCAAGGCGCCACACCATCTCAAGAAAGCGACGGCCCTCCAGGGAGGTGGCTTCACTTACTCATTTTTTTTCTCCTTCTTGCTCCTGGCTCGTAAAGAGCAGTGGACGATGTACCCCTCATTACCCCTCGGACACTGCATCAGGGACCAGCCGGGCGCCCAAGTGGACACGGATAAAATTGCAAGTGATTAATTTGACCAAAGCTCCCCTGGAACGTGGTGTGCTCACACAAACATTTGTCTTCATTTGCCAAGATATGTGCGGTGACATGAGAGGATGGGCCCTTGGACTCCTGAATGGAGACCGCGTTTTTTATTTATCTCTCTCTCTCCTGTTTTCTGAGATTCAAATCAGTTCTGTAAACAAACACAATCTCCATGTCGTGCTGACTCTCACTGTCGGTTGTGTGCACATGCTACTGAAAAACAAAGCATTTATTGGATCATTTCAGAGCTACACCCTTGGAACTAATGGGCAAATAATGAGTGTCATAATGCTGCGACATACATTTGCTTTTTGTTGCCTGTGCAGAAGCAAGTGAAAGTCAGAGCTGTAACTCACTGGTGTAATTGCAACATGCAAATAAAAGTCTCCACAATTACACAACTAAACAGACAATGAACATAATCTGTAATAGTATCTGTAATTAGCCAATGTGGTCATTATTATACTAAATTCTACGGTGTTGGTATTTTTTAATCTAGGTTTATTAAGCTAATGTAGCGTAATGAGACCATGATTTATCTGCAACAAAAGCTACAAACTTAATATAAGTTAAAATTGTTGTACAATTTGTCGTTTAACAACTAAATGAGATGTGCCTCTTATTTTAGTTTTGTATTTTTTTGTATTTTTTGTATTGTAAGGAAGAAAAGTGTGTTTTTCCATGCAATAACCTTTGCATATGTTTTGTAGCAGTTTTTAAATGAAAACAGAAAACATGACTGAAATGTTATTCATAAAGTTGTGCAACTTGTGATGTTGATTCACATAAATAGTAATATTAGAGCATTGGACACGGACAAGCTGGTGAAAAACTCTAATTGTTAATCACCCAAAACAACTAAAATAGATTATACAGTTCTGAACTGTTTCTTGTCAAGAGTATTTATGTTTTATTCTGTCTTGATGACCAGCTGCTATACATTCAAAGTCAATACAGTCTGCTCTCAACTTGGATGTTCATGTTGTGGTCAGCTTTGATCACAGAGCAACTCAGCAGCAGACTCCCATCATTACCTATGAATAGATTTTTCCATGTGCACTGTGTATGTGCGTCCTTGCGTGCGTGCGTGTGTGGTGATCTGCTGGTCAGTGATTTTTTGATGAATTTCTTGTCCCTCTAAAACTACATATAATTAGTCGTTATAACTGGGAAAGATCAAGTTGAAAAATACTTTAAATTAATCATCAATAAAAATAACAACATTTGGGATCTTGAGTGTTAATTAAAATATAACTAGTTGATCAAAGTATGTTGTACTTACCCTTTAATATACACACATAAATTGACAAAATCATATGATTTTTTTTTATGACAATATATTTTTACTACTACTACCAATAAAAACAATTATTTATTTTACATAATGTCACTGGTCCTTTTTGGAGAGTTGGATTTGGGCCTTAAAAACACACACTCGCACAAATCAACAATATAAATCGAGCCTAGTATCAGATTCCATGCCATGTACCCTGAGTTAATGGAAGAATTACATAGTAATGAGGCTAATCAAGAGTCAAACAGAAGAAACATTCTGCCTTAATGCTGTAATCCTGCAGTAAGACTCCACATATCCTTCTTTATGATGTTAAATTGCCCCCACTGGGCCATTACAGAGGAACAAGGCCAACCACAGTCCACTTTCAGCGGCGAGGGGGCTGTGACAGTGTTTCAGGGTCATGAAACAAACAAAAAAAAGCCACTGGTCGGAAGATCTGTGTTCCGAGGTGTTTCTGCTTAGAATCTTGCCGTTATTTATTGGTGGTGGATTGAAAAAATTAAATCAATGCAGTTCATTCAATGGAAAATCATTTCACAGTGCATGGACTCCATTTATCAAATTGTTACCATAACCAAATCTTCAAGATACAGGGAAATCCAAGAGAGTCCAAGCCAGAACACAACAGTTGTTTTTGAGAACCTGTCAGTGGCATATTTTGTCATATGTGGTGCATGCATTATATTGTTTTTGTAAAAGGAACACAGATTATTATCCTGAAAGCAACACAATGACTAATGCAAGAGTAGTGCAGGGGTACTTTCGTGGGTGGTGGTTATAATGGTTGTCAATTTGAGCTGAAAGGATTGCTTGATTAACAGAAAAAATATTCATCAAATATTTCCATATCAGAATAATTGTTTAGTCACTTTTCAAGCAAGAAATTATTTTCGTTCTCGGGTTTCAGCTTCTCTGATGTGCCATGTCTTCTGTCACACAGCAAAGTTATTTCTGCCGGCACAGAACTGTTGTGACAATGTGACAATACCTAAGCAACTCCAGAGAATATTTTTTTTATAGACCCAAAGAGCGATGAACTGATTCGTAAAATATATATAATAATATTATGATAAAAATAACAATATAGCTGCAGTCATGGTGTCAGGTTTGGCATTTGTGTACCAAAGCTCTGAATTTAGATGTAGCCATAGAGGGGACACTGCTCCAAACGTTTGAGGAATTTAATGTCTGCATCAACACCTTCATGACTAAATCCAAACAAAACCACCTTTAACGTGTAAAGACCTGGAAAGGAAGGCCAGTGAAACAAAGGATATCTGAGGATAAGGATATATTTCAAGGTTTTGGACAATGAAAACTCACTGCGTGGACGACGCATCACGTACACAAAGCAAGAAGCTGCCGGAAAAGATGCCGGAAAGCGGAACACCTGTGTTGCGTCTCGACCAATGAGGGACTTCCACTTGCGACGGTGCGTGCGGGGAAAGCTTGGAAAGAGCATGCGTAGTGTGTGAGGCAATGGTCAATGTCGAAACTCCAGCAGAATTTGTTGTCGGCCTGATAATGGGATCCACACTCACACGCACAAACACACGTGAAGGTTGGATGACTCTTGTCAAGGTTGACATGTCACAGTCATTACACAAGAGAAGAAGACATAAAATACAGATAATAACCCCCAAATATCTGCTCTTTTTTATCCCATTTTTTTAAAGTAAAATAAAGTTGTGAGATATTGTTTTCTTTGTATCGTTGCTTGTATCATAAATAATTTTGCTTGTAAAAAATAAGTATTCCGGTTGCTTACTCTATTATTACAAATACCCATATTTATGTATACATACACATACAGTACATACACACACATAAACATATATATTATTATCTTTTTTAAGTTTTGAACAAGAACCACTGATGCTATAAAATGTAATTATAAAGGAGATATACGTTGTCCCGCACACGGCCCGTGCAGTCCATCTGGGATCACACGTCCTCATCGTGGAGCCTCATCAACACACACGCCTGCACCAAGCCACACGCAGGGTGTTGTACAATGGAAACGGTCCTGGTGAAGAATGGAAACAAACACCCACAGCGCCCTGAGGAGCCTTTGCGTGTATCATGTTATACTGAGGGGCGTTTACAGCTGTTTTGTTTCATAATACAGGCCGACACGCTGCGCTGTGGGAGCTGCTTCTTTGCAACAGAACAGGAGACAAAACACGCAGTCTTAACAGATGGACCTTAATAGTTCATATTTAACCTCGGTATAAATCAATTATTTTGAAATGATACAATCACCTTAATATTCGGAAAAAATACCACCGCCCCCCAATACATCTACGTGCCTTGAAATATTTGTGGTGCCCAATAGTCATTTATTAATGGATTCCTATAATTCGTAAATAAAAAGCACGTAAGAAAAAACATTTAAAAGTTTCTACAAATGTAGGTAGCCTGTCGTTTTTATTTTGAGGTGAACGGTAACTTATGGTTGCATTTGAATCCTGACATTTCTACATTAACAGTGTTTAAAATGATGTATGTAGCTCAGTTATTATAAGGAACGTTTTATTTCAGACAATATGAATCGATGAAACAGTGCGCAATGGTTAGTTATCTGTGATGGTGCAGAATGGAGTGTGTTGTGGCTTTGAAATAACACAAATGAGTGAAAGAAAATGCATGTGTTTTGTTTCTTGTGTCGAGTGTCATGATGAAGCATGCGTGGCTCTTTGCAATGATGGGTAACGCGTTACAAGCGCTGTAACTAATTTCATTTTCAGGATTGCATATTACATGTCGCAGTTGTTGCATTTGTCATCACCTTGCTTTCTACTCCGGTGCAGGATGAGTCGGATACCTGGAGGATTCCCTGGTATCCGCTCCAGAACGCTGCGAATTAATGTGTTGATTAATGACAGAAAGACTGACCTTTACCGAGTGGGCGTTTCCCATTGCTTTGATTTTATCGCGCTCCAGGATGACACACACACACACACACACACACATGATTTAAAGGTGAAACAGGAGGAAGTGGCCAAGCTGTGGTGCTATTAATCGGTCCCTACAGGGACATGTTACAATACGATTCTTACCACATATTAAAAAGTAACTCGGAGAAACGCCCTACATTTCGCAGGAAGGATCCAGAATCAACCAAATAAATTCCCCAAGAAGTGGTGATTGATGGTGTCCGCTGCTCTGCTTCTAATTAACGATTACATTTTAAGAAGAAAAAAAAAATCACATTAGGCCTTAAAGTCCATTGAACCGTTGCTTTTTTTCTATGGGGTTAATAATCTACAGCAGCATGGGTCATGGTGGGGTGCAGAGCTCATTGCAGGGTTATCTTTCAGAAGATAAAATTACAAGTAAAATAAATAAAATATCCTGAGGGGTTTCCTGTCTCTCATAATAGGCATTATGCCAATGTAGAGGATAAAGGCCTGCAAGAAAAACGAAAATAAATAAAAATAGCAAAATCGAATTTAAGGATTTGAGGATTTTCTTTCTTATACATTAAAGCATAGTCGAGCAAGTAGAAAATACATGCTCATATATATATATATATATATAATATGTAATAATATGTAACATATATTAATGGCTATAACCGCTTATATTTTTAGAAGTAATTACATGGGAATCATAATAAGTGTAAGTTTAACAGCTGCTCAGACCAGACTGTATTTTATCTCTTACCTGCACTTTTATCAAAAGGATTCAGACTCCTATCCAAATTCCCAAACCAAATCTTCAACCGCAAACTCCTGCTTGTTATGGAGGAATATATATTCAAAGCAGCCACGAAGGGTAGACCTCCAAGCCAGCTAATAGAATTTCCTGCTGTTTTATAACTCTGTCCCTAAACCAATGTCACCATATGCTCATGTTGGCACAAGAATCTCCGCAGTGGCTTCTTGGGCAGCAGGCTTTATCCAAATGTGTTGAAATAATTAGATTTTATTTAAGTCTACGTTTTTTTTCCGGACGTTTTTAATTCAACCTCTGACATGTGACGGTTTTTGACACTTAGATTATATTTCAGGTGCTGAAATATAAAAAAAAATATATATATATACATGTTTTAGTCCACATATCACGAGATCTCTTTGTTCCATTTTGCGTAAATGAAATGTGTCGGGATATTTCTATTCAAGCAATGTGGTCAAACCCCACATCAAAATATTTTACACCCCTTTCTTTTTTGTTTTAATAAATGCAAAATTTCGTTTTTCCTATAGATAATATATAATTTAAGAAATGCATTACAACGAAACCAGTGTCAAACTAGTGATAATAGACCGATGCGTTTTCAGGTGTTTCCTCTAAACGGGTGTACAATACCTGCTGTTCTCCTCGGTGTCCACCTCGCTCCCGTTTTGTCTCTCTACACCAATAAAAGCCCACAAAAAAATAAATTCACATTCTCCATCCTCAGATTACGTGCCACAGCATGGCGTCATCCTTATTAGACGCTCGTTTCACGCTCCCGCATTAAATTACGCTGTAACACTGGGTTTAACCTACAGGGTCACATTGACGTGCGGATAAAATACCAAGAAAAAAGAAAGAAGCCTGTAGTAACACACGGCATGACCAAAAGAAAAAATACACATTACCGGAAATGTCAGTTAGTCAAAAAAGAGAGTTTCTTTAATGTGTTGCTATGGGAAAAGAAGAAAATCCTTCATACTTACAGAGCTGAGTTTGTTAATAATGGAATCTATCACCTGCCATATGGAGGAATGAGTTAACCTGAACAGCTTCTATTCATACGCAAGTTTTAAAAATATATGTTTTTTAATATCACTGAAAATCGGGTCAGGTTAATGTGCTCATTGTGAACACTACTAGCTAAATTCCCGTGTAACCCAGTGTGTCTAATGCGTACTTTACGCACAAGGGTCTATGCGTAATTACGCACCAAAAAATGAAAAAAAAATGACAACTGGAGACCATTGTTGGCTCAGTGTTCCTCCAAACGTTGTCATACTGCTGGTGGCAGTTTTTTAATGGCCATCAACTCTCCCTTTCTGGAAGAACGGACCAGCAGAGGGAAACAGATGCATAAACATTTCAGGGCATCTCTCTCCTCGGCAGCAACAGACTCCTCCTATTCCCCGCGTCCAATTAGTTATTATGGTCCGGCCCTTTAAGACGCAGCAGCGGGTCAGCAAGAAGTGTAGTGTTTCTCTAATTGAACTTCGCCCAATCAACAATAACTCGTTAGCAGTCGCTTTTTCTTTTTCGTGCTGCTTGGGACAGCTTTTTTTCCCCTTGCAGGGATTCGCCCCCCTCCAGTCAGTGACTTCCTAAAGATCTACATGGAGCTTGGCAGAGGAACTGCGGATCTCTGAGGGGAATAGCTACGGTCCGGCTGCCTTTACAACTACGCCAGAAGCATGGTTATTTTGGAGGAAAGCTTTCAGGCGAACTAAGTTGCTGCATCGGGCTTTAAGTAACGACATTTAGAGGAGGTCTTCGGGAACGCCAAGCAAACGGAGGAACACACTTGTTGACGCGCAAAAATACGACCATTTGAATGAAATAATCAACCGGGTGAAAGCAGCGATTCTTCGGGACTGCGATGACCTCTGGTAAAGACATGAAGGCAGGTTCTGTGTTACAGTCCAGCGGCGAGGAGAGGAGACGGGCTCCCTTGGACCAGCTGCCGCCGCCGGCCAACTCCAACAAGCCCCTCACGCCGTTCAGCATTGAGGATATCCTTAACAAGCCCTCGGTAAAGAAATCGGTGGCCAGTGTCCGTCCGCCCAGGGTGCTGGAGAAAGTCTCCGGCTCTAACTCGGCGAGAAACGGGATCACCACTCCCTCCTCGCCGCTGTGCGCGCTGGAGGAGTTGGCCAGCAAAACGTTCAAGGGTCTGGAAGTCAGCGTAATCCAGGCAGCAGAAGGTAAAGACTGGCCTGGCCTGTTCGTGCGTCAGATGTAACAAAAAACAAACATAATCACTTTATAGCTGTTTTTGTTGAACAGAGGCATGCACGTTGAGTCTCAGCTGATATCACTGCTAGCGTTTGACTTTTGGTGTGGGCCAGTACATCCACGGTATATAGGAATGTGTATACAAAACACAATGACACGATTACGCATGCAATGCATATTATCTGCTCTGCACTCCAACTAACTGCCACAATAGTTTGCATGCTGTCAAAAAGTCAATCAGTCATTATGGCCGACTGCATCAAATGTCATGTTGAAAAGACACGTACAGACTGACAGATGAGCCTAGATGGGATGTGGTTATTCTATTTTCTGATCCACTGTATAAAAAAAGACGCTAATATTGTGTTAAATTCCTGTTTGGAGAATAATGTTATAACAGACTCTCATTTGGGATATAACACGGGCTCAGGATTTGGCCAGGTTTACAAAAGTCGTTTTGTTGCTGTTATATAATATTTTTGATTTAAGGGACAGGGGAAAACACAAGCCTGAGAACCAGGCCTGCTGTGCACTGCCCTCTGTTGCTGCTGCTGCTGCAGCCCGGGGGGAATGTGGCCCTTGCGGTTGTTTCATTCCTCTCGTGTGTTTTCTTTCTCCCACCCCTCCAAGGTCGCGAGCACGTAAACTCCTTCGGGCAGAGGCAGACGTCGAAGAAGAGGAGAAAGTCGCGGACGGCCTTCACGAACCACCAGATCTACGAGCTGGAGAAGCGGTTTCTGTACCAGAAGTACCTCTCGCCGGCCGACCGAGACCAGATCGCGCAGCAGCTGGGGCTCTCCAACGCGCAGGTCATCACCTGGTTCCAGAACCGCAGGGCCAAACTCAAGCGGGACCTGGAGGAGATGAAAGCGGACGTGGAGTCCCTGAAGAAGATCACGCCACAGACCCTGCAGAAGCTCGTCACCATGGAAAACATCGAGGACCCCCAGGGCGGGGGCCCCGAAGCCAGGTCGCCCAGCGTCTCCCCGAGCTCACAAGGACACGGGGCCTTCCCACAGTCGCCCTCCTCATCCAGAGACCAAACCACGGATGAGTTCTCGGAGGACGACGAAGAAATCGAGGTGGACGATTGACAGTCGCGGAGGGAGGCCTGTGATTTTCATAAGCAGCGACAGAGAAGAATATAAAAAAAAATGACACGGGGCATTTTTCTTCCCAAACTTTTGCACGGATATTGACAAAAAAGGAGAGTATACATATATAAGACATTTCAGGAGAGTTTTTGTTTTCTTCTCCTCCTCCTTTTTGGCCCACTTTAATTTATAAATCGGACTTGTAAGGCCTTCTATGTTTGTCGTTTAAGTTTCACCACGCTATCTGAGGAATATCTTACAGAGAGACCTTGATGTAGTGGTACAGGAAGATTAAAAACTGTGTAAACATTTTAATATTTCACGTTCGCTTTTTTTCGTGGAGAGGGTTTGTTGTGCAATTATTATTATTATTATTATTATTGTTATTATTATTATTATTATTATTATTATTATTATTATTATTATTATTATTATTATTATTATTATTATTATTATTATTATTATTATGCCATTAATTTACATTCTTCTCTTTGAGAATGGGATCTGCCAAATATTTAATCGAACCCCTCCAAAGCGTTTTGTTTTTTTCACGCACAGCTCGGGGTCGATGTGTCAGTCCATCACACCAGAAGAGTTTCACTTTTTCTTGTCCTGAGCGAAACGTACAAGGGAGCCATCAACATTATTATCGACTGCAAACTTCCACACGCTCTGCGTTCTGTATATAGATCAAACATCCTTTACGATTATTTTATTGTAACATTATATTTAATCAGCATCTATGTAAATAAAGGTTATATGATATTTCAAGAAGCTTGCTGCGCGGTTGGATTTGTGTATTTTTAAGAATTCCGTCATCCTAAAATACAAATCTGAGGCGTGACGCAGAAATGTGTCATGGGAAAATGTGTGATTTTTTTCAGGGGCAGTTAATACATTATAAATATTAGTGAATTAATTATAAAAATGCACTACAAGAAGCCAATGCCAGACATATATTTGTTTTTCTTGTCAGCGTGTACTGAAGGAATATTGTGTTTAGTGTGATATCTAAACCCAATACTAAGCACCACGGACAATCTCTACATCTCTATAGGAATTCCATACGACGCACGTTTTAAATGATTATTATAGGAATATAACAGCCAATGGATTTGTCCTTAGAGATTAACAAAGCAGGATTATTCGCCCGAAAAAAATCTGCTCCGCTTGGTAAAAAATGGGACCTTTTGAATAATTGACCCCTGCTTTCAGCCCGCAAGTGCCACGACTTCAATTAGCAGCCGCCCGCTGCCTTTATTCCCATTCTTTCGCCGGGCTTTGAATACATCTTGTCTCAAGACGGTCCCGGTCTGGCTGCGGTGTTAAGAAAAGCTTGCCTCCACCCCTGTGCCATATGTTTTCTTGCTCCCTTCTCTGAATCGTCTTTAACACAACTAGTCGACATGATTGATTAGGTTAACCCGCCTTTGCCTTACATAAAACAGCTTCCACCGAGCCGTGGGCAATAATGGCACGCATCTGCCACTCCGGACTCGGGTTTGTTTGGAAAGACAGAGGCAGAGAGTGATAAATAAAAAAGGCTCCCATGAATAGCAAATGGGTTGGTGTGATGATCCTTATGAATAAACCTCAATGGGAGGCAGTGGAAATAAGACGTGCCGCTGCTGCTGACCATTTGCAAGAGTTTTGTAACGGGATTTAGTGTGTGTGTGTGTGTGCGTATGTGTGTGTGCGTGTTCGTGTACGAGTGTGTGAGAGTAAAATGTTAAAATGTTATTTAGCCAAAATAATTGAGATTGTTCACTGGTATTTGATATAAACCACAATGTATGTATGTATGTATATATATATATATATATATATATATATAATGGTCTTTATTGCGTGCCCAAATACAGAAAAGAAATAAAAGAAAACAATGCTATTAACCGAACCAGCTGTGAATGTAAAACAAATATAGGAAATAAATAAAGAGTAATGAATCCCTTTTATCTTCGAGATATTTATCGTTTAAAATATAATATTATTAAGAGGAAAAACACAGACAGTAATTAAAACAATATTTTCTCGACGCGAGTTACAAAACGCAAATTAGAAATAAATGAGATCGATCACGGTCACTGTCACATCCGCTTGAAGTAAAATAAAAACAATTAGATCAAACACAATATTGGAAAAAATCGTGGTATTTATTTATTAATTTTTTGGTGAGACAGAGCAACCTGGTGCTCACAATAGAGGTAATCGGCTGGAATCGCGAAGGTTGAAAAGTCAAGTAGGCCTTTTACTGTGGAGCCTCTCCACTGGCAGGAGGAACAACACAGTGGACGGAGCGTTAAATAAAGTCAGCGGACAAATGGGTTAAGTCCCCAGCCTTAAACCTCCTGATAAAACTGTAACAACTCATAAGAAAGAACATCACTCTGTTTGATGCCCACTGACTTTGAGTTTCTTGTATCGTAACCAATATTGAACTTCAATCTCAACAGCAGTATTATAATCTATCTTTTTTTTAAGGTTAACTATATTCTGTTATTTTACATTTAAATGATTTGAAATTTAAAATAAAAATTATAATTATTCTAATCATTTTCAACATTAACATGAGTTGGAAGAAGAGTATCTTATTTAGAAGTTGTTTTAGCGTTCCATTACTGCATCAATATAATATATAAAAATATAATATATGAAAAATCTTCATTTTGGGGATTTTTTTCTCCATCCATAAATGTGCCCTGTAGGGACACGCTTGATGAAGGTGGTAATAATTTGCGTGTGACACTGTGTGTCTGCTGCTACTGTTGACTGCTGGTGTGCAACTGGAGGTTATATTATTCATTCGGGAACATTGGCTAAAGGGACCCTATTAAAAAAATAAAATAAAAATGTTCTCTTCCGGATATTATGATGACGATCAATATATAGAAATAAATGTTTTTTAATGGTTTAAATTGTTTGGGAGAAAATAAAATTTTGAATGTTCTACACCATTCTTTCTGTTTAGAGCATTTTACCTTTAGATATAGTGTATAGTCTTTGCTCCAGGTCACTGACCTATGCACTAAGTGAAATTAGTAATGTCCCCTAAACTCATTTTCTAACCTTTGACCTTAATGTTTGTATGCAATAATGTTTGTTCCTCTTAGAGCAGTGGGGTCTAGATATTATCTCGCCAATGAAACTCTGAAACGAGAAGCTGAAATCTTCTGTTTTTGATGCGAACTCTCCTTCAAAAGAGCCAAGACTGAATAAGATACATTCTTGTATACTGTACATATTAGCTCCTGTCAGGTAACCAGTCTTCCCTTTCACTCAGGACAGGATCACACACATCAAAGCTAGCCCCCTTGTCTAATGTCTGAGAAGAACCAACCCTGCCACCTAATGGTGATCTGGGAAGACTGTTTTAGATCAGTGCAAAACAAGAGTTTAGTGGAGACGGACTGCTGGCAGAACAAAACTGTGCAGAGATAAAATGGTTGTTGTTCGGTATGAAGGCTCGAGTCAGAGATAGGCATGCTTGTGAAGTCTTCACAGTGCAGAGAGCCGTAATTCACCAAGATTTTTCATACAGGCTTCTCTGCAAGTCTCTAAAAGGTGCAATAAAATACCACCACAGTTAGTGTGTCACATAAACATGTAAAAGATGAGGTGGAATGCCAGCTGACTTAGCTGCTTTTTCATTCTATAATGGCAAGTATGCTGCTTAAAGGGGCACTCACCCCAGTGATTTTAAACACGAGGCTGTGTTTACAAATCATAAGGAGTGCTACACAGCATGTGAGAAGATATTGCCCTGGCTAAGCTATGGAGGGAGCTTTTCAAACACTAAAAGGAAAAAAAAAAGAATCCTGACAGGGGTTATCTCACACTGAGGTCGCAGGCCATACATTCACAAAAGAGAACCTGCCCGATAATCTGGGAGTGTGGAGCATGAAAAATGTGGCCATTTATTTCAACACAGGGTCTAATGAAAGATGCTAGTGAGTTGCGTTATTGGAAATGTGGGCTCTAGCATTTGTTCAGCTTGGCTCATATTAGAGATGTAAGTCAATACTCAGCCTGTGCTGCAACAATTTAGACTCTTGCACATCTATCCCTGTGAGGGACCGAGCAGGCAAGCGTGACAAGTCACAGGTGGATTTTTAAAATAGTTTTTTTCCAAAGTAAATTAGTTTGTATCAAAAGGGCTTAAGTCAGGCTATGATCACTAAAACTGAACAGACTGAACTGAGCTGGACAAAGACAAGACCAAACCTCCCCAGCTGCCAAAGGGGAACATATATAACGGCTGACCAAACCATTCTGAAACAAAAAGGGGTAACACGAGGACAAACATGAGTAAGTAGACTACAAATGACACAGAACAGTACAATGAATCTTTCAGACTATTCATAAGTATCAAAATAATTACCCCAAAAATAATATAGTTTAAACCAAACCCCCCATATGATGTGGCAGGTATTTGGTATCGTCCAATCGGTCACTTCTCTCATCTCAGGTCATTTAGATCAGCTGTGTGCGGCAGGTGCGACCATCACAATCCCCGTTATGGTAGTGAGAATTTGATATGTCAAAGATCCTATTAAGGTGAAAATATTATTTGACCTTGTCATAATGTTTCATGCACACGATTACTCCAACAAAGCCCTATCAGTAGGAATATGTACTGTCCATTGAAAATATTTGCTACATTACTTTGAGTGGGTCAAGAAAGATAAGATCTGGTTAAAGCTAAGAGAGGTGTTGGAAGACCTTGTGATGAAATAGTTTTGTCTCCTTTAAAATATATGTCATATTATTTTTGTAAATGTTCAGTAAACTCAGACAAATCTGCATCTTAAAGGGTTGATTATGAATGCAAAGAAATGTGCAACACATGCTGAAAACTACGTGGAAGAGATCGAGGCAATTTCCATCGCATTGTGTGGATGACAGTAAGGTCAGTTTTAAAAGAGGAGACTGGCTGCTACCTGTCTGAGAGGCTAGAATTAAGTGGAAGATGTTACCATGGTATGATTCAACAGATATTTAACATTTTCGTGATTTCTGCAATGGGAACAGACACAAGGCCCTTGAACATCAAAAGACACCAAATGAAGTAAAAACAAGTCCTGCAGGAAACTCTCCTGCAGTTTGCAAAGTCCAGATGCATGACGTTGAAACAGGCATATCCAGAGACTCATAACTGTAACCACTGCCAGAGTTGCTTCTACACATTAACTTTTAGTGGGCATATGCGTATGCATTAATAAACTAATGTAATATGTTTTGTACTTGACTCACATTTGGTATTAGAGACATAATATCTTCTGTGATGAGTCGATACAACTGAGATTATGAAATAAAAGCAACCCATACATTTATGCAAGTGACGCTATAAAATGCATTTATTTCTCCAATTTCAATTTTATTTTCAAAAATACAAAACAAGGAAAATAACTATATGTACACAAGCTATTAAAATAGAATATGAATTGTACAAAATATGTACAGTTATCCTCCGACTGAAGAAATCCTATCTGTTCCTTTTGTCCTTGATCGTGTAGTGAAGCACTAAGGGTTGGGCCTAGGAGGAAAACATTGTACAAATTATGTTTTGCATTTGACACATTTACACTTAGACACATTACTAGTTATTTTTGTTTTTTTTATTTTAAAAATCCTCAGGGAACTTTTTTGAGAAATTCTAACTATTGACTGTAGAGTAAAACATTTAATCTGTTCATGTGTGAAGGAATGTATGAGATTTGTTGGCCCTGTTTGACACTGGCTGTACGGTACCTTGCCAAACCAGTGTGAGAGCCATAGTCGTTTCATGGTCATATGATCGGGCAGAGACTCGTTATTGAACAACATCTGGACCTAAGGGGAGACCACACAAACAGATGTGAGGAGCAGTTGTGGTGTAAACAATTATCTCTGTTTTTAATAGATGTGACAAAGAAAGAAACGCTTTTTTCTGCAGAACTGAAAACATCCTAAGGCAAGTTTGTCTCGACATCATTGTCATTAGGAGCTCATAGTTGCTAAATAAATCTTAAATCGCAATTATGAAAGTTAGTGTGTCCCGTGATTGAAGATTTCATCCAACAGGCAACAGAGACCATGGCATATGACAGATACCAACAAGTTTGTTATCAAAGAAAGGGTTTCATATTTCTACACTCTCCTACTGGAGATGTTTGAAAATGAAAATGAGTTTGAATAAAAAAACATTTAAAAGGTCTCTTGGGACTAATTCACTGAGCAGATGCAGTTTCTCAACGATCTGTAATGTAATGTCATGTATTAACTCTTGTTTTGTCAAATAATGGATAATCACGGACTGACCTGGTGTTTTTCCACATTTAGCCGATGACAAAGCACTTTCCGTAAGTGTCTCACTTCAGCTCGGACGGAACAGCGAACAAACTTCTGCTGCAGGGAGAGGGTCAAACAAATGACACTGTAAATCTCCAGACAAGCAAAAAAAAAAAAAACAACAGTCGATGATGACAACAACATCATTCACATTAAGTATTTGCTGCTCTGCAGTGTCACCGGGGAGCTTGTTAGGTGGATGCCTCGTTTTCTTGTTGCCTTGATGTCTAATTTATACTGCTGGGTCAAGATGCCCCGTTACTCCAACCGTCTACTGAACCATGGAAAATAACACCCACTTTTCCTGCTCCCAACGTCAACTTGCTCCATGTCAACAGTATCAACTGATGCGGAATTTACATTTCGCTCACAGTGCTGACTCACATTTCTGGTCTTGCTGTTCAGTTCAAGTGCAAAAGCCTGACAGTCAATAAATATCTCTCTAGTTTTGCTTGTAACACTAGCAGAACTGGCTGCCGGCTATGAAGAGCCGTTTGAAATATTTACATTTTTTTAGGAAGGCCGCTCTAAGTGTTTATCCAACGCTAACACATTTTCCAAGCATGGAAGGAAAAACAAACTAATAATGAGGAAACAGTGTATCGGCAGGGTGTGGCACACTCCTGTTACAATTTAGATTTACAGCTAACAAAATCCCAGATTTCTGCTGGACGGTGTCCAGTCTCCGTTGACTTATTACACACTGTTAAGCCACAGAGCCAAATTTCCTTTCCTCCTCCGTGCAGTAAAAGAGAGTGCTGCTTTTAAGGCAGAGGGAGAAATATCATGTACCAAATTTTCACCTCTGTAAAAAGTGTTCACAGTGAATGGCAATGCCGCGTGTCCAATCAGCATGAGAAAATAACAAGTAACAAAGGTCAAGAGTCGAAATCGACAGCAGTCCAAGGACACAGCTTGCCTTGGAAATGTGATCCGACATGACACCGCGGTGGGCCTACGTTTTTGTTCGTATATTTTAATATGGACGGGTCCTCGTTCGCATTTAATCTATTTTCACACAGGGGTTAAAGGGAATGACAACTGTGCCAGCATGAGTCAGGAATGGAACCGATGGAGCTGCCAATTCCCATTACTATTATTATAATGCCACGTTAGATACAACAATAAACACATTTTAAGTACACATAATCGTCAAAGAGGACATAATGGTGGTGGGTAGTGACACACCAACGCTTGCAACAGTCACAGGATCACTACATTAAGTCAGACTTCAAAAGGTAATTTGTGGCTTTGCTCAAGTTACAAATTGTTCTTCAGTTAAGTTAAGATGAGATTAAGGCACCAAAATACTACTCTGACTGTAAAATAAAAAATATGTTCACATAAAAAGTGTGGGTGGAAACCTCTCAGGTGAATTAAAATAAACACAATATTTATTATCTACCATAGGGAAATCCTAAAATTATGATTTGACACAAACTTCGGTCCAACATGAGACTCTCAGTAACAAACGCATGTTGTTATACAGGGGCGCCCTCTGCTGGCCGACTATTTCCGTCTGACAGAGATGGTTAACAAGTACAGTGGAATTTAGCACAAGCTGTTTGTTTTAGTTAAAACTGCTCCCCAGCAATGGTAATTATTCAAGTCAATCCAATCTGGATGCAACACTGTTCCCCTCCCCCTGACACACACATTCTTCAACAAATAGGCCTGTCAAGACTGTGTGGACGTACAAGGGGAAAAACCTTGCTGGTAAATAACAAGATAGGCATTATTTTAAGTTTGGTGGGTTTGCAATTGTTTTGCGAGAAGTGGTTCCAGCATCATAAACGTTAATTGCCAGTCAGTAAATGGTT
The DNA here is from genome assembly GCA_016785305.1 of Colistium nudipinnis. Lineage (NCBI taxonomy): Eukaryota > Metazoa > Chordata > Actinopteri > Pleuronectiformes > Rhombosoleidae > Colistium > Colistium nudipinnis. The sequence continues at coordinate 321,023 of JAFBJU010000077.1, forward strand.
GTGTATTAAGGCACGCAGAAAAGCTATTTGAATTACCGGTAATATAAAGCAAACCATTGCTCAGGAAACAATATTACCTATTTTCCATTGGTCTTGACACTACATCTGCCAGCGAAGTAGTTTTAAGAGTTCAGATATTTAGGGGACAGTATTGTGTTAATTTAGAAAGTTTGTCAATCCATTTGAAATTGCTGACAGCACCAAATCCTATAACAGATTTGTTGCCACTGCTTGTTCCATGTCTGCCGTGGAAATAGATTGTTGTGTTTGGGATCAAGTCAGCACTAAGGAATATAAACATATTTTCAACATTTGGCTCTTGCTCCAAGATGTAGGTCAACAACACCACAACACTTTCTCAAACAATTATAGAGAAATTAGTGGTTTGAGTGGGAAATGAAAAAAATGATTATATGCTTCAGTGGTGTACTTGTCCAACTTATCCACGTGCCTCTGAGAGCACGAGGCTTCATCGGCAGCCAGACTAACCAGCTCAGGGTGCTGATTTCTGCTGCTGCTGCAGATGTCACTGTGCCATGTACTATATTTGCTTAGCAGTTAAGGGCAGAACATTACTTGTCAATGCTTTAAATATGAGGCCTTGCGGCTGGTTTTGCACAGTGGCGCAAACCTGTGATGCAAGCCAGTGTGAAAGCCTCCACTACCACCTCAACAATTTCTGTTAGTATTAGTACCTTTACCTAACGTCAATATATGAAATGCTAAATCCATTTGGAATTGTTTACTGGTAAAAAATGACTTACCTGTAGGGCAAGTTTAGTCTTATCTTTTCCAGCAAACGATGAACTGTGAAGTCACAACAGAAGAAACAGGTAAACAAGTTTACTTTTATAGTAATTACCTGACTCACTCTGTATTCAGTTATATTATTATGCCATATCATTGTGATTCATTTTTGAATAAGGGGTAAGTGCGGTCAGAAAGCTGTTGTGGATGTGCTATAAGCCCCCCTTGATGATGATAATAATAATAATAATAATAATAATAATAATAATAATAATAATAATAATAATAATAATAATAATAATAATAATAATAATATGTTCATTCATATTCATAATCATTTTGAACAACAGTTAAATAAAAGTTCAACACAACAACCAGATGACACAGGGGGAAAAAATCCTGCAGGGACTTACCTTAGCCTTTCTAAACACAGTGAAACCTGCTCATCATATCTGTAGAAGTGAGCTTTTGAATGGTCAAAGCTTGTGAATGGTAAACCAGTGGCATCGGGTAGTGCATCTGGTGAGAAAAGAGAGGAAGTTTAGCTTAACAAAAAAATAACACCAATTGTGACTCAAGGGGTCACACTAATATGACATGCTAATATCAGTTGAGAAAATGGTCAACATTGCATTAAAACTACCCAGAATCTGAGAGCAGGCACACTCCAAAAATTCTGAAGAAATTGTTATGAACATATTTCAGATAAGGAATGATACATTTCAGGTCCTGAACTAAAGCATGTTGGGTGAGTTGTGAGTTTTACAATGATACTTTCAAACAAACAGTATTAGAAAAGATCCAAATTTGATGAAAAGTGTAGTAATAAACTAGGACTTACCATCCCCTGCAGGTTGGATTACCCTCTCTAACCCACGCGACTGATAAAATTCTTTTATTCTTTTGTCTTCACCTGTTAAAACAGGAAATGAGTACATCATAAATCAATAAATATCGCAGATTAACAAATAAAAAATAAGAAGCAGAAATTGCATAATGCAATGGTTGACAAAGTGCCGACACAGTGAGAACACATTTGACATACTTTCTTGAAGTCCCGGCACCAGTTTGTAGACAATGTCTTGCATGACTCGATCCAGTTTTAGGTTGAGTAAGGGCTGAGTCTCATGGATTTTGATGTTGCACATCGGGCAATACTTGCTTGTTTGCAGGTACTTCACAATGCAACTTTTACAGACTAGAGCGTAAGAGAAGAAAATAAATGTCATTCTTATTGGCCTGATAACGTCACACGGAAAAAATGTGTACAGGTTACCACTCTGTGCCACCCTGTCCAAACTCACAGGTATGCAAACACTCTGTAATGGTTGTAGCATCTATGAAGTAACCCGCACACAGGTAGCAGACGATGTGTTCGTTCAGGTCCTTTATCTTCAACTTTACCTCCTCCTGTCAATAAAAACATAGGTTTATTATTACAGTTTTTTTCCGTTTAAAAAAGGTGAAAAGTCACATGTGGTTCAAACCGTGCCCTTATCCCAGATGGGTTAAAAAAGAATCATACTGTGTGTATATATAGACTCGACCAACAAGTTCCCAACCAAGAATGATCCAAACCACGGCCACCCAGACATGCTGCCTATTAATCAAACTTAATGAACATGTTAACAGCAAAAAGAATACGATTAAAACTTTGGAACTTAATATATAGATGACGAGGATTCCGCACAACACCCTTGGGATGCAATCTCCATGCCTAAGATATGCTTTACACACCATGTGGCCAGATTACAAGCATCACAGACGACAAGGTATCAAAGCAGTGGTGTTGCGTGGCATTAAATTATACTGACGTACTAGATGAAGAGGCCAGTGAGCGTAAAAACACTCCCCTGTAATTTACCAATAGAGCTTTTGCAAACGCATGGTTTTAGGCTGGACTACAGAGGGTCAGTGGCTGTGTGGCAGTGCAGTTAAGACAACCTTCAGTTGACCCTTACTTCCACCGTGACCAATCATTTTAAATTCCTATATAGCTGATTGAACAGCAGACATGTAGCCATTAAACTTGTAATCCTGTTGATTTTGTCAGAAGATGTTACAATTCCATTTTAAGTTAATGTGTGGTAATTAATAGGCTCTGCAGATTAAAAACCATGGCGTGAACTGAACCGAGCTGGAACAGGCAGGTACAGACTGTGAGTGGGTTCCAGTTTGAGAAACGGTTTTATCCGTCATTGAGCATTTTTAACATAGATGTAATCAAATGATGCCACTGATATGTATTTCTACTGATTTTGTCTGGAGACATCCTAAGCAGAAAGCTAAGCCCTGCTGCTGGACTGCTGCCTGACACCAGACGTTGAAAGCAGGTGCTGGGAGGTAAACAGGACGAATGGGACAGATTTTGCTGTTTTTATGTGATTTAGCCTTCTCACTGTGTACAAAGGTCAATAAATGAGTTTAACTGCACTCGCATATCACGCAGAGCAGAGTTCGAAAGTTAAAACATAGATCGCTGAGTCAAGTGTGTAGTCGCCTATCTACTGGCGCTATCGCTCATGACCTTTGACCTCCGTGTGTGTAACATGGAAAGCAGCGCGGATGGAGGACCGGAACAAGAACAACAACACAAAAACTAAACCGCTTAACGTTGACTGCTCGTACTGGAAACGGGTTCGAATCTGGCTCTCGGGTCCATTGGGTCAGCGGACAACAGCGTCTCACCGAGCAACTCAGCGACACCGAAACACAACAACAATTACAACAACACGGAGTCGTTGTTCCCCAGTACAACACAACCGACTGGTTCCACTGCGAGCCCCGGGGGAAAAAACTCAGAGCCGGCGGCCCGTGTGGTCCCTGCTTGCTCTTGCGGTGGACCCCCGGGTGAAAAGTCGAACCCGGCTGCGTGAAGGTTCTAAAACAAGCGGAGTAACGGTTTCGTTACCGGGGATTCTGTACGTTGGGGCTGAACAACACACGGGTGTACCCCCTTACCCCCCCCCCCTCCTCCTCTTCCTCCTCCTGCCCGTTCACGCATGCTCACACACGGCTCTCTTCAGCATCGCTCTCCCTCTCGCTCCATCAGCGCCGCGGAGAAGACAAGGATCTCCCGGTAACGCGCGCGAGCAGACCGACTCTACCGGGCTCCTGCTGCCCGCGCCTCCGCTCCGCCGCACCGGAGAGTCCAAACAGACCAGCTGCTCACCTCGTTCCTCAGCGGGTCCAGCTTGTAGACGGTCTGTAGCTGATTTCGTAGCCGCATCGCTATGGCCATCGGACCTTGCTCCGCCATCTTTGGGAATTATGCCTACTTCCGGGTAAACCGGATGTGTCATTTTCAGCGCTGGAGAAGGCGAGACTGTGCGGAATATAAACAAGGAAATAAATCAATCACAAAACCCAGGAGAGACGCTTCAGGTCAAGATTGCAAAGTAAATAAATAACTAATTAAAGTGAAGGTTGGCTTTCACGTCTATGTTGTCACAGTTTTGAGCTGTAAATCAAAATAATAAATAATAATAAATACATATGATGAAGCACAGTCTATGCTCAGTAAGTCAACACCAATACAAGTTTTGACTTGTATTTAACTTTTATTTATATTTAGCTTTGACCTGGAGGACTGACAATCCTAATTTGACATGGCTAACTCTGATCAGGCTTACACACTGAAATATAAATATGTCAAAAGAAATGTTTCACTTCAAAATAGATTATTCTTTTAGCAGTGGGTGATACATTATTGGTACAGAAGCATCCAGATTCCAAAGGTCTAGTCTGATTAATAGCAACTTTGTTCAAAGTCTGACCTGTTCTCTCTATCGTCTTTAGTAGTACCCTTTGTAGAGATCTTGGTAGGTCAGGTAATTGACACACAGAAGCAAGCTAGTATTATTCCATCATGTAAGTGCTATAAGCATCCAATCATTACTTTAATTTAACATAATGTATGTGATTTACATGAGATATGGCAGCTGATGAAAATAATACGTAAAAAGAAGGCAGGATACAGGATCCCTTTGTGTGAACGCCACATTAAATAAAAATGAATCATAGAAAACAATGAGGTTGCAGAAAGCTTCATAATTCTTATACATAAGTAAAGGCAGTATTAACAGACTTATTTACTTACTATTGTTATATGTGGGGTTTTGTTACCAGAAAGCACATTTAATATGTATGGACCCAGGCAAATAAAAGCTGTGTCAATGAGGAGTAATTCTGAAAGTAACGTGGGTTGATTGGATACATTTAATATTCCTTTCTCAAAATACTTTATATGTAATTCATATTATTGCAAATTGCTCTTGAAGATTTCCTTTACAATCATTATTGTTTCAAACAGGAGCTTTCTGTGTCCTTCTAATTGTTAGTCTCCAATCTGGGCAATAGAGGGCACTGCAGGCATGCACTTCAGTCAATTGTTTACAACCTTTGGCCCTTGTTGATTTTTTGTGGGCCATTAAGAAAGGTAAACCAGTCAATGATGTACTCCTGACTTTAATAAAGTTACTAAAAAGAAAAATATTTACAATTTATTAATTCACCATGCCAAACTCTTGCTCAATGTGCCAGGACTTGTAGTTGTCTTTATAAATAGGTAATACTCAAAACAATATATTTTTTATATTTAAAATGTATTATGAATTCAATTTTCATGTTTATTTGATTACATATACAATCTGTCTTCTGATAGGAATAATATATGTGCTCAACAGTACACAGTACTATATCGTATGTTAGACACGTCCTGATAAGGTTGACAAATGTATTTGGCACTGGCCCAGATTAACATAGGGTAAAGTGTGCAACCATAGCCGAAGGTGTTCCAGGATAAAGGGCGAAGTGTGGGAAAAACACTGCTAAACCAACCACAATCCTCAGCAACACAGAGAGTGCGGTGGGTCCTGTAACCTGAATCCTCTTGACATCCTCTAACCCTAACCTACAGTGCACAGGCGGGCGGTCTGCATGCACTTCAATTAGATCTGGTAAATTATGTGACACCATGTTCTCATAATATATCAATGTTTATATGTGTGTATTACATGAGTGTGTATAATTATAAGGATAATACAACCACATCTTTGTTTATGAAAAAAAAAGTGTCAGTGTGATCTAATTAACAAATAATTCACACCAAGAAATAATTTCAGCTAAATTAAATCTTCATTTAGTAATTGGCTAATCTAAGTTTCATTGGCTTCACTGGTCTAATCTTTGCAGTGGTAACCCCTTTTGAGCTTGTGACTGTTGTGTTTGAACCCTCAGACTATTTGGGGGGTTGAATGAGTACTTCTCTCCCATCCTTCAACAACAATCATCTAGGGGCTCTTCAGAAAAGCACTGAACCATTGGCCCAGTGGACAGCAATAGAGGACTGTGGTTGAACTGGGGAGCTCCCAGACCTAAATATGCGTAACTATGTGTGAATATGAAGCAGGGTGTTGAAATGAAACAGTGTGTGGGCTCCACAAACATTTCTGCAGATAATCATGTGGCTTGTGTTTTTGGGATGAAATTACTTAAATCAACGGTTTGCATTGTGTTGTGTCTTCAGTTTTCGCAGCAATGAGAGGTCTTAGGCTTTTTTCTCTATACAATATATCTGAGGTTCACTGAGGTACACATGGGTAAGAACCCATTTATTTTTCCAAATCTAACTCACAATTATTTAATTATGGGAAGAATGAAAAGTAGTGGCTTTGTGGAAAAAATAATTTCTAAAAGGGGGGAGGGGGTGGTTTCTTGGTTGTGGCTGAGTTGCATCAGGATTTAAGTCTACCCTGCTTCAACAGGTCGTTGGGGGTATTACATGTGGAGGTCTTCTTGATCCCTCCCAGAGGGCTTCCAAACCATGGACCACCCAAAAGCTACCATCCCAAACAAAGGCTTGCCCTCCATTCATCCTTTTTGTAGTTTCCCAGTGTAACAGAATGATTGACCAGTTTGTCTTATTCCTACTGCCTGGGCGAGTCTGTTGCAGCAGAATGTGCAAGACAATTATTGAGTATTTAATATCTGCTCTGTTTGACTTTGTTTTTGAGTGTTTATCTGTGATAATTAACACTCGATTGATACAGTTTCCTTTGGAATATATTTCCAATTTATATTATGCAACAAATATTCACACAATATAGCCTCTGCCTCAAAATAAAATTCAGCTTTCAAATTGTACAATAATATTCTGCAAAGCATCATTCATTCTTTTTTAATCATACTTTTGAGAGAAAAAAACAAATCTTTGTTCAGATCAAGTGCTTGCGAGCAAGGTCGAAATCAGACGTACTTGATTTCAAAAGAAATCGGGAGATAGACAAAGCACACGCAATATATGTTTTCTCTTGGCAGCCTTTTTGAGTTTGAAGAGCGGCAGTGATCAGTCTCCCTTCAGCGAGTAAGACCTTGTGTCCCCTGCTGCCATTTCCTCTTGCCATGTAATGTCTTATCTGCTGGGCCTGCGAGGTCACTGCTTATCAGATTGACAGGGCTTTGACGCCACGCAATATCCAAATAACCTGAGGGCCTGGAGGCGCAGGAGGACCACAGCGTGGCAAAATCCACCAGCTGGGAGAGAACGAGTGAAGTGAAAACGCAAAAGAGCCGGTGGGGAAGGAGAGGATCAAGACAGATCCTTTAATTTATTGTCATTACTTGACGTCAAAAAAGCATGGACAATAGATCTCCTATTCTCATGGAGTGTCTGTAGGTCTGCCAGTTACATTTCTCCTGTCCTTCACTTTTATTGGAAATAATTAGGTTTTCTCATGGATCAAACACCTGCCAGGATCACAAAGACAGGTATATAATGAAGCATTTGAGTCTACATTTGTTTTATAGCAAAAGTGACAGAAAAATTTAAATAAGAGGAAAATAATATATTATTACGTTTTCTGTCTGCATCTGCATGTCCTTAGGTTAGGAATCAAATCATGCATGAGGATACTCCTTCAAACTGCAGGGCTATGAATCATCTGGAAAGTCATGGAATTGATAGAGACCCCGTTTACCTCTGTCCTGGACATCCTGTGCCAAAACAACCAAACAACCACCTTGCTACTAGATTCTATGTTCATCCATGCCAAAAAGAGCCCCCCCCCCATTCTCTCTCTCTCTGTCTCTCTCTTTCTCTGTCTCTCTCTCTCTCTCTCTCTCTCTGTCTCTCTCTCTCTCTCTTTGTCTCTCTCTCTCTCTCTCTCTCTCTGAGCAATCAGAGCATGCAGGGGTGGACCGCAGCCTTTGTCTCCTTTGCTCCAGCAATTGGCCGCCAAGTGGCAAGCTAATGACAAGAGCCCTCTTGGAATGACTCCAAAGCAGTACAGCTTGTGTTACTTGATGGGCAAGGGCATAATGAATGATGTAGGGCAAGCCCTTAGGCCTCCCCATGGCACAAAAGCCCAAATCCCAATATCACAATTTGAATCGTTTGGATTGCTTAGGATAAAAACAAAACGTCAATAGGAATTTGCCTCAGTGAGTGCCAAGATGACAGCCAAATGACTGCATAGCATACCACAGTACAAAGAAAAAATAAGAACGATCAACAGTGCTGTATACATATTTTAGTCATTATATTAGCTCAAAGAAAATTAAGCTTTTTTTTAAATTATTTGTAGGTAAAAACAAACACAGCAATTATAATGATGCACTCACACATGCATTGGATGCTTCAACAGAGACACTGCTTATTCACTGTGAATGGGTTGACGTCACACATTGGCGAATTGCATTGCGGCTTTGTTGCTTAGCCTTACTTGCTTTGTGTGCAAGATGCGAAAGGCTCAACTTTTCAAGCGGCAGCACAAGCAACCAGTCAATCCATTTGTGTGTTAACCATCATTCAAGTGCAGGGCCTAGCCATTCAAAAATATTTACTGCTAATGGAGGCCTGGCATCAGACATGAAATGGGCCTGGAGAGACGCAGTTGGTTAATGTGTAAATAAAGGAAATTGTGAAACATGAAAGTCTTAAATATTAAAATATAACATAAAGCTCATAAAAACATAGCATAAATGAAACGTTTGAAAACGTAATGCACAGGGAAAGAGGAAACATATGATAAAGGCCCAACAAATCCAAATTTGTGGCAGCATACACGAGCTGGGGTTCTGGAGTATTGGAGTGTGCACAAAATAAACAAGCAAAACATTAATTTACTTCAAGATTTGGTACTTAATGAATTTCACTTGCAGGATAAAGTGCTGAGCTGTTACTCAAATTCCTGTGCCTGTGGGAGCCAGGATGCCTTTAGAGTAAAACGGAGGTACTCAGTTTAGATGAGCTAGAGGCCTAATAATGAATGACACTATCGGAAGATTAGAACAGTTTGCCAATAAGAACAAGTGGACCTGCCTGATGTCAGAGAAGGAGTGCTCCGTATTGAATCTTATTAATGTGGCACAAAAGAGCTTTGTCTCTCATCTATTGAATTTTCATCACTCGTGTGTGTCCGTGTGTGTGTGTGTGCTCAGACCTGCATGGCATGTATATCAAAAGCACACAAATGCACACAAATGCACGCACGGAACGCACTGAGCCTTGATAATGCTCAAGCTCCTCAACTGTGTCAGGATTATTAAAGGACTTTGACTCTTGTCTCCAGGGGAAATTAGATAAATATAAAGATAGATAGATAGATATTCTAACACCGGGCACATTATTATTATGAATAAGGATATGTTGCACCATGAAGAATATCAGTGGCTTCATCCATACATGGATTTCAATTAACCTGCTACCTATATGATGTGACTAAAATGTATCTGATATAAAGATAGATAGATAGATATTCTAACACCGGGCACATTATTATTATGAATAAGGATATGTTGCACCATGAAGAATATCAGTGGCTTCATCCATACATGGATTTCAATTAACCTGCTACCTATATGATGTGACTAAAATGTATCTGGAGTTGCAAAGTCCATCCAGGCGATTGTTTCCCTGCTCCCTCAGCCCAGCCCTGAACTCTTTGAAATGTAACACCCGCAAAGAGTGGAGGCTCACTCGCTCCCCTTGTCATCCGCTGTATCTTCTCCGTGCACGGGGGTGCGCACCCACTTATCACACAGCCATCTCATCTTCATGGGCATTTAAGAGAATAAGGGTGAATGGATAACAAACTCTGCAGAGAGGAAGCGTCGACCTTAATGCCAAAGGAGGATGCAGGCTAGGCGAGGAGCTGCGGTTACATGCTGTCTACACCATGATTGGACCCTTATATTGTTTTTGTCAGTCCTGTACTTGCAACAAATCCGACATAGTATTTGCAAGTTTCAATGTAATGTGATAATCCTTCTAAGATATAAGTCTTGAATTGTCTTGAATTTGTTATTATACTTTATTAAATATATATTCTGTATGTATTTTTATATACATGTGTATGTATATTTTATTTCTACATTTGAAAGCAGTAACATATGTTACAAGCTTCTGGGATAAAATGCTGTTGAGTGTTTGACCGCCACTGCTGAAACAATGTTGTCATGGGACGTGCTACCAAGGGCAACAATAAAAAAAAGTTGCATTGTAATGGGAAAAAAAGAGAAGAGAGGAGGGTTGGAAGAAAAAGAATAACTTGAACCTGTCCTCCTTGGTCGGACACAAAAACACATAGGTTAGGAGCACACAATTACATATACATTTCCTGTGTGTGCATTATTTTGAGAAAGAGAGTCTCTTTGGACCTGCAGTTGACAAGATTTTCATTTTTTTTGCTCTGTAAAGTCTCACTCAACCAACTGTAACTTGTCTGCCTAAAACATGGTGGCCCAGTAATACCGGCTCGCAGAATCCAGATAAACGCACATCAAAGCTTTGTGCTGCTCCACGAAGCCTGTGCGAATGCTGCGAGCTCGTGTGTATTTGTGTTAGATAATGGCAATCCTTTGATGCCCGAGAGTGATTTGGTTCAGGCTCTCTGGCGCATTATTTCCCTTTTGGCCCTCCTGGAACGAACTTTGATGAGGACCCGGAAGAGGAGACCCTTATTGCCTGCACTTACTGTGTCAGTAATGGAATTGTTTTGGAGTCTTTGCCCCCCATCTCATCTTCTCCTCTTCCAGCCTCGCATGCAGGCAGTCTTTCATCTATCTTTGCCATCTTCTTCCGTAGCATGCGACCGCCTAGACCAACGCGCCGCCGCCACTCGCTGCTGGAGGAAGCGGCCTATCTGCGGGAGTCGTCTCGATGGTGCTCAGTGTTCACTCTCACTGATACACGCAAGATGACATGATGAGTGCTGTGTTTACACAACATGCTCATGACACGCATATGATATGATTCAAAGGTAGTCATGAGTGAACAGACAGCAGTTCCGCTCTTTGTTGCCCTTTTCAGATGACGCCTAGCAGTGTACAACAAAAATCCAGTCGTGTTTTCCAGGTTACATTTCATGACTGAAATCAATAACATCTCTCAAATTATTCTGCTGAAATGTTTTTGTTTAAATTGTCTCTGTTTCTTTGATTTGTCCCCTGCCGAATCTCATCTATGAAGGGGACATCATTGCCAATGTCAATTCCCCAAATCCTGTATAACACATCCTAGCTATAAAGCTATTATGCAAGACAGATAAGAAGCTGCATACATCGAAAGTGAATAAACACTTACTGTTTACTGTAGTTGGTAAAAATTGTACAAGATCAAGTTACCTTTTTGGATTTTTTTTGCAGATGCAGGGACACAATATGTGGCCACAGGATATGGCTTTCTTAAATATAAAACTTTTGGGGCAGAGGAGTTTAATCCAACTAAATAATTAGCCAGTTGTATTTTGAACAAGCTATAGAGCTTGTATGAACCGATAACAAATGAGCGTGATCATTCTCATCAGGTCATGGCCACAAGTCATTACCTTAAGTCTTGGTCACAAAGATCAGAGCCCAGGCCCTGTTTCCCCACAAAATTAAGAAACTGCTTAAGGCCATACATCATTTCTCAGACCGCGCTGAAGAAAGCGGCTGTTCCTACTAATTACATGGCAATCTAAGACTAATTGCTGTCAGATCAAAGAAAGGCATTCTTCTGTAATCCTGGGATGTTGCAAATCTTCTTTTTTTTTATCTTGTTGTTGCGTTCCACCACTGTTTGACATCTATTTACTGTATAAAAAGGAACGGTGCCATCAATTATGCGCCTGCTAGTGCTATTGTTTGCTTATGCCAAACCCTGAGTGCTGCAGACTGCTTTGTGGAAGATAGATCTCCCCTCTCCCCTGTTTGCTCTCTGCAGTCAAAGGTGTGCTCGCCTGCTTGCCCTTGGCTTTGGATTGGGGGTTGCCTGGCTGTTTCCTGGGCTGTGATGTAGGCTGAGAGATTAAGGGGGATAGTGTTCTGGCGGCTCTCAATTTGCTAGCTTTGTTCAGTGCTGAGATGTGGAATCGGACGTGTCCCTGTCTGGACGCAGTATCCCAGTTAATGAATCTTTGCCTTCTTTCTTTTGAATGATCTCTGACTTGGCAGGACTGACAGACCACACCAAATGTAATATGCTGAATGAGAGACTGATTCGACAATGGTCCGGACAAAAAGGGCTGCGTTACTTTCTCTTTTTACAGATCTTCTACAAAGATGACCGACCACGAATCACTGCACTGCCTAAAGATATTTGCACTGAGAGGACAGAGCCAAAATGAGCACAAAATAAGCACCAAACACAGACAGAAATCAAACAAAAATGTTTAACTTGCGGGTGAAATAAATAAATAAATCATATTCCCCATTGTGAACTATGTTTGGCTTGTGACCCTTTTTGACAATTGTTTGTTTTCTGTATTCCTATTGTGTTTTAGATAAAAGCTGTTTTCCAATGAAAATGTACATTATATGTTATGATATATATTTGTACAAAAGAGTGTGACTCACAGACGCTGTACATCAGGTGCAAAGGTGGATTTTATTGTAGTCTCAGCATTCAAAGTCATCCGATTTTTATGTTGTTGAAGTGTCATATAGCTTTGGACGATATGTATCTTGTCACATGCCATTCCCATCTCTTATCTAGAAGAAAGTCCATCAAAACGATTTTTAAAAGAATGCATTTGGCTCTGTTGGCTTGCATGCAATCGTATAATCACAACATCCTGCCTGCAGACCTGGCCTCTGATCCTTGTTGCATGTCATCTGTGTCTCTTTAGACAATCAAATAAACTCTTTCTTTTATTTGATATACAACCAAGTTTGTTAGAGGAAGATATGCAGATCAAATAAGCCCGATTTTGAACCTGGAGTCAGACTGGGTGTACTTAGTGTCTGGTTGTATTCCTCTAGTGCAAGGCTTGGCCACAGCTGGTAAATGGGAAGGTTTGGAGAGGGCAACCAGTCCAGTGCACACATTTCCCAACTAATGGAGAATTTGTGAGTGAGGGCCTTTAATTTCCCAATAGGTGGGTGGATCAAAGATATGATATGATGAAAGGAGAACTTAAGCATGCGCTTTCACATGAAGAAAGTGGACACGGAATTCCTTCAGAAGCTTTTAATGTGTGTGTTTTTTTTGTTATTGTATGTAGTCAACATCTTTAATGATGGGGTGAAATTGAGACAAGTTATTTCTGTAGCTTAATATGCCTTTCTCTGTGAATCCAATACTCACAGAGCTAAAATGAAACCACCAGCCGATTGACTCCTTGGTGTGGACTTCTTTGCACTAATCTGTATTCAAACCAACAGCGGCCAAAATAATGTTCTTTGTTTGTTTACTGTACTGTCAGTAGTGTTATGCAAATCAATGGTTATTTGCTGCAAAACTCAATCTAAATAGCACTAAAAGAAAAGGATTACAATTAAATATTCAATCAGAGATTAAGCAGTTCATGTAGACCGGACCTTTTCTGTTTGATTATTGCATCATTATTCCCCAAAACATTGACATTCAGGATTTTTCACTGCATAATGGTCCATGTTAACTTCACCACTAAATAGTCCTCACTTACATTCAATGACATCACAGGTATAAATTGAATAGTTCATGGTCATCTCAGATTTCTAGCTTAAGATAGGAGTTGTTCATTTACAGACAATGAGAATGAAACCTGCATTAACTCATATTTAATTAACTTAAATTAAAATCAAGCAACATTCCTGTCTAATTGAAGGTCTAATTAGACAGAGGAGCTGGTCTGCTGAAAATGACTAAATACTAAATATTTTGCGAGTGAGCACTGAATCGTTTGTAGGTGGTCTAATCATCTCAGTTCCTCACCCAGACTCATCTTCATTGGCTTTTTCCCCCCACAGTGACACACAAGCTCACTCACACACACACACACACACACAATCACACACACCTCACATATGTGGTGCTGCTGACCCAAGAAGACAAATCAGAAAAGCCTCGGGCCTCAGCCTGCCCAAACCAAGGGATGAGGTCATCCGACAAAACCTAATTTTCCTTCAAATTGCACCTCTGATCAGTGCAGTGTTTCCTGCCACAATTACACTGACCCCATGTCCTCATTAGCAAATAGTGTGGAGGACAAAGACCATTTGGTTTGTGAAGTGCAGGATGTTGGGTTCAAAGAGGGTTTCAGTGTTTTTCTACCCCTCCTCTTTATCTCCCGTCATGTCTTGAGGCTTCTTCGTAACCACCTTTTGATTAGAGAATCCTGGGTTCTGCATCATGTGCTGGATGTCTGAGGATGAGAGCTCTTACAGTAATGCACAGGTCATGGCATTGCGTCCCTCACGCAAGGAGCCAGTTTGTGTTTTTGATAACTGGGTAGACTCATATACTCAGGTCACTGTATATATTTCCACTCCTGCACAGTCTTAGTTTACTTTGTTCTGAATCTGTGTCGTTTATGTTTGTATACTTTTTACCTTGCTGCTTCAACACTGCAAATTTCCCCACTGTGGGACAATAAAGGATGATCTTATCTTATCTTATCTTATCATACCAAAAGGATATTTTTGCCATTTGAAAGTACACAAACCATTAGGGACCCATTTGCAGACAGAAAGAAAGGCTTCAAACAATTCAAACAAGAGTTCAAACAATTACAACATATGTCTTTCTTTACCAGCTTACTTCCTTCAACGTGAAGTAGTTCATGAAAAGTGAACTAATACTGCAGCGAATTTACAACTCTGACAACTTGCTGTAACAGTTTTGCACCCAAGTGGGGGGTTCGTGTTTCTCCATAATACGGGCCGCACACACAATAAAAGACATCGTGCACCTGCCATGTTTGAGGTCAGATATTGGACATTGCTTATTTATGTTTATGTAGCTGAGTGGACGGCAATGGCATCCCATTGCTTTAACCTTCCTCTTGTGTTAGCTTTCTGTTGCTATATCTTATGTTAACGGGTCGGTTTCGACCCGTGTCTGAAATCAGACATAAAATACCCTAAAAACTATTTTTTATCATTCAATTTGTTTCTTACCTCTTGGGTTACCTTGTTAGGCTTCCTTAGCCATATAAAGATTGGTTTAATGGTGGTTAATTTGGGCCTTTCTTTTGACAGCATACCCCTCGTTTTCAATAAATAAAAATAGTAAAAAATTAACCTCAAGAGAATTGTGTATATAAATAAAAGGTTGTTATGTTACCTGACTATGAATAAGGCATATTTTAACACATCTCTGAAATAAAATAACTGGTGTTACAGGTCAATTTCGTCCCATATATTACTTCAAGAAAAAGACAACATTTATTTTTTTCAGCAATAGAAGTTTCCTGACCAAGGTCATAACTGGTAAAAAAAATTGTCACAAGTGATATTGTGACCCTGAGGTCCAGTAGTCATATCTCGCCTTATCTTCAAAATTGTGATTAGAGATTAAGACACTTTTTTCTCATTATTACCAAGATGGAAATTTGTAATAACGATTTTGTAGTGAGAGGTCTCTTCTATCTTGATGTACCACGTGTCTGAGGGCAGCAACACCGTCCTCTGGAGATAAGTTCAGTGGTGATGATCTTCATGTTGAGCCAGTGGCTTCCATCTGCAGGGACCACCAAAACTTTCCCTCCAGGGTGAAGAGCAGAGCAGCGCTGCAAGTGCTGCAAGTGTCAAAATAAAAATAATAGTTATAGTTAAAAATTATAGTTCGTCAATCAAAATTTGACCACCAGCTTTTTATATATTTTTTAAACATTCAAACAAACACTTGTATAATTATTTATTATTTGTAAAATTGTAATAATGACAGATTAGTTTTTGGGTTGGAAGAGACAAAAATAAATAAATAAATACATTTACACAGAAAATACATTTAACTTGACATTGGTATAAAAATATGTTCTTTACGAGATGCCCTCAGTCTCACTAACGTCTCATTATAATGAGACATTTTTAATCAGATTAAAAACGCTTTACTATTGTGAGTTATTTTCCCATCACATTTTTAGACGTCTTACTTTGGTGAGGCATTTTTAATCACATTTTAGACGTTTAACTTTATTGAAACCAACCCTAACCCTTAAGCCTAACCCTATCCCTTAACCCTAAACTCTAACCATGGGAACCATGGGAACCACAGGAACCACAGGAACCACCAGAACCATCCGAGCCACCAGAACCATCCGAGCCACCAGAACCTTTAGAACCATCAGAACCATCAGACTCACCAAAATAACCAGAACCATCATAACCACCAACCAGCAGACTGGAACTCTAAACTCTACCCTAGCCTAACATCGAGGGGGGGGGGGGTTCAGCATAACTAAGGGATGTTTCAGTGTGAAATAAATATAATCTAACTAGTATAACCCTTTTCTAATTTAATATTTTTTATACTTTTATATTATTAGTTATATTGCTCACTATATAGCCTTCCCACTGAATACATTGACTATATATATGAACTAAGCAGTATGCTTTAATCCAGACTGAAACAGCTCTACACCTATTGCACAATTTGCCATGCAATTTGATCACAAAGACCAGACAATCAACATTTTGACCCATCCCGCAAATTGACAAATTGCCACATTATGTATTCAATATCTGTCTTCTGTCATGAGTGCTAAGAGTGTGTCTATCTTATCTAATCTTATTCTTAAGGCTTTGCTGATAACCCTGCATAAGGTTAACGTTTGTCTTTCTGAGTAAAATAACAGCTTGGCAAACTTTTGGATGTATTACTACATGAGATTGTGAGTTTAGTTTAGTTTAGTTTTTGCACTTCATTAAACAATGATGACTGCAGCAAATGTTAAGAGTGCTGTTACAGATGTTTTCTTTATGACAGGATTCCAAATCCCATAAATGAAATACAATTTAGGCACATTATTCTTGTTTGCGGTAATATATGTTTTTTAGGGCCGAGCACATGGTGATTTGTTAAGATGGACAGTTGGGCAATGAAGAAACTCGATTCATCCCAAAACACAGGGGCCCTCCGAGTGAGAGCTGGAAAGCTGTTATAATTCATTCATGCTGCTCCAGGCCAAACAGCTCCCACTTGAGTCTCTATGATCTACGAGTGTCCGTGAGGCCCAGACACATGTAAATGTACACCAAACTAATTGGTGCAGCAACAGTCAGGGGTTTTAAATCAGCAGTTATATCACCTGTTCTTTCAGACCGGAGGGAGGGAGAGGAGAAACACCTTTGGAGATTATTTCATGATTTGCCTCAGTTTCTCGGTTTCATATCTATTTGACTGTGTGCTTGGTTTAATCTTTGTTGTGACTTTTGAGATTCATTTTAGGTCAATATATTATGAAAATAGGAGCTTTTAAAATGTTCTTGTGGAGCCACTGGTAGGAAACACATTGATGTGGCTATTGCTTAACAGGAAACGGAACTTGTCGAAAACAGAAAAACCTTTAAAAGTGCAACCCAAAACAAATGTTTATGTCTTATAACTGTCCACCTCTTATTGTTATTAACAGTCTTCCGTTCCTCTTTTTTTTATCTTCAGCTGGTTCCTTTTTATTCTTCTCCACAACAAATTCTGAGTAATCTCCGTGCCTAACTCATAATTCGGATTCCTTCATTTCTGCAACCCACCATCAAGCACTGACAAAACAGTTTTGACGTTCAAAATATTTTTGCCTTTCTCATTACTGCCTCATTGTTCGTCGCTTACACTACATCGAGTCTGGACCTCTGACAGAATTTGACCCAAAAAGTAAGACTGTCAAACAGCATGCTTTCATTTATCTCAACTGACACAGTACTGCAAACTTTCATATAAAAAATGGGTGGGGATAGATTAAATATCTGAGCTCTCCTAAAGAAAATATTAACATTTTTCTTCAGTGATCCCGAGCCGGCTGCTATACGCTTGTCAATGAAAAGTAGACACTCGCAGTTTGTTTGGATGACGTTGATGCGAATGTTCTCGCTGCTCTCTTTGATGTGCAGAGGGAGCCGAAAGAGCTAATGCAGCCCATACCTGAACTTTACCTGAAGGTTCTCGCAAATGATCATAGGGAACATTACAGAAAACAGACACGGGGGTTGTCCTGGAGATTTTGACACATCCCTTGGTCAGTTGGGCTGTCACATCAAAGCACCATAGACGGCCTGAGCGCCGCACACTTCTGTTTACCTCATAGATGATATATGCTGCAATCTCTCGACTTTACCTCACTTTTCAACACTGTGTTGCAGAATGACAACTTGGAACTGAGCAGCAGGGCGAGTGCAGCGTTTAAAATCTGTATTTTTGTGTGATTACATTGAGCATCAGAACTCACATGATTTGGCAGTACATCTATGCAATCAACAGACATGTTTTTTAAATAAAATGTATTTTATTTATTTTAAAATCATTTTCTCAAATCACATTCATATCCCTGCCCTATGAAGAGACTCTAGACTGCACTTACAACTGCGTTACTTTGCAAAAGCTCAAGGACTTACTCATGTGCTGTTAAAATCGTTGCTTTTAGGGGATAATCGGGCCAAACCTGCCCTTCATACACCGTAAATCCCACTCTATTACTCCTACTGTAACTTGCTTGCATACTTTTTGTTGCTGCCTCTTCTCGGCAGTGGTTCAGACACACAGCCTGATGCCTGGGATGAAAACGTTTCCCTCATCGTCTTTGTCCTCCATCTTGTCTGTAAATAGTGATTATGGAAAAGGTGTGTTATGCTCTCTGGTGTATGCCAGTGACCTTTCTTCATGCCAAGTCTCTCCAAAAAGTACTAATCCCTGTGTGCAGTCAGGGATTCATGCAGAAACACATCAAACTAAGGACTGAAAGACACACAAAGTATTTATAGATTATTATGTCTGAGGCCCTGAACTCTTCTGTTAGTCACTGTTTTTGTAAGCACTTCTCCTTGGTGAAACATACCTGGCTGCTACCATAGGCTGGCATATGTTTGACAACTCAACTGCAAGATGTGTCTTCCTGCATTGCTTTGTGACAGCACAAATGGCATCTAAGGTGAACGATACAAAATGTCCAACTCGAGTTCTCATAGTGCAATGCCATGTTTCAGTCATTCATTGTGTCTAATGTGTAACCTTCGTCCTACGTGGCAAGCTGACTTTTCTTTGTTTTCGGATTAAATTATTTTTATCCTTTTCTGCACAGCTGACACATCAGTTGACTGGCACGCTGATCCAGAGCCTCACACATGCTCATGCTTGCTCCCCGACACTCGCTGGTGCCGAGTTTTCAGCAAAGACTGCGATGCTGTCACTGCAGACACCTGAAAATAAAAAATGTTGCAAATAGTTTGCGAACAGATATGTGCTGGCTCGTTGGCAGAGGCACGGGGCTTTTGTGGTTCATCAAGAGGCAACTCAATCCAGCGAATGTGGAGTTGGAGAGAGAGTGAAGAGGCTCCCATACAAAGGCAGATAAATGTGTGCATGCACATACTTAGGCCAGAAGATGTGTCAATCAAGGTGCATGTCTGAGACATCTCAATGAATCTCAACAACAGATTAGATTTTGTGTAAAAGAACAAATACAGACATGCAAATACACTTATTCATTTTATTGACTATAATATATATTCACTTTTACTGTTTGTTGAGTTCCTGTATTTTGTACTCTACAGCTATAGTTTGTAATGTGGCTAATGCTTAATACAAGACTAACATAAGTAAAATGGATAAAGGTTATAGATTGGGCTGGCTCAGGTAAGCCCTGAACATTCCATGATTTGCACTTGATTTGTACATACAAACTCTATTCCACCTCCTGGGAGTGGGATCCCCCACTTGTGGCTCTCCATGAGGAAGTTTTTGAATGAAAATGGGCTATATAAATAAAATTGGACTGATTAATCGATTGAGAGTTTCTTAACTGTACATGTTACTTAGTAGGGTATTACCTGCAGAAACGCCTGCAAAAGTACTTAACTATAGCTTTAAACCTAATTAAAAGGACAAGATTCACTACCGTCATTATTTATTAATCTATATAAATAAGTTGAAATTAAAAAAGAATAATCAAGCGCTGGTAGGGGCGGCAGTGGCGGAAGTGGCGTAGTCTGTGTACTGCTGGTTGCTGTGCTATGCGGTAGCCACCTCACCCTAACATCTCTCCCCTCTACACCACTACATAACAAATACCATGTATTTTGTATCTGATTGTTTGTATAACTGTCTGTCGTGTGTGTACATCAATAGGGTGAGGAAATGTCCCCATTGTGGGGCTAATAAAGGTGGTCTTTCTTTCTTTCTTTCGTAAAAGTAATGCTTTATTATTGTATTACTGCAAATAACCTGAAATGCACTCTGCATTCATACTACTGTTTTAATGCACCATCCCTACAAGGTCATTGCATATTGAGATCACCGCTGCCTTGTAATTAAATGCTACAAGACAATGCAGAACTGTTTCCGAGCTCTGTTGTGACTACGGTCGCCCTGTTGTTCTCCATTCAGATGGGGGAAAAAAATCAATAGTCGGTTTCAGTCGGAATCACACTTCTGCAACCTGGCAGGGCTAACCACGGGGGTAATGCACAGCCTAACATCCACACTGACCTTCCACAGAGCAAACATTCACAGGATACGGTGGAAGATGATACCTGATGCCACCCAAGGACCGTAACAAATGACTCAACATTTCTGAGCATCAAAGCCACGGTGTGCAATGTGGCGTCTGACCTGTGAGATCGCTGGACTCCATGACATCAGGCCGAGGATCACGTCATGGTCAACCTCAGCCCCTGAGTGCTAATTAACACCAGACTGGGGGATCATGGACAAAGCTCAGGGCATTGCCATTCATCACCGAGTGGCTTAGCTTGTTTATTTGCAGATGTAGAACAGAGAATAATAACAGATTGTGCAAATTAGAGGGAAGAAAAACCCAGGGGATGCATAAATTAACCAATAAAAAGGTGGGTAAACTCAGTGTTGGAGGTTCCACCGTCTGCTAAATCCCAGCATCTGCTGATTACAACCTAGCACCACACGCCAGTCCCTGCTCTCGTGGGACCCAGCAGTCCGTGAAGTGTCATCAACCTTTATGAGATGGAACGCCCGGAACAGAGGACTAAAAGGTTGCACATGAAAGACCCAATGTTTGCTCTGCTGCCTGTAAATAGACCCGTCAAAGAACATTGTGGAGCAAAAAGAAATATGGGAAGAGAGATGTTGAAAAACAGACGCGACTGATCCGAGGATCTTTCTCTAAACAGTGAGCAACAAGTCCTCCCTGTGCTTTCAAACAGGAATTAATGCAGATTCCAGGCGTACTTTAGGTCCGGCGTGGTGGAATTTCGTAGGGGTGCGAGAAACTTGCTGTAATGGGCATTCCAGTGCGGCAACATTACCACAATTTCCAACAATCAATCAAGTTCAGTGTGTTTCAGGAGGAGGAAAAAGACGCTGCAAAAGTTTGTCTGTTCTATGCAGGAGTTTCTGTGTTTGTGTGTTTGTCAGGTAGTATTCAATAAGTAAAATAGCTCATTGCTATTTTTGATAGACCGGAGGGGTGTGCTGTGGAGGACGAAAACACATTTTTACTCCAGATAATATCTTCTGACCCTGAGAAATTATCTTAGCTTTTTTGTCACTAATTGAGTGGGGGTACAGTACCATCAGTGTCAGGGTCTAACTTCTTCTGGGGCCACCCATATAAACAAGTCACAGTGCTGCAAGGTATCTTGGATAATAAACATAACAACATGAAGGAAAAATTTGCCTTTCTCAGCTTCATCATGGTGTCACTGCTGATTCATGTTTTTCAGAACAAAGGTGAACAACATTAGCATTTCTAAAAACCCATGCCAAAACTGCGACGAAAAATTGAATTTAGTGTCATCTGTTGTAACAGCAGCAGCTGTTAAAAGAGACAAAAAATCACACGCCGTTATGACATTGAACAATCATCACACAACTCGAAATGTGGGACAAACATCTGTTTGAACAGCACCGCTGCACTGAAACATGACTGGGAGCTGACTGGATTGATTGATGATATGATGGCGACTAAATGATTGTGCCGAGACGTCTGTTACTTCTCTGCGGGCGTCCCTAAACAAGCGAGCTGCAACTGTGAAGTTAATATAAGTGTTATTCTCAAGCCATAAAAGGAAACCACACAGCAGCAGAAACATGGTAGTACATGACCTTTCTGCTCTGACTTTCGAGCCTACTCATTAAATGGATCTTAAGGTAAAAACAATTGATTCATGTGGTTAACTGCATAATAAATAATCTCACAATTTGAAAACGTTACAGATAAATTGCAATGTAGCAATATCCTGTCCCTTGAATCGCTAACACTTTCTGAAAATTGACATTTAACATAAGACTCATGTTATCACTCCTGCTCATCATCAGCTCTTTTACAGTGTACCCTGGAAAGAAGCCTGACAACAAACAGACTTTTTACTTCTTCTGTAAATCAACTGTTATTTGGTTGTGGGGTAGGACAGTGAAGGTGCATTCACGTCTGATATTTCTTCCTCCATATTTCCTGTTCCTTGTTTTGTGTAACGTTTAAATAAGTTAACATATTTTTGGAGTAATGCTTTGCTTGCCTATATGTAGTTTAATTAGCTATGTCTATTGATAGGGTTTTCGCCTGTGTGTTTAACCTGGTCTGATCAGCCAGTATAAAAGTCTGGTGTGTTTCTTTGTTTGGAGGTCAGTGTATGATAAGTGTTGCCTTTGTTAAGGTCTGTTTATTTGATCTGTGTTAATTTGAAACTTAAGATAATTTTATTTTTTGTTGACTTGACTTTGTTTGGGGTAAATAAAAACCTTCTTCATTGAAAACTACCTGTGACTCACGGTGGCTTCCTGCTCGGTCCCTTACAGCCTGAGCGACCCATGCGTGAATTGAGGACACGTAGGGCGTGCGTTATTGAGGATGGCAGCACTTTTACCCCCCACCCCCCGACATCTGCTCCCCGGGCGCCTGCATGACGGCTGCCCACTGCTCTGTGGCCAAGTTGGACTGTTTGCTGGCCACAGATGTGCTGGCTAAATTTCCCAATTTGTGTGTGTGTGTGTGATTGTGAGTGCATGTTGGGAATGGATAAAAGTGTTCTTAATTCTGAATCAATTCCGTTGGATGCAGAACAGAGTCAAGGATGGACAATACTCCAACATTTACCCCCACGGCAACCCCAGTCCAGATCTCCCGGAACAATCAACAGAGATTTATACAAGTACATCAGATTTCAAAATAACAAATTATTCAATTCAAGATTTGCAAATTGAAAGTACTCAGCTTGTATGTCCTCGGCCATAGGAAAATCAATTATTCTGCAGCCTCTTACCAATCCCACGTAAAAGGCCCAAAAATGTATAGGCATATACTTTACAATTTTAGAAAAAAGAAAGCGCTGGTGTTTGTGCTATGAAGCAATAACACGATTTGGTTTCTTGTAAAATTTGAACAATATGCAAAACCAGCCTGTGTATTTTCCCAAAGTGAAGGCCGCCTAGTCTGTGAAAGGGCTCCATACATGAGATGGCGAGGAGAATGCCACTCAGGCTAAAAGAGACGAACTGGGGAGAGGAGAGAATGCACTTTCTCCCTCCCTCTCCTTGCTCAGTGATCCAGCACAGTGAACACAAAAGCTACTGTTTGCCACCCGGCCAAGGAGTCCAACCAGTCACCTCGATGAGAGCGGAGCCTGCAAAGTGCTTCCCATAGAAAACACAAGTCTGTGCACAATGCAAAGGATCCGAAATCAGCAAGACTGAAAGTGAGATATGTGATTTTTAGTGACAAGAAAGGCTGGTTTTTACTTTTGAATAAACACTACTTTATGCGTTATTACTTTACCGTATACATTTCAGGCAATTCATGCCATAGTACACTTTAAATTAACATTTAGCTTCGATGGCACTGCACAGTTTTTGATGTGAACATGATTGAAATGATGAATTAGGTGTTCAAACAAATCTTGAACAATATATACATTCATTTAACATCACAAGATATGTTTAAAGACTGTGTAAAAAAAATACAAAAGAAAACTAAAGCTTTGCATGCCAAACTTCTGATGTATGATTAATGAGATTCGTCTTTGTGTCGGTGGAGAAACATGCATCCATGATAGATCCTGTTTTTTTTGTTGTTTTTTTAATCAACCAGTGTTTACCCTGGCAACACATGATCTTGGGAAACATTTTACATAGGGCTACTGATTACATTTATCTTCATCAGTGGGAAATCCCTTTGCAGATTTATACCTTCTAACCAAATTTCCCTGAGCGAAGAAAAAGGGGAACTCGTAAATGAGAACTGAAAGATCCGGTGATGTGGTTTTACAAGTACCACCACTTTCATGATGTTCTTTTCTGTCAACACAGTTTCGTGTTGCAGCACACACCTTGTCAAGGTGTGATGGGTGTGATTACGCGGGGGCTTAACGTAACATTTGTCTTGCTGTGTTACAGTGCACGCATACATTTCAACAAAGGAGAAACTTAAGAGATGGAGTGATCAGCCCTTCATTTTTAGCAGATGTGCGGGACACTTACATATTGGAAACATTTACATAATGTAGTGATTATGAGTAAATTCACAAAAATAGATGAATGGCATCATGCAGAAGCACTCTGAACTGTGTTTATTTTATTTTTCACCTGTAGCAACTGTCTCTCACGTGGTTTATTTAGATGAGCATTCCAACTGGACATTCATAGAAGTGGTTGGTTTATCATACCTGTCATACTTTTAGAGCTGTTTCCCTCCCTTATGAGGCCTAAAATGCTCAGTCACATTCTCAGGGTGAGACCACACAGTTTCTTTTACAGATACAGAAAGCTGAAGCCAAGCCACCTGCTTGGTTATGGATGCATCCCAGCCGTGCTGGTAATCCCACAATGCACCAGCAGTATGTGATGAAAAATGTTAATGTTTTTTTTGGTATCAAAGCTTGGTAACCAGGGAGCTCAGAGACGATCTGTCTTGCTCTCTCCAGTGAGTCAGTTTCCTATTCCATTCAAATCAACTGTTTTTACCAAAAATGTTAGAAAGATCCATCACTAGTGTCCACAGAATCGTGTACAACAGAATCCTTTTATGTTTTTTTTTGCTGTAGTAAAAAACGTGTGTATAGTTTTACCTGGGACGTCCTGCAAATTTCAACACTGTTGAAACTCTGCTGTGGCCGGTGTTATCAGGGTAGCACATTTTCAGAATCGATAAGCAATAATGCCAAAAGGTAGTGACTGGTGCCATTCTGTGCCAAACCATATACCCACTCAACACAGGTGCTGCTGACAAAATGTGCCCTGTGGCGTTTTAATACAATCAACAAAGAGTGTGATTTTATATTTGTCAGTTAAATACACAAAGGATAGATTTAATGGTTATGTCATTCTGAATGCCAAAGAGATAAACCATCTACATACCATTCCAGAAACAGAAACCTGAAGATCACCCGGAACAATACGCAATTAATTTTGGATCACAGCATTCTGCCTATGAAAATATTTTTCCCCGCCTATCATCAAAATAGCTCAGTAACCTTGGAATCTGTCATAACAGCGTGGGTGTTTCGAGATTACCTGACAGCGCCCCATTCAATCTGAGGAGGCGTCTAAAATATTCCGTCGTCACACACATTGGTGGGTGTTTTATGTGAAACAAAGGCGGGTTTGATTCGGAGCAGAGCTCGGCACTCCACCTCCCAGCCATTACATAAAGTGTTCGCCTCCACTTGGCATTGTCTGCCCGTAACAATGCTCCATGAGAACATGACAGCGCAATGCTAAACCCATGACCCCACTTACACTTGCACCCCCGCATCACCCCGACATCCCCCTCCACAACTCATTCTTCTTCTTTGTTTTACCTCTTAAAGAGCTCCTCCTCTGTGGGATATAAATAACTCTTTGCCAATTTATTTTGGGAGAGTGGAAAGAGGTTTTTATTATTATCTGTGCTAGCTGGACGAGCCATGCTTTAACTGCATAGTAGGCTAATGAATAGACTAGTAATAGTAGCATCGGAGGTAGAGGTGTGATGTCAAAAAAGTATGAATTACTGTGTATACCAACTTATTATTAGCAGAAGTATAAATAGACACTACTACAAGAAACAGTAGTACCACTTGTGGTGAAAAAAAACGTAGCAGTAGTTGCAGCAATGATTGTTGACCCTCCAGAGACAACTAGGTGGAACCATTATTAAAGATATAGTATGACTGCATGCATATTCATTATCCGTGTTGTATTATGCACTGTCAATTGCGCTAATATAGCTATCATTTCCAAAGTTTCGAATCTTCTGTCCATCCGGTAATGCAACATTCAACCCAAATGAGGCAATTTTCCCAAGTCTATGTTTCAGGGGCTTGAAAAGTACCTTGAGTAGTTAGACAGCTTGGCAGTATTGGAGATCCTCTCTCTTTGCCATCGTTTTTACATTAAAAAAAAAATCTAATACATTTGAAATAGGCCTTTTTACATATACAGTATGGCAAAGTAGTAGTAGCAGTTTTATGATAGATTTTGGAGTGCATGTTATATATATTGTATGTGGGATAATAGCAGTAGCCAGTAACAGCAGTTACTTCCAAAGAAGTCAAGGAGGCTGAGTTGTTGTGTCAGGTTCCATGAAAGGGATGGTTCTAGTAGTTAAAGAACTTTTTTTTGTTCATGATTGTTGATGTTTCTTTGTCTGGCTTCCTCTTTGGCCTGCCTGCTAAGACTTGCAGGTCCAGTCAGTACACTGTGTACAATAACACAATCTGAGATACTGTAGCTTCAAATCTCTCTCATCCTATTTGTTTTGAGTTTTATCTCACGCCGCACATCTTTTCATGTGTCATTTATTTAATCACACATCAAAAGGCTGGGCCGTTTGATCACAGCAAGTCATCATATCAAAATATCATTGCTGTCACTTGCTCTGTTGTTATAGAGAGCAATGGCGCTAACGCATATTTTTGCTGGAGCATAGCCAAGTGAAGAGGCTGTAGTGATATCGGTCAATATTGTTTTCGATCACCCACACACTTACTGCCAATCTAAAAGTGTAAAATATGGAGCACAGTGTGGAGATTTAAAGTTTAGGAAACATGGACAAAACATTCAAAGTAAGCTCTGACATTTTACTCATGTACTTAACCCCAGAAAATTAAGTTTTACAGCAAAGGGGCTATCCCAGTCGACATATAGACTTACATGAAGTAAGTGCTCCGTAAGCTTTGGCAGATTTCTGCAACAACATGTATTGAGTTGTTTTGTGCTTTCATCTGGAAATGTGGCTTTTCCTCTGTGACATGCATCCCTTCCACAACCTTGCAAACTGGCAAACCAGCCACGTTTGTCTAATTTGTGTAACCTCACCTAATGCAGGAAAGAGGCTCTGTTTCACAAACCATCCATCTACTGTTTCAGATGTGTTGCGCTGTTCCAACACCTCAACTAACAGGCAAATCACGTGTCTTCCATTAGCCACAGAGGACACCACTGGGTGAGCTGGCAGGAGGACATCGAAGGACACCGAACACGCAGTTGTTTGTGTGTGAGGTCGAGAATAAAGGGGAAAAGAGACCACAAGGTAGAGTCAAGTAAAGGTCGTCAGAAAATAGTAAGACAATTAGTTTGTCATCACTGCATTTCCCTACCCACCCTCTGTCTACCGGTAGACCTTTGTTCTGCTCAGTTTAGTTGAGCTTGGTTGGGTTTAGTGGAGTTTGCACGCTCCATTTGCCAAAGCATCAGTGACTTAAGATCCGATCGAGGCCTCAGCCCAGCAAAACCTGCGCGCCCACCTCCTCACTCAATGACAGACCCATCATTGTCTCTCCACCTCTGCAGCAGCGGCGGCAGCAGCAGAGGATTCTTTGGGGATTGAATAAATGCAGGTGAGTTGGTGCTTTGACAGAGAAGAGAAATAGTCCTATATTGTATAAACATTACATCACCCACCCTATAAGGTGTAACTGGCAATTGTCCACAAGTTATTGGATGGCGGAACGCAATGCGTTGTCTGTGGGGTCTCGGTGTCGCCTGGCTCTTCGACTGAAAACAAAGGTCAAACTCCAGTGGAACTTTGATGGATTGATTGACCTCGATTCCCTTCACCTCTGTTCTGCCACCTAGTGAGAGTAAATGAATTGAGTGACGGTTCATTTATCCCGCTGAGGCCGATGACGAACACATATCACTATCATCCACAGGATTAACTCTGTTTAAGACCAAAACATTTTCTTTTACTACCTCTTGACACTTTTAAAACATTCCATTTTTTGGCGCGCCTTTCCACCCATCCATATAAAGGCTGATAAAAATAACCAGACTCAAAAACTTTGGAAGCAGCAGAATATCTTTCTTTTTTTGGTGTAAGTCAGACGCCTGGTTATTTTTTTGTGAGGAACGCTTCAATGTAAACTGAACATTTATTAGTTTAAGAAGATCGGTGGGAAAAGAGCCAAGACACGGCAGAGGTCCACATTCAAACCGTGAAGCCGTTTCTACTGCAATTTTCCCTCCACAGACGGAAGGAGTTGACACGTTTGCACTGTTTTTCTGACACTCTCAAGTGATACTTACAAGACACTGTTGTGGTTATGTTTAAAGTATTTGTATGCCAAAGAATCTGTGAGAAAGAATTTCAGCATGCATTCACATGATAGGAGGAGGACGCAACTGTCAGTGCTTCATATGTATAGGCAAGAAATGCAGCTATCTATCCATCAACCTCTGAAAATGTTGATCTTGCTCATAAAACCTGAGTAGGGCTTTAGGCTTGTACTAAATATAATGCATGCATTCTCCACCACCTCTTTACAAGATGTTGTGTATCTGTCAGGGGTGGTCTGTTAAGCAGTCTAGTTTACTACCTGCATACACACTGCATTAAAATCTTCATCATGTGAACTTTAGATTTCTGTTAAACCAAATTTAAGTTTCTGATCCAGGGCAATGTGTCTCCTGTTTGTTGTCTTTCACACTGTTCACCAGCCCTCTTCATAAAAGCATGCATGCGTTTATTTAATCAACGTTTCTCCAGCCTTCTTTCCAGTACAATATGGTCCTTGTCACTGCTCCACTGTATGTTGCCCTTGTGAGGGTATGGAGTGATGTCAAGTCAGCTATACATGCAGTTACCAGACACTCCCTCTCAATAGTAGGTCCGACCTCAAAAACAAAAATAATTGTTTTTTGTCTAGGATGAGGGGTCCCTGCAGTTAGGGATCCCTGCCGAGATGGGCTCTTATTCCTCATGTTGTCTCTTTCTTTCCTGACTTTTAAAGCCATTTAAGTATATTATTATCATTATTATATTCATTGTTTCCCCGAATGGGCAGGATTACAAAAACTAGATCAGAACTCAGTATACGGCTAGTATTGTGTGTGGTCAGTGTGCAAAATTGAGAATCTAATCAATAATTATCATGCAACCATAATATAGCAAGAGGGACTTAGAGACCCTCATAAGAGACACGTGTCGCTTGTGATTGGATCATCCCAGGTCGATATGCAAATAGCGATGTACATCATTAATGATGAAAAACACCAAATTATGCTAACCCTCACCCAATTGTATGTCGATATTAGACAGTCTGACTATGGGTTAGGGCTAGCATGCAAAATATGGGTTTATTGTTCGGGCCATAGGACATTAGATGAGCAGGCAGACTTTTAATGTTTATCATTTTATATTGCTTCTGTCAAGAAAGTGGGACAAGTTTGAAATAAGACCGAAACAGCTTAAATGATTACATTTTATAAAAACAAATTCTGAATATGCCAAGATATGGAGTCAAACATCAAGCTTTTTGTTTTGTTTTTGGTTTTTTTAAATCAGGTAATAATTTATAATTTTCCTCACAGCACAGTCAAATAAAATCTGGACTGCTCTGATTTCGCATTCTTAACCGCTGATTGACGGATGAGCAGGCTGTAATCTGATCATAAATAATCTGAGGATGATCTGTGAGACAATACATCATAGCTGTATGACAGCATTAAACTTTTTTTTAAAACTCCCCCAGAACCTTGGTTGACAGTGAAGTCTGTGAAAACAATAAACCTCTGATGGCCAATCACTCACTATCCGTGCAACCTATACATGACAAAGCAACAAATTGCCTTTGAATTGCCTGTTGCGGGTGAAATCCCAGCTTCGGGGCAGAGTTTTTTTTCTCCTACTCCCTGAAAGCAATGAATCATAAAATGTGACAAATATGGTCTGACATTGCTTTTTGTGGCTGATTAATGAGTGTAGCTATAGTCACAGTGGAAAGTCCCACACAGACAGGTCGTAGGATTTCTGTTTAGCACCGGAGCAGTGAAGAAAAGCTTCTTCATGTGTGTCCTGGCGTTCCACACAGGTTGGCTCAGTGAGATGCGATCAGACTCGATTCCTCATGTGAACCTTGAAATTTACTCTGAGGCTTGCCAATTTTTGTTTCCCAAATGCGCACATATTTATAATGAATGTTTAATTTGTTGTTTCAGAATTAATACATTTTTCGTTTCGAGATGAACATATGCTACTCACAAAAAGTTGTGGATATTTGGCTTTCGTGTGAAATTTGTGGAAAATGCCAAAGGTTCACGCTACTATGGTATTACATCATGAAAGTAGGCCATTTAAGTTGAAGCATGCAATGGTGATTTCCTCATCTCAAACAATGTATTGAAGTAAAAGCCAACAACAGTGGTGGGTGTAACGCAACAAAAAATTGCAGGTCACTGCATTTGAGGTACCCCAGTCTCCAGCAGCCGTTCCCGAATGATGAGCCTGACCTCGATGAGCTGGTGCATTGTCGTCCATGAAGATGAAACTAGGCCTGTGTTGTTCATGCAGGGGCACAATGACTGGATTAATGATGTTATTCGGGAAGTATGGCCTTGTCACTGTATCATTCACAAAGGTTGGGTTATTGGTTATTGAGTTGATTTGCTTTGTACAGGTTGCATGTTTATTGCACTTCTTTCCATACCAGAAGGGCGATCCTTCACTTAAGGCTCTCCGCGTGGTTTTCTGTGATTTTTTATTCTCCCTGGTTTTTATTACAAACTTGACTCAGGAAACTTGAGTCAAACTGGTTCAGGCAAATAAAAATGTCTTCCCGGAAGATCTTGCACAGAAGTATACCTCAAAATTCTTGCAAAAACACTGGTCTAAAGAATAATTCAAATTCAAAACAAAACACTAAGGCATAACTTAGCGTGGAACAAGGTTTAGCGACTGGGGCTCTCTTGGG
The DNA here is from genome assembly GCA_016785305.1 of Colistium nudipinnis. NCBI lineage: Eukaryota > Metazoa > Chordata > Actinopteri > Pleuronectiformes > Rhombosoleidae > Colistium > Colistium nudipinnis. Next base: position 352,301 of record JAFBJU010000077.1, read on the forward strand.
TAGTGCCGTGGCACATGGACAAGCCAGACTGGCACAGGACAAACAGAGACAGGAGTATTTATACACGAGGTAAGTGAACACAGGTGGAAACAATCAAAGGAGGGAGGGGCTGACACTAACAAAGGCAGGCACAGACACCAGGACAGGAAGCAAAGGTAACTGCAATTAGAGACAAGAGGGAAGTACAAAATAAAACAGGAACGGCATGTGAACGAAACGCATATGATTACCATGCAGAAACTATGAATAGCATTAGTATGCATTCTGCAGATATTTGGTCTTGTACATGATGTGATGTAACTCTTACCCCCCCCCCCCACCTGAAACTGGAAAGGTGTAAAATGGTGCAGAACAGACATGTGAAATGTCCTGAAAGTGGCATGCTATTTAAACGCAATCATACAATGTTGGGTAAAACTTTCTGGTTTATGATTATTCCATTTTGATTGTGCCGTGGAGTGACGCCTGCCGAATTTCGCATTGACTGAACTCATCATCGTCATCTATTAAAAGTCACTGGTATTTCTGCTGTCTGCGCCTGTGATAGTAACCATGACTTCATACTGAGCTGTTTGGAAACAACATCTTCATATTCACTTAACTCCCACCAGTTTATTTTATTTGTCACCTGTGGCAACATGTTCGTCTGTGTTTTATTTAGACGAGCATTCCAACTGGACTACATTTAGAGAAAGGTTTATCATTTCTGTCATACTTTCAGAGCCATTTTCCTCCCGTATGAAGCCTATTATGCTCAGTCAGACCACACAGACCATACAGCTTTATTATACAACATCCAACAGAAAGTGACTGCTCAATGATGGGTTCCAGTCCTGCCGGTAATTCTCACAATAGCTGTGCTTTATCAAAAAATGGAGCTACTTGTTGATGATATCAGTTAACGCATGGCATCTAGGTGCAATGTCTGACAACAAACGCCCCTGGCTGCATTACTGAGGCATGTCACCTATTAATTTTGCAAAGCTTTTGGCACTATGAATGTGGAATGTCCTCTAAAAGTATGTTGAGTGTATTATAGCCATGAACGCATCGCCCTCAAGTGACAACAGTGTGGTTATGGATCCTAAAATCCACATAATGTTCATTGCAAGTGTCTGAAAACAATTCATTGTGAATGTTTCCAAATGTTTCCGAAAGATTTGTATATTATATATATATATATATATATATATACACACACACACATACATATATATACACATACATATATATATATATATATATATACACATACATATATTATATAATATACAAATCTCAATACAAGATTGTATTAAGACTTGGGCTCTAGAATACAGGAAGATAATTGTTCAGATGATTCAGCTGCTACAATAAGAAACATTGACATTCCTTCTCTTTATCTTGTTATCTAGAGTTGCACATAGTCTATGGCCCCAAAATGAGCAAGGTATTATTTTTCCTATGCTCCTATATTCATGCCTGTTAGCTAACAATATTAGAAACTTTTGGAATAAGGTCATGATTATCATATCTCCTAAATAACCCCTGCCATAGGGACTTACGCATTGTAAGAGCATGCTAAGGCATCAATATAACCAATGATGAACCAAATCCAGCTAAGGCAATAACTTGATCTCGATCCCCTACTTTAATGAACAGCCCCAGGCTGTGCTGCATGAACATACTCCCGCTAATGCCAATAATGCAGGTGATCTGTGAAAAGTATCTAATTTAACTTGGTTAAGTACGTTTGAGGAGGGACTATATGTTGTAGGCTGGATCCTAAACCTAAATGATGTCTTATCCCGACAGTTAATACTGGAAACTATAGCTACCTTTACAAAGCTTTATGGCATCGTTTCACTTATTGTATTACTTCCAGGAGACAGTTTATTGTTTCATCTCTCTCATCACTCTTATCATACATGTATACAGCCATGGCAAACTGCTATTTTCAGCTCTGGTAAAATCACTGTGTACTACAATATTTCCCTCACATATTGAGAGTTAGGGGAGGAATTATTTTTAGACAAAGATTCATCAGCCAGCCAGAAGCAAAATTCAACCATAATATAAATATTTCTCGGTGTCTGCTGTAGGACTAATGACTTAAATTAATCCGAAACATTACTGCATTGAAACATGATTAATTGATAGTGTGCTTATTGCTTACTTCCATTGCTTAAAGATGTTAATAATAAAAACATTAATTACTGCAGATTTAAGAATGGGCAATATATACCACATACTTACCTCCATCCAATTATGAGCTGTAAGTGATAGCTATTGTCCAGCTTTGATGAGCAGCCTTAGGCTGTGATGTCAGCACATACTCTCACTAATGACGACCTCTAAACTATGCTGCTCTTTTTGCGCATTTTCTCAATGAATCTAGTCTATTAATTGAGTCATTGCTAACCCCTATACAGTATATTGCAGCAACAGTACAACTTAAATGTTATGATGTACCCACGCTTATGGATGCGAATGTTAGCCAAAATGGCTAATAAAAATACTTGACTCAACATGGAGTCTATCCTCCAGATCATGGCAGCGAGTTTGCATTCGCTGGTTTGTAGCTGAATCTATTTAAACAAGTCAATCATGGAAAAGTGCTGTGGGCAGAGTGCGATGCTGTGATTGGTGTTGTTGATACACATTTAGAGGTAACCCTAGCTGCCCGTATCTATGTTTTCATCCTCCCAGAGCCTCCTGGGTGTTTTGTGGGGTACACTTAGGCCTGGTTCAGTTTACTGTAAACACACCAGCAGGGGCATCGAAGAGGTCACGTATGAGTGTTTGTGTGTGAGCGTGGGGGCTATTGTCACCATGCTTTCAGAGTTAGGTTGCATTTTTTCATTAATTCTTGAAATTTGACAAAATCATGCATTAAAATGTTTGGGTCAATCATTTACACATTTTTAAACATAGAAAGGAAGTGGCAGTATGTCGTCTTTAAACATCAATTGTAAAACAACTTAAGGCTTTTTGCCTGATATGTAAAGGACAAAAAAAACATCTACTCGAGCGGTGCCCCAGTGCATGTCCAGGGGAGGAAGGTTGATTGCTGGCTGGCCAGTTAGCAGGGGAATGCCTTAGCAAAGATTAATTTGGTGTTTGCCATTTGTCACCTTGACCCTCGGTCGTTCTACAAACACTGTGAGGTACAGGCTCAGATGGATTGTGTGCGTGTGCGTGTGCATGTGTGTGTGTTGAGCACCTTTTTTCCGACACAGGGGTCAACCAGTCAACTAGGTGCTGAGGGAACAATTTCTCACTGGCTTTGATTTGCCTGTGAGTAAGTTGGCAAGTATGCTTTCAAAGTCCAGTAGTCTGCGACCCCAGCAGACCACCACAAAGGAGCTAATCCCTTCTATCACAGCCAGCGCAAACACATTAGCCACACAACATCAACACTCCACTCAAGAGCCTCATTGACAAATCCTCCCTGCTTTCTCAATGAAATTCAGAGAGGCAGCCACGATGTTCCTTTCCCAGCAAATCAAGGAGCTCAAATGTTGAAATTCTGAGAAGAGTCATTGAAGCTGCAGTGTGCAAAATTTCCATCTAAAGGCAACAGCTGAAAAAAATGCATTTATATTGTTATTTGGTGTGTTTTTTCTGGCACACTTACTCACCATAATAATGTATGGACTAGGACAAAGCACACAATACTCCACCCACTTCACAACATGAAAACTCTCTTTACAAGCCTATTTCTTTTGTTGTAAGTGTTTCGCTCTCAGTCTGCAACCTCTGTTGGCTTCGAGGTTGCAGGTTACCTTAGCCTCGGGCTAGATGTTGTTTGGAAGCAGACGGGTCGTCAAGATGACTGACAGGTGTTAGGGCATGAACTTGACTTGGAAATAGTTAACAATCAACTTCCTGCCTCAAGGCCAAAAGCCAGGCATGGTTACTCTTATGGTGCTCCTTACAATCCACTACAAAAGATTTAGCCACGTACACATTATGGTGAAACACTGGGCCCCTGTGCACATACAATTGTGAACTTATATTGTCTGTGGAAGAACAACCCAAGTATTTCAGGATTCAGTTCACAAACTAGGAGATGAATAGCTGCTGTCTTTAGCTCTTTAAGAACTTACATCCTGTCAACAAACAGCTCATATATGCACTGTGCTGCTGCATTATGTAATAAAGGAACAAACATATCATACAAATAACATGGAGTAAAATCATGATTAGGAAATGCCTAATGTTGACAATGTTTTTGGACAAAGAAATAGTTATCTCAGTCCTTTTCGGGTACCGTTGATTCTCGATTTAATTTGTATAGCATCATTTGCACGGTGACTATGTCATGTCATGACAGCATGACTGTAAGTTTGACCTATTGGGGCATTGGGCCGATCCCACGTTGGCCCATTCTGTAGTACATCTTACACCCACTTGCTTAGAGTTATTTGAAATAATCTTGCTTTTGGACCTGTGCTGTTTTATTTCCTGTTTATGTTTATCGTCAGAGAAACTTGTCAGAAATGTTTCCTCTTACTTCAGCCTCCTGTGTAGCCAGATGAAATGTACCCTCTTAACAGCAGTCCGGGGCCAAAGTTTATGCTGACCACAGTCACTTCTTTTCCTCATCAGACAGTACATTTTTGAATTTCATCCCCACAGAGCCAATCACATACCCGCACTGCACAACGTCCCGCCTCTCCGTGTGACTCTGTTGGCCCCACACCTTACAATCAGGCCACTAAAAGTAGAACGCAGATGTGATTGCTAGCGGTGTGAAGCCAGAATTAGTGTTGAGCTCCTGAGAGGACGTCATCGGAGGCACAATAGGGAGTGGGCAGCGGGCCCTAGGGCCCCCTGGGGGTCGCAAGCTTTTGAGTGAGAGCCTTGTGGACTCCCAGCTGTTCTATGCAACATGCTGAACAGTAGGGGGTCGCCCTGTGTTTGTTTAAAACTAACAGGAGTCCCATTAAAGCCCTGACTCCCCTCATTTAGGACTGCCATGGGGACACAAAGGACAACCCTGGGAAGCGGCACGTTGCAAGGGACACCAATTATTGAGGCAAGGACACAGGCCAGCTTGTTCCTGCTCAGGGACATGTCAACTCGTAGGATGACCCCCTCCGTCAAACCCATTGACCAGAGTGCACGGAGAGGCATCTTAATTGGTGTTGGGCAAACAGATTTTGTCACAAAGTTGCAAAGGAAGCTAAGTAGCTGAATGTTCACATTGTCCAACCCCTGACCTGAGCTGTAGGGGCTGTTCCGACACATCATTATGCTCCATTACTTTGAGTAATCGTCTCAGACTCATCCTATATCGCAGTGGGGAATCCAGGACAGCAATTAAAAGCAATATTTTGGCAATAACGAAAGTGTAAATATAAAGTGAGCCCTTTTCTCTGGGTACAATGATATGATAGTGACAAGGGGCAAGACCTTGGACACAGGGTTGCAAGAGGAGTATATGAATACCCCTAACTTGAAGTTGTTGATGGTGTGAGGGTCGTCTCAGTCCATCTTTGCTCAAACCTGTCTTCCACTCCTCCTCAATTCCACAGAGCCCTCAGCGCTTCCATCCTACCCTACACTAACCTACCCTTCGTCTTTCATTCTGTTTTTAAAGGGATTCTGTGGGGAATCACTAGACATCATTAGTTTTAGAGAGCAGCCACCATGGCAGGGTTGTGTGTCTTGACTCATAAGAACACATGTCAGGTCAGCAGCAAAAGGACCTGGGTTTTGACCTCAGGCAATAAGTCTGCATGAGTGTTTGTCATTTTTTTCCCCAACAGTTCCTCCTCCTCTCTCTCCCACCATTGAACTCTGGTCGGTTAATATGCCTTAATTAGTTTTAGACCCAGAATGAAGGGCTGAATGGTCATCTTTGGCATTGCAGGATAATACAGCTGTCTCCTTTTGGCCATTTTGGTGCAAGTAGGCCATATTTTGGGTGCTGTTTTCTTTTGGACTTTTGTGCAGACTCAGATGCTTCATGTGGCCACCAGAATTCCTGGGCTAAAAATCAACAGTAGGGCCCTGCCACTCCTTGCCCTATCTGAGTACAATCATATAACGTAACTTGAAACGAGTGCAACTACGAAAAAGAAAGAAAACAGTAGCAGGAAGCACTTTGGCACTATTTGCTGAAATATGAGTCTACCTGTAAATGTTCTGTTATTGTCTGTTTTTACATATGTGATCCATTTGTCTAGCACAACAGTTCAAGCTCATAACACAAAGTGCGATGCCCCAACATCTTGAGTGCTAGAACTACATTTTTGGAATCACAGATCATTAACAGGAGCATAGTGCAATTCATGAATTTGTTTGGCCTCCTGTAATTGTCACATCTATTCATAAAAAAATGTTGTGTCCTGATACTTCCATTACTGGGAAAAAGGCGTCACAAATTAAAAATTTGGCCTTGATTTGCCCATTGGTGGGAAAGTGCTGATTAATTGTGTCGTAGCCCTGTGAGAAAGTACGCCCAGCGCAAAGCACTAATTATGAGCCCTGCCTGGTGGAGAGAAAAGGGGGCAAAACTCTCAACAAAGGATCATCTCATATCTCAAGACAATGAGGAGCCGAAAGAATAGGAGAAGGGAGAAGTTAATGAGCTGTGTCACCTGGCATCTGTTGGTGCTGGGACAGGGCCTGACTGGTGTCAGTGTATTTGTGTGTGTGTGTGTGTGTGTGGCTTTTTTTAACGTGAGGTGTATGTTGCGACTTGATCACAGAGGAAGGCTGGACTCGAATGCACGACTCAAAGCACAATATACACAAAACAACAAAGGTATGAGTACACTATTTCATACACACAACTGGTACAAACCTATCTCCACCCACCGTACTCACACTAACCTGGAGAACATGACTCAAACACAGGACTATGGAGAATCACTGGAACACTGGACACATGGCACAGGACAAACTGGTACAGGACAGGGGAAGACAGGGACTATTTATACACAAGCCTATACGTGGCAACAGGTATAGACAATCAAGGGCGGGGCAAACACTGACGATGGCGGAATGAGAACAAAAGGAACATACAATAAAACGTAAAACGTAAAAAGTGAGTGAAAAGACTAGACATGAGTGAATAACTTAATAATATAAAGCATAAAGTGCATGAGACATGACTTAACTAAGGCCTAAAAATAAAACTTGATGAAAAAATGAACAAAATCCCACGACATCAACAGCTGAAGTGCCCATAGCTTTCAGTCTGAAAAGTCAAATATCCTGTGTGTTTACAATGTGTGTAAATGTATATGTATAAAATATACTTGGATAATAAAGGTTCTACTTCTCCCTCAAAGTACACTTGATCATCCAGCAGTGTAAAAAAGGGTGAAAAACTTTACATTAAATAGAAAAACATACAATTATTATTATAATTATTTTCACAGCTAAAAAAAACAATATTTGACATTGGGTTGAAATGAGTAGCGTGACCCTTGTTCATAACACGCTGGCCAGATGTTGTTATGCGGAGAACACAGAAGAGGGTCTGGCTTTCCAGAGACTGTATGTACAGTAAGCACATTTGTAATCCTGTAAAAACACAACTCAGCCATGTGTTCAAAAATACTTTGAGAATCACAGTGTTTCCCCTGTGTCGTAAAAGGCGACCAGTGGACTGTGGTTTAGCGTTCACATGGAGTTAAACAGGCGGCTGTTTTGACAGTAAATGACATGACGTGAAACTACATTTAATGACACAAGGTATATTACTGAGTCAACAGAGTGTTTTGTTTGGCGTGAGGAGTTTTGTTTTTCACTGACCTTGAGGAACAATTTCAGTAATATTGTGAGAAAAAACTTTCTTATGTCTCATACGGAACGCATTTCTGTTGACAGGGCTAATTGTAAAGTGTGTGGTTGATCTCAAGGCCCCCAAAGTTCTTCCACTAAAATGTGTATAACTTATTCAGACCCGCAAAGGTTTTCTCTTCATTGACACTGCTCTCTGGTCATACTGTATCCATTGTGCAGAGTTTCAATGTGCTGAGATTTTTCTAATAATAGAATATAAACTACTTGGCAAGCAGGACTGCATTTAAAGATTCCACCTCTTTTGTAAAGGGGTCGGCCTTTGCAAAAGGGAATTCTATGTTTCATTCTGAAGTTATTGGTCCAGTTCCAAGACCATCTAGCCTCCAATGATCAAAGGTTGAGTCAGAGAAAAGCCTAGCGGGAGGCTTATGCAAAAATGTCGTCTCCTTATTGCGACTCGGCCGACATGTTGGAAACCATTGGCTCTCGTTTAAATGTCAATATACCCAGATGCACTTCGGCTGTGCTTGGTCAAGTTTGAAGTATGCGGAAGGGGGAAAAAAAGAAAGGCTTCTAGCTTTCATAAATAGAATTTGGAAGGTTTCGAAAGTTGCATTGATTAAATTCCTCGACCATGCACAACACCAAATACCTGCAGACGGTGATGAACCAGACAAAACTTGGGCAATTTTAGAAGTGTGCTCTAAGAAGTTTTATTTGGAGCAATATAAATATTTTCACTGGCTGAATAAATGGTTGCTCGGACATATCTAATGCATATAATTATTTGTGGCTGTCGCTCATTCCAGTATTCCTTTTTTTTCCGTCTAAATAAAGTCATGTTATCCTCATACCGGGGAGAGAGTGAGCAGTCGAACAAGATGGAGACAAGATGAAGGAACATAAAACATAGAAATCCCACAGCTCCACCCCACCCCCCACCTCCCCAGACAAGCGGGATCTTCAGTACTGATCTATTATGTTTATGGTGAATCACTGGGTCGCACATCAAGCACTATGTTTCCACCTTTAAAAGCAGGCCAGACGTCCAAAATCCCATGACGGAGCGGGGGACTCCTGGAAATGCTGGAGGTAACCGTAGAGAGGGGGGGCTGATAACATTGCTAGGAATTTAAACAAAAGTATTTTTTTCTCTCTCGAAGACGCCATCTTTCAGTCTGACGGTTACTGTAAACATCATTCCAGCGCGCTGCATTTTAAGACATGCTACTCCACATTCCTTTGGCGCTTTTAAAAGATGGAAAACTGTCTACAATATTCTGTGTTTACTAGTCTGGGAAAACGGAGGATTTACTTCAAAGTATGTTGTGTGTTAAGTGCTCAAAGGTTAGAAAAGGTGAGACTCTGTGTGCTTCGCCGTCGACAAATGATGTTCTTTTTCTGTATTGCTCACTTCAGCCCGAGCCCCCAAATTTAATCCAGATTCACAAATACACATATATGTTTATCATTTTTTTTTATCCTAAAGCGTACACATGGTAAAATAACCTATTAATAAAAGTGTCACCAATGAACTCACTTCCCTTGATAGTGATATAAAAAAAAACCTTCAGATATGTTCTAATGGACCTTTCTCTATTTAAAAACGACTGACCATAAAAGCAGTCCTCACACTTCGGGTTTGTATACAAAAATGCATACCTTGGCAGGATGCTGAGAAGGGAATGTACGCTATGTACCACCAATCACTACCTGCACCATTTCTCCTTTAGGCAATATGATATTCAGTATCATCAAATGCCAGTCTGAACCAGGTCATAAAGGCGCCTTTACTTTTCTTCACAGTGAAATAAAAAAAATAAAGTAGCCCCATTTTTTAAAATATAGTCCTCATTTTATTAACAGAGGCCAAATAAAACTCATCACATTTTATTTACAAAGGGAGGCAATAAATATCTTAATAATAGTCATAAAATTACTTTTTGCTTACATTTGTTTTTTTTTAAATCATAAATGTGTCATGTTGTTAGTAGCAACTCATACAAAAAAACTGCCAGCAGACAGGTGAATACACACTACTGGTGAAAAGAGGCCAGAGTTGGTCAGGAACGATAAAAGCAGACTTTTCCCTTTAGGATTAAAACACAAACTCTACCATATGCTGCTCAAATGTTCCCTGAATCCTGGACAAGTTGGTCATCTGTTTTTTTTAAGGGGAAGTCTTAATTGTCATGATTTATGGAGTGATCAGGGTTGGATGAGCTTCAGCATTCCTGTGTGCGGATCACTTGTCTGACGAACAAGCTTCCCTTTCCCAAATGTATCTCTGAGGCTCTCTGCTTCTTGTGTTCCTCAACGGTGGTTGGCAAAACAACTTTTGGGCACATAGCCACCACATACCCAGTATCATTAGATCTGTCCAGTGAGGGTGATGGGAGCAACGTTCAAACGGGAGGTTCTTGAGAGTAATTGAACACACACATTCAGTGTAGGTAAGGATAAATGTAAAGAACAAGGAGGTAGAAGAAGTCTTCACAACCAACCCCATGCTAGCACACACTGAGAGAATGAGGGCAGCCTTTTGCCGCGCAGTGTTAATGCATGTGATAAAGAGCTATTAGAAAGCGAGTCCGACACCCTTCTCCCAAACGCTGTGAAACTGGAACAGTTTGTGTAATTATCAATCACATCGGCTAACATTTTCTTTGTTTGTTTGTGTAAGACTAAAGCCGCGACCGGTGCCACGACTTGTCAAAGCATGTCATGTTTTAGCTGTATCATAAGCTGCTCGGAAATGCAGAGGAAATCTCACACAGCACTCTGAGGGTTCAGCACATTCCAGGAGCCACAAGTGAAGCTGAGGCTGAGAGACATATGGAAAAAAAGAGTGAGAGAAGGAGAGAGAGAAGACCTGTAAAATATTGCACTAAAAGCTACGCAGTCATGCTGGCGGCACAGTGTCACCTGCGACCGCCACCTCCCTCTGTTTCATCTCCATGGTGTCTGATTCCAGTGGAAAGTATGGGATCCGTGTTGTCAGGGGCAACACAAACAAAAACCGACAGGTATTCCAATAAATCTCTAGTTGGCTGATTTTTATAACATTGCGTCAGCTCCCGCTTCAGTCCCCATTGTCAAAAAGAAGGTAGGCCTTCAGCCCGCAGTTCAAACGTAGCTGTGGACGACGGCGACAGGAATTCTCTCGGAAGTCCTTTAGTTTATCCAGTATAAATAACATGACAGACACGTTAGCACAATGACATCAACCCCGAAGAATCCAAGAGTTAGGAAATATTCAGTCATCCTGAAATACAAAAATAAAACATCTTTGACTTATTTTTTGTTCTTTCTGTCCGTCTTTCTTTTACAGATGTGAAGAAGCTTGAGATTTTCATTTAGAGCCCCCCCCCCTCTCCCCTCACCCTGTCCCGACACATCTAACCCACCCCCCGCGATCCCCCTACCCCCGAGGAAAATTAGTGCTGTCCCATTCGTCCCCTCAGTTCCTCTTGGGTTTTAACCGCCGAGCCCTTCGTGTCCGCTTAGTTACTGTGTTGAAACGAAACTCCTCCAGTGGGTCCACCCTGCCCTTTGGCTGGCGCTTCATGAAGTGGACTTCCTGTTGCCTCTGCGTGGTCCGCGAGCCTTTCTTAGGCCGCCCCTTCCGGTTAAAGCCGAGGTACCATCCTTTGTACTTGGCTGACACGAGGGCTGTGTAGTTGTTCTCTAGAAACTCCTCAACGAATACGCACTCCTGCTTCCTTCCGTCAAGCTGACAGGAGGAGAAGAAGACCGGACGTTAATTAAGCAGTGTCTCATTTTAACTGGCATCAATGCATCGTCGCTCAGGATAATTTGTTCCGAGGAGGTTGTTACACGCTTCGACAAATTGCCCCTTCATTGGAATTATAAGTGGATATATCATGTTTGTTTTTCAAATGATTGTGCAAAACCTTCAAGGCTACTTCTTGTGACCAAGCACATGACAGTATTTGTGTTTTAAGAGAAACGTTTGTGGTTATTCATTCATTTGTTTTCAAGGTTAGCTTAGCTTTTGCATTTGGATTGGTTTCAACGGCGAACCAGGCTATCCAAAGGTAAAAAATAAATAAATAACTGGTTACAAATGCATTTCGAAGCATGGTTTTCAGGTGCCCTCTGAAAGGCTGGGGACATGTCCAAGGCGTACCTCCTCTCTCCAAATATCTGCTTCTTTTACATTACAACTTATTTCTTATCATGAATCAATTTGAAAACCAAAGACTATTATAAATGTAAATGTTATTTTATCATCATTAAACAATCCTAAAGTAGTTGAGAGGAGGAAGTCAAAGAACATTTTTTCAACAAATTAGGTCCCTGCAATAAAAAACTCAAAATGCATGATTCTAACAGACGCCAGCGATGAGAGAGGGAAACCGTGTGTGTATTACTGGAGCCCCACCGATGCTGACAGCATGAGTTATTGATGCAACAACATAGTGTGTGGCTCTGAAGAAACAGCGCAAAAATTCAAATATTCACTTTTTTTCTATATCTAAGCAGTCGTCCGCAGAGTCACATGCAGTCACCCAGCACTTGTGGCCACCTGGTGTGACTAAGTGATATAATTGCAATGGCATTCCTCCTAAGTGACCATTAGTCTCTCAATGCATTGTGGTGATTGCAGTCCGTAATTGACTGATCGAGTGTCAAAGGAGTAGGGTGATTACGTAATGGAAGAATGGCTGTGAGTTATCAAAGGGGTTTTGTTAGGGTGTACAAAAACAGCAGGAGAAAGCAGATCTGAGGCTACGTTCAATTCAGCCTGGATTAAGAGCGCCCTTAAAATATTCATTTTGGTTGCAGAAATGCTTGTCACAATCTTGTCACTGACAATATTAAACTTTTACGAAAGATTCACATGGTATTCTCAGAGTGATTATCAATACTCACCCTTCCAACTATTTTGCCTTTCTCGTTCATGCAGATGTAATGTTCACTCTCTTTTCCTTTTATTCGAATGTGGCTCCCAAATGTTTCTGTCTCGACCACAAGAAGAGCTGGAGAAAAAAAAGAAGAACTAGAGTCAGTTCAGGGCATGTATAAACCGTTACACTCGCACAAATACTGTTTGAGGATGTCTATACATTTAAACAAAACTGGTCGTTTTTTCTCGACTCACAGCATACATTTTAAGGACCTTCCAAACATTTTAAAATACTCCCAGGATAAAACACCTAAAAGTTTGGCATTTCAATTTCCAGCCCTTTAAATGTTTATAGTTTACTACAAGATTACATTAGTTTTCACCTCATACAACTCCAATATTATTTGTGCCAAAGGTTAATTGGCCATATTATTGGAGATATCTGATCTAAATCATCTAAAATCAACACTTTTTCGAACAAAAACATCGACAGAAAGAGATGGATTATGGGTTACAAGAGCAAGTCTTTCAAATGTATATACAATGTTATATCAGTATCAAACAGCGCCTTCATCACTTCACCCTGACACAGCAATAATCCATTCTACAGATGAACCCGGCAGCTCTTTTCTTTCTGTTTTTTTTCCGATCCCCCACAGCCTTCCCACCCTGAATGTGAACCCCCTGCGAGGCCACCTTTGTCTGCGCTCGCCCCCTCGACCAGCAAAGGGATCTGCCAAACATTTGTGGAGCGGTTATGTGCCCCTCAGGATTAGGTTTCAAGTTCCCTTTAGTCTGTGCTCACTCAATCAAAAAGTTAAGATGATCCATTTGTTTAACACACAGGGCCATTCAGTAGCACTCAAGGGAGGACGGGAAGAATAGACGAAGGAGACGGGACTAACCCGGGGGTAGAAGTAACCCCTCTCCCTAAAATCCAACCTTGGGGGGAAAGTGGTATGTAGGAAACCTGTTGTAAAGGTGAAACTTAGGAATGGTGCTAGTTACTCCTTGTCGAGCTTAGAGAGGTTTACCCTTTGTACGGGCGAATTTCTTTTGGAGTGACCAAACTGCTTTTCTCACTGGAAACATTGGTCTGGATGTTTTTCGTGGTCCTCAGTGACGAATAGGATCTGCTTTGAACAATACGTGAGCGATGTTTTGAAAGGAATTTTTCTACTCAGCAAGTTAAATTAGGGGTCGGCTGACGACACTGGCGTTCTTGCTGTGAGCTAGGTTTTACACAGTGAACCAAAAAGTTCACCCCAGGTATGAAGTTTCGACCCAGAACATCAGATAAAGCAATATTTCCCTCCCTTCTGTAAGACGTCCTTTGTCCGTGACCCTGGCCTAACCATTTTTTCCCTCTCCCATAGTAAACCACTGATGGTTTGATCCTTGGAAACCAACTGCCTGGCTGCTGCAGGCCTCGACAAACTTAATTGGAACGCTTGAGTCGTGGTTCCAGTGAAACACACAAACACCAAGGGGAATCACGCTGTCATCAATACCACTAACAAGTGGCATTTACTTTACAAAGGAGGGAATGTGGTGCTTTTATTTACAGTGTGAGCACTTCAGAATCATAATCCGTAAAATCCAAAGGCCTAAAAATTGGTAAACGCATGAGCAGGACACTTCAATAATCTCTTGGAAGCCGTCTGAGTGCAGGGAACTTAGGGGCCATCCTGTGGTGACGACAAAATAACAAAAATGTCTGAGACATGAAATGGGTGAACGTATTTAATCAGAACAGAATGCTAAATCTATATGCGCGTCTGTGAGTGGTCACTGACATATTGTATATATTAGCTTTGGGTATTGTGGGTATATGCACAGTGACGCAAACTGCACATGGGGCCACAGTCGGTACATGAAATGGCAAAAATGAAAAATCATAGGATATAGTTGACCTACGTCACACTTTTAATGCACACTGCAGCCTAAGTGGGTTTATAAAGCATGTGCAGCTATGCTTTTTTCCTCCTTTTGAGCAATGCTTTCCTTTGTGTGCATCCATGCAATATGAACAATGTACAGCCAAAGGCATCTGTCGACCTCAATGTGGGGTCACCTGTCGAAAAACCCTGAAAACTCCTGCTGTAATTCTAGATAGCAGCTCTTTTTTTGGTCTAAAAGCCTTCGAAGTGACCCAGCATCTGCCCTCAGTGGACAACGGGTATCAGTTTTCTTCTGGGAAAGGATTGCTCTTGTCTCCTAAATATAATGAATATCTTTAGTGAATAACTAAGTAGAATTACACAGTGGATTAGGGCAAGGAGAGGATCTTCCTGAGCGTTATTAGCGAGTGCAGGGGAGTTTACAGGTGCCAGGTACTGCAGCTGGATGGGGAGGAGAAAGAGGAGGAGGAGGGTCGAAGGGGGTGGAGGGTAGAGTTGGCAAGGGCTCATGGGAAAAAATTGGATCTGCTTCGACTCAAGCTCTAACAAGCAGTGATGAAACTTCGCCTCGCCGCATCTGTGACTGAACGCGCTCACTCAGAGGCATTCAAGACCAGCAATTTTGAAGCTGTGAGTCAGCTGTTACAGCATATCTGCAGGAAAATACAGCGCAAAGGCCTTTTGCCTCATGTTTGTGCCACTGCATCAAAGGGTACTTCAGTGACTGTTATTTTAGTCATCTGCCACGCTTTGGAATGATGAACAAGTCCACGCAGAGAGTAAAAAGCATATATATTTAAGGTGGACAGAAGCACAAAATAGTATCTGAAAATATTATTCAAATCTTAAAATGTATGTTTACAAAGGGCACTTATCGCTTCCAGACTGAACCAAATTCCCATTGTGATTCATATCCATAGCATTAAATAGCAATATCAATTGCAAACTACTGTATAAGCACAGGAAAGGAATACTATATATTTAGTTTGTGCTTTCATGAACAAAACAACTGTAAGATTTCAATGAGTCACACTCCCAACGTGGACAGTCACTATCCTCCTTTCCTCATTAGCAACCATAAGAGGAGATGCAGTTGAGTAATACTACAGGATTGCATCACACATGGCCATAAAACCTAACCTGAAACCCTCAGAGTAAAATCTTTTTGAAGAATGGCAAGCGTTCATTTTGTTTCGTGTTAGGTATTCTGTGAGTGAACCTTAACAACGCTGGTCTACAAAATCTGTCAAGATCAAGAAATATACTTGCTTTGATTTCCCAAATGCTGCAGCAAGAATCCTTCGCAATTTCAGCATGTTTCCATGCACCCCAGCTAATACTATGCACCATTCACTCTTGCCCAAGCCAAATACAGAGCAAATAAAAGCACCTTCAAAGAATGGATCAAATCTTAGAGCTGGCAGTAAACAGCCACAGCAGTTGGAAGAGGTAAAATAAACCATCAGAAGCATCAAAACTCAGAAGGTAGGTGGCGACGGTGTCTCATCCTGTTCTTTGACAGACTAGCTACTGTGTCAGGTGAGATGCACAGGAGTTCTCCCATACCATACTTGCCCCCATCATCTCCGTTGGCGTTGATTTTCTTCCCCAAGATCTGGACATGCTTCCCCGTGGTTCGGCTGTAGAGCTGGTAAATTCGCACCTGCTTCCGGCTCAGGTCCTCCGGATTCCTTGTGTGGTTCTCGATGTAGAACCTGAAATCGGCAGAGCTCTGCTGGGATTCCTGCGCAGTGGTGGGAGACAGGAGGTAGACGAGAGAGAGACAGAGACAGAGAAGGAGGAGAGACAGCAAAGGATCGTCAAGACACAGGTGTTGCTTGTAATGTGTGCTGTTGTTTTATGGAGAGCGTCAAAAAAAATTGCGCTTCAGGGGCCAAAAACTAGGATAACAACCTGGAAATCGTGACTGTTTTACTGTTACTGTTTTTACTGATTCTTCGCTCCCTTTCAACTGGTACATTTTATGTATGCTGCATTTACAAGCTCCTCGCTATACTGTAAGATGTGTTAATGAAGTCACCTTTTGACAATAAATCCCACTGAGCAAGTGCAACAGTGCAGATTTCTGTTGCTTTCTATAGAGAGAAGTATACTATGTGCCCCAGGCCATGCTCAGAAACCTGTACTCCATTTCCACAAGCAAGCAAGCCACTAGCAATTATACACCTGAAGCACCCAGACCTGTTGCACTATCATCAAACAAATATCTGCCCGCGGGCGACGCAGGGTCCATAAATTAGGAAACGCAGCAGGCGGAAGACAAGACTGAGATGGAAACAGGCATCCTAAAACACAAAAACACTGTTGTAAGGCAATTTTTGATTGAATTGTATTATGTATTATGATTTAATCGGAGCTCACAAGCCTAGTGTTTATAAATACGCTTTAACTCAATTTGATGAAACTTGCAGATATTGCGGCCTGATCTGACAGAAAAGCAACCGTGTCCCCAAACATGTGGAAGAGGAAGAAAGAAACGTATACTTTCAGAAGCCCTGGAATCTCAGTTCACGCCAAGATCCCATTTCCCCAGCTGTATGGTGTGGTAATTGCACAGTAATGGCTTTTTATGTGGCTGATGTCAGGTGGCTAATTATATACACATTACATACCCCAAGTTCTTGTTATTCTAACTTCAGTAAATTAATGACATGTAGCAAAGATGATGGGAAATGGTGACCACTGAAGAGCAAACCAAGAGGAAAAAATTAAATG
Organism: Colistium nudipinnis; assembly: GCA_016785305.1. NCBI lineage: Eukaryota > Metazoa > Chordata > Actinopteri > Pleuronectiformes > Rhombosoleidae > Colistium > Colistium nudipinnis. The sequence goes on from JAFBJU010000077.1 coordinate 369,548, forward strand.
TAGCAAATCCAGCCAAGGCCTCTAGCGTGTCTCCTCTGAACCAGGTGTCACACAGGTCGTGCTGCAGTTCGGGTGGCTAAAAGTTCTGTGAAAAACCCGAAGACTGGATTAGGCCATTTCTTTCCACTCAAATAACAGATAATAATGAGTGAGTTCCAGAATCAACTCTTCAAGTTAAGAGCTCTTCATTAAGAACCTAACCTCAAATGCCAAATACATTGTTAGCTACCTCACTGGGCAGCGGTTGTGACGTATAACATATTTCTTGACATTTACACACTCTCAACTTCAATTTTGAATGAAGAATGAAAGGCTGGATATCAAAATGCAGTACCCAGTGATGCATCAAATATAAAATATAAACATTGGTCTCAAGTTATCGCAACTTGATGATGACCTAAAAAAGACTTTTCATTTAAAAATGAATTGTTCATATTTTTATGGCCTACATGTTTTATTGTGTCTTATTTACAAAATAAGCTATGTCTCTGATTTTTTCCTAAATAGTTCCAAGCCCACTCACTTGTTGTTTTCAATGTTTCATATTTACTCCAATTATGTCTAAAATAAAACCACACAGCCATGACCACTAACAGGTTATCCTCTTATAAATATATATGTTTAAGGTCATACAACATGACAACAGAAAAAATCAAGACTTGTTTTTTCTTGAGTCCTGTTATCACCCCCATCCAGTTCTCTGATCCTAAAACTCAACCTGGACCAGGACTCGACCAAGGCATGTACATATTTAATGCATGACCAGGTACATTGAAAATAGAGGACTGATAACCCAGAGCCAACTACTGTTGGGTGTGTCATGTCCAACACAATTGTGTGACATCCTTAGGCCTTGTTTGCTGCTCTGCACTGTCTGTGTCAAGTAAGAGCAATTAGCATCAGTAGCATTAGTCGCAAATGCTAAGCAAATGAGGGGGAAACCGTCGCCTACATGACACATTATTCAAGTAACAAGGCAAAACAATACTAGTCAAACTATATGACTGACCAGGGACCTTTGCGCTACAGTAATCCTAATGGAAAAACAAGCTATAAATACACTGCGATTGCAAACGAAATGTTTAACAGCAAAGTATTTACCCTAGTCCCGAAGAAAGAAATGTGTTAAAAAATAATGCACAGGTGATATTAAAAAATAAGTCAAACATCCGCATCATCACATTGTCAACTCTCCCTTTAAAAGGAACCTCAAAGCCAACGAGCAAACACACAACAAAACATGGCCTCGCTGGGCTGCTGAGGGATTTATCCCAAATCTCCCCATCTCTAAACAAACATAAAAGTGTGTTTGGTAGACAGTTGCATTTCGCGTGGAGGGAAAGGCAAGCCTAAGCACATGGTTGAGGTGAACATTGGCAACAATTTTTTATTTATTTTTTTTTTATCACGCTGTCTCCTTCCTTCAAAGACATAGCATGAAAACGGATATGGTTGAAACTTCAAAAGTCTGGTGCTCATCTTCACCGAGGAAGCTTAGTTGTCGCGTACGTCTAAGATACACTTTTGTAATCTCTTTGACACACACATAGACAGACAGGGTCAGACAAACACACAAATGAAGATTGACACACATGTTGGCGGTACATATAAAATTCCATTTGTGGTTATTCTTTTGTTTTACCTCATAAAATCACAACCACTGAGCTATTCCTGCATTTATTTGTTGTTAAAACTGAAACTACTCAGAACACAACACATGATATCCTTTGTTGGATAAATGTTTTTTCTTTTCTTTTTTTTTGTCTCTAATCAAAACTTTCGAAAGCACAACAAACAAAATAAAAATATTAGAATATAGGAAATATGTTTTATCTTTCCAACTCCTACTTCTGCAAGTCCTCGTACATATGAGAAGTGGTCAGTCGACATTATGGCTTTGTTTGTGTCAGCTCTGTTGGAATAATCAGAGCACACACACTTACATAATGTTGTTTTTGCCAATTTTGGGGTTCTAATTATTTTCGTCTTCTTTTGTTATCACTGCTAGTGGCATGAAAAATCCTTGAAATGTACTGTGGTTGTGTTGAGACCTGATACTTTTGTTCCTGCAAATTTGTGGTTCCCTGAAAAGGACATGGTGGTGGCAGCTGCATAAGGTGAATACAAAATAATAATTGCGACCAATAATTTACATAGATAAAATGTTCCCTGCTGCAGACTTTTTTCAACTGCATACGGTCAAATCTCGTGTATGTATCTAGATGTATTTATCTATGTTTCACTTTTAAGAGATTAATCTCCTGGATATAAAACGTAGGTGGGATGCTTATGTAGAGGGAATAACTGAACGATGGTGCCTAGCCCGCTTTCTAATCCCTCCTGTGTTTAACATCTCACATCATAACGAGGCTGGGAAATTAATTTTACACAACTGCACGTGGGATGCTGTGCTCCAACACGCCATGGCCATAAACTGATCAGATAGCTTTATGAGCAGAGGAGCGTGCTCTCTGCATCAGTCAATTAGGTGAGGGGTTGCCTGCAAATCATTACAGCTCAAAGTGAGACGCGACTAATAAAAACTCCGGCAACAAGCGACAAACGAGCCCATCTGTTCAAAGAGGAACTTTTAACCCCGGGGATCGAAATATCTCTTGCACAATTCTGTTGTAAATAAAAAAAAATGGAAACTGCTGCTTCAGCTCGAGATTATTATTTTATTATTATATTTTTTATATACTTTAGCGATGATTGATAGGGCAGATTTTAGATTTTTAGAGGATTCATCCGGTTTCAAAAGATCAGTTTCTCCAATTCCCGATTCAATAAGATATATTGTTTAACCACAAACTCTACAGGGATTCCATTGCTATAGTTCATATATCATGCTGCAGCAATGCCACTGTAACATTAATAATGCTGCGTATTCGATAAAACACGCTCGTTTATGCATTTCTGGTACTTACTTCAGTCTGTACTGCTATAACCGTGCTGTAAGCCGCTTTGTATTCACCTATCCCGGTTATATGTTTTTGTTTCATATATTTGTGTCGAAGAAGAGCAGGCTGATTTTCGAATATAAGTGAGGCTATATTGTCTCCAGGACCCTACTTATTCGAATTGACTATCGATTAATTGAATAAGGGGACGTTTTATATTTACGGAGCTCTGGACATATCCTCGAAGCGACATTTGTATTAGACATATTAAAATGATGCAAAGTGACAAACAATAAAACACACCACACATGAGTAGAAAAAAAAGAGTAAACATACCTGTAGCTGGAAATAGAGGACCACTAAATGTAAACACCTAAGTGGAGAGAGAAGACGGGAGAAGGGAGCAGGGGTGTGAATCACGCAGGCAATTGCATGAATTATAAACGCAGCCTACCTGAATGACAGCCATGCGCAAATGTGAAGCTTTTGGCGACTTCTATTGGTAAGAATGCATGGTTTTATGTGCAAAGAAACGCAGAGATGTGGGACACTTACAGGTATATGAACCTCGAAGGCAGCAGAGACATTTTGAATCGCAGAAATACACCTGCTTCCACAGATTTAGGGCTCCGGGAAAGGTTGGCGAAATCGCCCCCCTCTCTCTCGCTTTCGCTCCTCGGTGCGTCTTTTACGCACACAACTCCGGGGGTAAGAAGGACACTGAATCCCAGAATAAGGATATATCACCGGAGAGCAGTAGCAGAGTCACGGAGTGCAACATTAGGTGCTTCCTTGTTGGGGAACTTATCCAGTTTGATTCTCTTCCCAGCTCAGTCTCCTCCGCTCCTCATATTCCGACTAAGACTCCGTAAATCAGGGCCAAACGTGCAGACGTTTCAGAGTTCGACTTCTCCAAAAGAAAAAAAAAAACTCGTTCAAAAAGCAAATATCCTTCGAGTTTTGCGCAGCTATATTCGACCGGTAGCCACAATCCAAATTCAGCTGTCCCAGAGATTACAAGCTCCTCAGCCCCGTCTGTACCTGTAGGGGATTTGCACACCTTGCATGGGTCATTTCATTCTACCAAGTGCTACGGAGCAACAACAAGAAAAAAGGGGTGAATAATAAAAACGCCCTTCCACCAGAAACAAGTCGCTAAAAGCGCACACGCAAACGTATCCAAGCTTTCAAAAGTTATGCTTTAAGTGTAGAAGTCGCAGTGGCGGCAGCAGCAGTGGATCCCTGGAGAGGTTTGGGGGGCTGGTGATGGCGCAGCAGTGCCTGTCAGTGGTGTTTGTGCGTCTGTGACTTGAGATTTGGGCACAGAGAAGCTTTTTTGTTGTTGGTGGGTGGAAACATGTCAGCGGTTTGCACCTGATAGGGTAATCTTGGAGAGACCATCAGCTTGGAGAGGGTTTTTTTCCTCTCGGTGGGCAAAGCGTTGCGCAGAGTGGTAGAGTTAGGATTTTTTCCCCCTAAATGTAATTTTCCGAAAACTACGCTTGTCATTAGATTTAATTAATAGTCGGACCTGGAGAATTATTTCAACTATCTGCGTGAGTTTGGAGGGGTGTGATGATACGAACTGTTGTTTTATTCATGAATGTGTTCGTTTGAATAAACCAAGCTTTCAATTAATTCAACGTTGCGTTTGTTTTCGAACGCTTTATGATTTTAGGGCCTGTTTTCATTATTACAGTTATTAGCACCAGTATTATTGTTGTTGTGACATTGTTATCCGCAGTGAAAAATAAAGCGAGTTGCTGTGTTGCAAGAGCTACAGAAACTGCGTCCCTCTCTGTGCTTGTTAAATTGCACCTGGTTTGTGGATTGGCCCCGGATCTCCCAGACAGCATTCAAATGCAGGTTGTTGTCGACCTCGATTTTTTTCAATAATGTGCTATAACTTATCCCGCATTTAAATGAAAGAGAGGTGTGAATGTGTTTACGAGCGCTTCAGAGCTGAGGCCAGTAAAGTGAGCCCACATCCCTGCTGCCATTAAAAAAAGAAGAGGGAAAAAAAAGAAAACCCTTTGTGGTTCGCCTTTATTGTCCCATTAAAACGGGATCCTCGGCATTCCTGCTCTATTGATATTCTAAATGATTCTAAATGATTACATACATAACTTCCCATGTTGGGGATTTCAAAGGGCCTCCTGCAGTGAGGTTATTGGTAAATGAAGAGGAGTGTTTAACTAAGAGCTCCAGGTCCTGATCAACATAAGGCAAACAGACAACAAAACAAACCAAACCTAATTAATGTGACAGGGAAAATGTCAATCTCTGGCTTTTATTTAATTGGATCTACTGATTTATAAGGACAACTTAGCATTTATCTTTTCTGCATGTACACATGGATAAGGTGGGTTGATGTGGGTTTCTGCAGTGATTCATGGCTGTCTGCCTAACAAGACGGTTTGATCCCGTCAACCACAGTGCACTTTAATAATGCCTGTAACACAACTGACATATAATATCAGTTAGAGCATGACTAATTTAGCCTTGTCTGCCTTAGGGCGGGAAATCACAGCAAAATGGAGCAAACAGTAATTATCCACAAAGAAAATGTGAAGATTTCTTTGCAAATACAAGGCTTCAGGTGTGTTTGATCAAATTTGGCTTACACAAGCTGCTGCTCACCGCCGATAAAGGTTTCTCTGAAAGTCAGAGGCACCTGACAACTGATTTAAAGAAAGCAGGACAATAAACAGCAATTACCACGATGACTGTGAGAGAGCCAGGACTGTGGAGTCACTCATCGCCTCTTAAGCACATGTTTGTTTCAGACTTCTCGGAGCATGGCTGTAAATCCACAACCGCGAAAAGAGAGAGCAGCGGCGGCGGCCACCTGTGAGTCGCAAGGAGCGGGAAATGTATGACTGCTCGTGGCAAAAAGGAAGGACCCTGCTTCTCAGGAGACGGTTGTCATTTTATCAGTGTATAAGTGATGGCAATTTCATGGCAGAGGGAGTCATTCATTGTAGACATTCAGAGTGACAACTGGCACTAAAATATACTTTTCTGTCATAAGTACACACAATTCACAGCTACGAAAGCATTAATGCTAATGTCAAGTTCTCTATCTCCCTTTCATTTTGAAGCTGTGAAAGATCCTGCGTCAAATCCACAGAGGAAACCTGTGCAACTGTGGCCTATGCCGGGCATTAAAGTGATTTAGGATTTCCTAAATGATCCCAACTGTAGTAAATGCATTATTCTATGAAATTTCAGCAAAAGTAATTCCATTGATAAAAAGCTGAGCGAATCGTGCTGGACTTTATTACCACAGCAAAGGTGTGCAGACAAAAACTCAAACCCCTGAGTAACTAAACCAGAAACAATCAAACAAACAGCAAAATAGAGTTAATAGAGATACCGTAGGAGAATAGCCAGGGGCTGCCTGATAAAATTGAGAGAGTGTATTAAATAAGGCTGCCCTCGTTCAAGCCTAACAACAGTGAGCTTTATGAATGAGGAGAGCTGTTTCTGAGGCTAGGGGGAGGGTGGGGGCACTCAAGAGTTGGGATAAGGTTACCCACAGAGATTAGCCGACAAGAGAGAGGGAGTGAGAAAAACAAGCAAGCAAGTTAAAGGTCTTAGTTTACCTGGCTCACCGTGCTTGGCAGACAATGAAAGTGCTTTGAAACCACAGACTTCGATGTTGCAGCCTGCAGTGATTCTCTGGAACCCCGTTTGCAAACTGCATTTCAAGTTTTTGCCCCAAAAAAATCATCTTGAGTCGAAAGCCGCTAAATTGGCAAATTATGTTATTTCAATGACTCGAGGATTCATTTCAAGCCTTTGAATTGAAAAACTTGCCGCATCCGTGCTGCTTATGCGTGTCTCCTTGCGGCAACGGGACTGTGGGAATGTCACCAAGGATATCTCATTGAAGCTAAAGGAGGAGGCATCCGAAGGCGGGCAAGCGCTCAGCGGTTCAAAGGGCCCTAGCAGGCATTTAAGGCCCGACAAAGGAACTTGGCAGATCAGTAAGTGAAGCCCAGTGTACTACATTAGTGTCAGGACCCCCTCTGCGTCCCTCCCACTTTGCACTTTCATCTCTGACACGGACATATTGACTTAAAGGAAAAAAGAGGGGTGCCAGGGGTACGACGGAGGGAGGGGTGGGCAGTTGTGGTGCGTTTTTTTGGGGGGGGGGTTACATGTGTCCCATACAATTCCCAAGGTGAGGCGACGGATGCAGAGGGGTGACCACTGACTCAAATGAGCCACCCAGAATCCTTTTATTTTAACTAAAAGTCACAGGCCGACAAGCGCGTGAGACCCAAACAGGACGGCCCCATTCTTCCTCTCATCTCACTGAAATCACCCTCACTCCATTAGCAGGCGCTGACCCCCGGCCCCCACCTCTGCGAGCACACATCCCCTTTTTAACACTGCCCACCGTGCCCCCTTCTGAAGGCTACCGAAGTCCAACGGCCAACACGGGCTCAGGTCGCAACGGGGTCGCGACACCTCGACATTGCGGAAGGTGACAGAGAGAGGAGCCAGAGGAAGGGAGGGCGCCGCCAGCCTGCTACCCCGGAGACCTTTCAAGTATCACCTGAAGGAGAGGGAGGAGGAGAAGGAGCGGGAAGCGCTTTGGTAATTTGTCCCCCGCCACACGTTGTTTGCATGGAGTCATTAAGGCCCATTTAGGGTTTGCCTTGAAGGGAAGAGTAGGAGTGAAGGGTGAAAATTAAAGCGTCGCTCCTCCACAAATCATGGCCGAGCGCTGCGACACATGCGGAACATATTAATGATCCGCTAACTTCAGTCGGCTGTTGGAGGTTAATGGTGATTAGCTCCATCGCGGGCCAGCACAGAGTCTGAAGTTGTTGAAATACACAAACTAAAACGGATGTTGCTCACGTGTGCAATGACTTTATGTGACTACATGCCTTTTCTAAGAAATCACTGAACTGCTCTGCCCAGATGAATTATTTGGCCGTTGCTTAGTACAGGGAAAATGCCAAAATGTGTCACAGCACTACAGTTGAATGACAATCGGCCAACGGACCCCATGTGTTTTGGCCCATGTTTGACAAATAAATGTCAACTCCCTTGGACGAGAAGAGGAAATCAGAAAGTCTTGTTTTCTCCTCTCAGACCTTTACTGAACAATAGGAGAGCGTTAATGACATAATAAGCCTTTCAGAGCTGGGTGGACTGTTGGTGAAAGTTTGGGAAGAAACATGATGTAAGTGTTTTTTGGTCAGCACTTAATGTTTTTTCTTCCCTCTCCGAAACGGTTTTGATCCATAATTGTTTTCTTGGATGGCCATAATTACTAAATTAAGGGGGTGGCTGTTTGTAATGTGACATGAAATTGCTGTGAGACTCGCAAACTGTCCAAAAGTTTTCACTCATTCAGTCACACAATACATGTGCTTATTTGGCCTAGACACTGTGCTATGCCTGAGCTTAGCCTCAACCCTTAATGGCTGTCACTTTGTAGATCTCGTTATTGACACAAAGGCTCAAAGTAAATTAAAAATGGACTTGAAACAGCTTTGAAAAGGTGATACTGCGGAATCAAAAGTATGCCGTGGCCCACCAAGTGTATGACCCAGAGTCACCCACACAACGCGATGAGGACTTTGATTTCGAGTCATTACCTTCATGTTAGGGGTGAGAAGTACTAAGTGAGTGTTCAAAGCCGAAACCTGTCAGGCCAATGTTTATCTGATTACTGTGCTGTCTGAAAAGCGCTTCCTCAGGTGCAAGTGGCCTGTTGTGTACTTGTTGTGGCAACACATGAGATTTGGCCTCATCGTTTGTGACTTGTTCAGACTTAGGAAGTGGACAGCTATGTAGTTTTGAATATTGTTGGTAAAATGTGCCATTGTGAAAAATGCTGCTACATATGCCTACAAGCTACCAGGTTTTCTTGGGTGTATGTTTAAAGCCAGACTTATTAGTTTTAATTCGATGAGCAACTTTTTACTCTGCAGGCCAAAAAGCATCAAGGCAACTTTCTGACTAAATAAGGGACAAAGCAGGTAAGTTCACTGTCCACCTACACCTGGAAACATAATACAGGGGAAATAAAAGTTTGTTGTTTTTATTATTATTCGGTAACATTATTAGATTTGCTCTTCCTACCTGAAAATGTGGCTTTGGAAATGACATCACATTTAGGCAATTTGAGGCTTTGTGTCACTAGTGACCTTTTTCATTTTAATGTATCGCTTTCTAGGGGCTGAATCCCGGCCCTAAAATTCCTGCCTAATTTGCCCTAGCTATGTTCGTCACTCAGCAGAGTATAAAACTCACGATGTCCTTCTTGCCCAGTAGCCAAAGAGGTCCCACCGCAGTTGAAGTGGAGTCCCTCCTTGATCTGTCTCTGCTTTACTAAGCTAGCCTGAACCTGCAGTTCCACTCATCCTAATCGCTGAGCCCAATCCATTCCCCTGTCTAGCACCTCTTCAGAGGCCGCTCGCCCCTTTGTTCTGACAATACACAAACGACCATTCAAATGGAGCGACTCTGTAATCAGTGAAATACTAGCCTCTGGGCTTTGTAGGGTAGAAAAAAAGGGAGGGAGCAACATAGAAAGAGAAGAGAGAGAGAGAGAGAGAGAGAGAGAGAGAAAATCCATCCATGACCAATCAACTCTAACTACCTGTCTAGCTTTTTAGCTGCAGATGTTATTTGGGAAATAGAGAAGAAAAAAAATGTGCCCATTCCAGATATAAGATGTCCATACAAAGGGGAAGGCAGGCTGGTACATCCACCCACCGAGAAAAAGGCCGGACCCCGCCACACCCATCCAGCTTTGATATGGCTGATGTTATTTTTGCCCGCGCCTTTGCTGTTTTCCTTCAAAGAAGTATGTGGTGCATTGCATCGACTCGCGCTAAATTTAGACAGTACGACAGATAAAATAAAGTATGATTGATTTAGTCTCACTGTCAAAGCAGGCAGGGATCTTAGTGGATCGTTCGGTGTTGAACTTAAGCTAAAAGTGTTTATGGATCATCTATGCTGGTAAATAAAAGAATATAAATATACAAATAGATGGGTTCATAGTTGATATAATCAACTTCTGAAAAAAATACGAGGTTTAAAAAGCTTTGTTAGAAATTCTGATAAAATACCAATTTCAAATTTATAGCATGATATCAACTATGATAAGAGTGAGATGATGATATTGTTTTGTTGTAGTTCAAAACATGAATTACATGAGGAGAAACTGTGTGGTATGTTCTAAATGTTCAGATGTAAGTGTTACATACCCCTGCTGCTTCAACCTGTGTGCATATGTAATGTAGTTGTGAGGACCAATCTCAAATTCTTATGAAGCCATTTTGGCCAGCGCTCATAACTTCAATGGGTCGTATGAGGGTTATGACTTGGTTTTAGGGATCGGTTTTGGTTAGGGTTGAGGTAAGGCAATTAATTGGGATGATTAGGTTGGAAACATTTTGCGTTTCGTCAAAGAGTATCCTCACATTTATAAACGTTTTAAGAGGCGTGTTGAATACAGAAATGTTATTGTGGTCGTGTGGTAATACTGTACTTTCCTTATCAATAGGTTGCTGGGAGAATTCCTCTCTTTTCTTCTCTTCTTTTAAAACAAATCTTGTATAAATGTATATCTTTATTAATGTAAATGATGGACTGCAAGCAAGGCATGTACTCCCTGAAGAGTCTCAGCATCGGATGGGTTTGTCAGATATCTTTGTGCATTCCATGAAAATGAAGTAGTGAACTGTGTACTCCTGTCTATGGTCAAGGTGACTGACAAAAGAGTAAATAAAAGTAAAAAAAAAGAAAATAAATGTTTGCTATCTTTGTACCTATATGTTGCCTAAATGCCAAGAACAATAACCTGTTGCATCAGGGGATGCTACGAAACATGTTAGTATGGAGTCCCTTGTTTTAGCAACAGCTGCGGTCAACGATCACACAGATCGTCACATTCGTTACACCTTAGTGATCAATAATCATGAATTGACTTATTGTTCAACGCTGCTAACATAGAGCTACTCTTGTCTTTTTAAAGGAAAATTGAGCTTAGTTGTGGTCTGCTAGAAAAAAGACTTAGGTAACTGCCATGGTCAGATTCTGATAAAGCCAGCAAAACCACAGATGCATAGCTCTACATGTTTTACAAAAACACTGATAAAGTCATGGCTTAGTCATGCAGAAATTGTTCCTTTTCACACACGAAATGTGTAAATCAAGGAGACTCAATTCCAGATTGTTACATTGAGAATATGCCTGCAATACTGCAGGGCGGATACTTTGTTAAAATTAGTTATTATTTCTTGATTTTGTTTGAGCCTAAATCACGTGATGCGAAAGATGTCCCCTATGCACAAGAATACAATCCTGCAGCGGACTATTTAAGATATTTATGTGGTTGCTACTAAATCCTAAGCCCTCTCAGGTCTCTCCAATGTAAACTCAAGTCAAATGGAATGCTCTGTATCAGCATTAAAAAAACACGATGAGCTCTGTGATGGAAAGACATGTCCAAATGTTGCAAGAACAAACATTGAGTCATATAGAAGTTGGCAACTCGCAGGAAATGTTTGGAATACCAGATCATCTTCTGCAACTCAACAGCAAAATGAAAATATTACTCGCACTAGTTCAACCGTTACTACCAAGGACATTAAAATCCCAATTTCCAACAATTTTCGCAACAATTGTGACCACCACTCGGTCAAATGACAACACTATGTGGAGGTAATACGTCTCAAATCCCCCCCTCAGATCCAAGCTAAGCTCCTCTGCATTAGGGGAAAGGAGCTCTGAGTTTATGGGCAGAGGAATGCAGCTCACATCTTTGCCATAGCAGCCGTAGAGGTAATGCACTCGCGTGTTGGCGCTTGTCGAGGTGAGTGCACCTCCCTCTTCTGTATTAATAATCGCATGTCCTATTGCTGTACCAACTGGGCTGTGTTTTACTGGGCCAGGGTTTGCTTTACGGGAAGATAGAGGATGAACTCCCCCACCTCTTCCGCTAATTTGCACAATGACTTCCCCCAAAGTCTGTTTTACTGAAGTGTTCCCGATCCCCGAATGAACAAGCCTTACTCCGTATTCCCAAACGGCAAGAGGAGACACTAGCAAAAAAAAAGAAAAAAAGAAATAAAGATGTGAATAAAAAGACAAGAAAGACAAAAAGACCAATGGTAACGTTGAGTAAGGACTTGAGCGAGGACACTGACATCTTGGAATGCGACTGGAACAGTTAAAAATAGCTTCGCTTAGTCGTCCCACAATTCACGATAATGCCACGGAGTTCACAAATCCTGACAGGAAGAGATTTGACTGCCACTTTTTTCAGCGAAGGAGAATGTTTACATAGGCGCATCATCCATGACAATTGACTTGTACATCGAAGGAATTGTTATTAAGATACAGTCAACTGTCAAAATGGTGCCGTGAAAGAGAAACTCACTGGTGATGACAATGATGGCTTCCTCTCCGTCTAATATAAACATACCAGCATGATCACTTTTTCCCCCAGGGCAAAGTCATTGTTCCATTTTGAAAGCTCCCTGTGAATGCCTGAAATGTTCCCTTGATATTTTCCCTCTGCTCGTTTATTTGCTTGTATCCAGGTGATGTGCCAACCTGTCACATCAAGCACAGATGGTGTTATTTCCTCAGAGCAAAGGTCAAAACAATCGTCATGGGAGGGATGGGTGGGTGGGTGTGTGTGTTTGGGTGGATTGATAAACCACCCTCAGCCGACATGTTAAGTACAAACTACCCGAGCAAAACGATTTTATATTATCAACAAGGTGCTCATTCAAATGTGCTGGTGGAAAAATAATATGAAAAAAGTGAAATTCTTGTCAAACTAAATCACAAACTGCTGCCGAATGCATCTTTTTTTAACATGTCTGCATGCTCCATCTTAACAGCAACACTCACCAGTTACAGTATTGGCCGCATGTCCTCACCACAGAATTATTACATATTATTAGCACATGTTAACAACACCTGCTGTGGTGTAGTGAGCCCTTTCCAAAGTAGACACACAGATGTGTTGAAAATCACACATCCCTTTGGGTCGTGAGAAAAAAGAGTGCGTAAATGTATTTGCCTGCAGAGACATGACCTTACATTTCTTTCCACCAGAGATGAAGTATGAAAAATATTATCCTCAATTGGAAGTTCAGCAGGCAAATATTTGAAAGACAATATGACCCATAATGCATGTTAATAGTAGTAATATTTTCGCTTCTAATTATGTAAATCAACAGCTAAAAACACTGATCATATATATAAATAAATAGCTGTATATTACTAAGTAAAAAAAAACATACAACATGCTGCAACAATGGCATTACGTGATGGATAAATATAATTCTGAAGTTATGTCAAGGAAATGAATGTAATAAAATAAGAACGAATGTGAAATTCTGGATTCTTTCTAGTCTTGGTTAGCGACAGCGTTTTAATTTAGTTGTACAGTAGTAGATGAAGCTAAGCAAAAAAAGATGTTACAATAGCCATGCCGAGATGAGAGAAATGTATGAACAAAAAAAATTCTGTGGTGGAAAAATAGGATGGATCTTATATAATATTTTATAAATGGCAAAATCGAGACTTTGTTATATCGTTGATAGGTTTCTCACAAAAGAGATTTGGATCAATTATGACACCAGGGCATAATAATACTAGAGTATTGTCAAATAGCAAAACCAGCTGAATTCAGGGATAGGGTAAGGCATTTTTTTTCTAATCTGCGTTGGACCCACAAAAGCATAAACATAAATTTCATTTCTAATGGCAGTCGTTCTGCTTCACCAGGTAATGACAGGTGCCACTCTTGATGGGGATGTAGTAGAGTGGCCTATCATCTCAATAGGACAGGAAACATATTTTATGATTATCAATTAGGGTTAAGACCAATAGCACTCAAGCCTTCAGCTTGTACTCGTACACACTGATGACATCAGTGCCATCACATCATTAAACATCTTTCAATGAAAGCTTGTTTTTTTATTGTTTTAGTATTCATCATTAATGTTTAGGTTTATTATTAAGTGCTATTGCTTTTTTAATGTTTAAACTTGTAACTCACTTTGTTTTGAAAGGTACACGGTTACACTTTTTTATTATTACCATTGCTATCAAGGGCCAACGTGTAAATAGAGAAAGGAATAGGGCCAAACACAGAACGTAGTAGCAAACCGGACCATTGCATTATCTTATGAAAAGCAGAAAGAGAGAGAGAGACATCTGTCTATTAAATATTACCTAAACCAGGAGAGGGCCACGTCAGGGACTGCAGTATAAGGTTTTAGTTTCTAAGCCAGCTTAGATTTGTTTTTTCCGCCTCGTTATTGATCAAAGTGGGGTCCAGGGTATGCTTCTTTACGATCGGTTGTCAACCCTTATTTTAGAATAAAACTAAAACAAAGACACATTACCACTCATAAGAGCCTTCACAAAAGAAAAAGATCTAGTTAAGGGCATGGTGAAAAATATAAATATTCAGTAGTACAAGGGAGAATATCTCAAAGTGGGTGAATTTCCCCAAAAGTTATTGTTGGGGTGTAGCTATCCCATCCTGAATGTGAAATAAAAAGGCAGAATAAGGGAGGTGCTAAATAAAGGGTGCTGTTTCGTGACAATGACAAAAGGAACCCACAATATATCAGAAACATGCATTGCTGTAGGTACAGATCTAGGCAAGAAAGGTTTAATTCTAGCTCTCTTTTTTAACTGGGCACAATCTCTTGTAGTTGCAGGATAGTCACACCTAAATGGCGAGGGAACCTGTCTAGACGATTTAACTAAAAGTAAAGAAGTGGTAACCAGGAAGGACAGATGTAGGGAAACAGCTATATATATATATATATAAAGTCTCCTGTCGAGACTAAGTCATGGAGGTGAGTAGGTCGCTGTGCATCAACACATTGCGTAAAAACCAGGAGAATATAGGAAATCATATTACATTTTGTCAATAATGATAGTAATTGAAAGAAACTTTTGTGCATAGGAATACCTGAAATGACTAAATACATGGGGTTAATTGGGTATATCATTCAGGTCATATAAGCTTCCATCTCTTCATGATTCGTGTTACCCTTGTTAACGGGTGTAACTTGGAGCGGAAGCCTCAGTTGGGATTAGAAAATCATTTGGCTTTTGACCGGCCTC
This sequence comes from Colistium nudipinnis, assembly GCA_016785305.1. Taxonomy (NCBI): domain Eukaryota; kingdom Metazoa; phylum Chordata; class Actinopteri; order Pleuronectiformes; family Rhombosoleidae; genus Colistium; species Colistium nudipinnis. The sequence continues at coordinate 384,580 of JAFBJU010000077.1, forward strand.
ACAAAATCCCAGAATCAAGATTATGGTCATTTGTCCCATCCCGGATAGGCAGTGATTCAGTAGAAAGTGATCTAATGTTTGCTCAAGAAAATTATTCCGGAGTATTCTCAAAGGTGCACTATTTAAAACGCACGGTAATTGCAGCGATTGTACGTGCCATCTCTGCTTTTAGCCATCAAACCCGGAGCAGTAAAAATGCAGTCTGAGCTGTTAGGAGTGGAGTGAGTCTGACAGTAGTGTTAAGATTCCCCCAGGGCAGTTTAAAGAACAGTGTAGGATGAGGTTGCATAATCCCGGCCTCAGATTCATGGAAAAGAGTGGCTGCTCTTTGAGAAAGATATACTGACACTTCCAAGACGTCTGGCGAAGAAGCATGTGCATTAATACTCTTGGCAGCAACAAAGGTGACTGTATCAAATGAAAATTTGTAGCTTAATTGATACTAGTTGCTACAAGCCGTACTAACAAAGAAGCGATGACAACACATGTCTGAATTTGAATGTGGATTTGAGAGTTTGTTTCCTCAAGCACATTTGAGCAGATTTTCACAATTTGAATACAAAAAAAAGTCCCTTCTAGAATGGGGCCGCCATGCACGTGTAATACAGTGATCCTCCTGAACACAAAAAGAAACCAAGGCAATGGTTTTATGCCATTTTTTCTGGCTGTGCGTTCTGTCGCCTGTTGGTGAAGATTGCGAGACACAAACAAAGGAGGGTTAAATAAACCATTTGGAAAATCTGTTTAGCAAATATTTGATAAAGAAGAACATGTGATTGTCAGAACTCAAGAAAACACAACAACCTTTTGCTGGGATGCAGGGCAAACGTTACCCTCTCATAACTCTACAGGGCACCTTTCACTTAAATGTCAGCAGGGCAGTTAGACGACAGCTACTGGATTATAACCACAACCGGCTAGAAATGAGTAAGGATCCGAGATCACAAAAATGTCCCAGTATTTTTTATTTATTTTCCGATTGAATCGCTTGATAGATTTGTTTTTAGTAACATTTACATATGACCCTTGTATAGTTTTCCCTTCCGTATGTGGGTTGTAACCTGGTATTGCACCGTCACTACAATGGTTTGTCAGATAATCAAGTTCTCAAACCTGCTGTATTCGTACAGTACACGTGTTGAAGCCAAGATATACTCTGTCCTTCTTTGAGGTATTGCTTCATCTGGATTCTAACCCCTAACTTGAAACTAATGGCTATTTCTTGTCAGCTGCCTGTTTGGATGTTAGCTTCAAGTTAGGCTCTTGAACTCCCTTTTTGGTTCCTCAGCCTTCATTGCCTCATTCAGCTTGTGCAATCCAGAGACTCCATACTTGTTATAGAACTTTAAATAATCTCAGAACAAACAAGTGAGTTTCTGTAAACTAGTAATCAGCATCAATGTGTCCTTGAAGCTGCAAAGAACGCACGCACGCACACACACACACACACACACAAAGTTGTGTTTGCAACCGAGTGACCGATTTAGAATAGACCACACAATATTGGGTGCAATATTCAGTCTTAACTCACTCGGTAGACTTAAAGTAGTTGCAGTTTAGCAGATGAATGAAATTGTCAGGCCTTTACTTTTTAATAAATTTTAAAAGGATTAGTTGAACTAAATCTCAGTGACAGTCCATTTTTGTGTCAAAACTAATTCATAATGTTCCAATATGTATGACATAAGGTTGAAGTAATTGTACATTTAAGGAATGTAAACATTTAAGGGCACGTATTCTGTGATCATTTTTAAAGGACCCCATCCCATCCCTGCGCACTCGCACTCGCACACGCACACACACACACACACACACACACACACACACACAGGCTCTAGGCCCTTAATGAGGCAGCAGCTGTTTTTTTTATGTTTTTACACAGAACAATCTTGCTCATCCTGTACTTCACTCACATTCTCTTCATAGGGGGCACAAATATGGTCGCAAACAAAAGACACCTGCTCTGCTGCTGAGAGACATGTACACACACAGGATGCAGTGATTAGCCTCAGGTGGAGGCATCCACTACCGCGGACAGACTGTCACGACTGTCCTGTCCCCTATCGTGTGACTGGCGGATCAGAGAGAAGGGCAACATTTCCCTAATGGCCTAATGTTATGTTTGGCTGCCACATGAAGGGCACAGACACCTGGCAGCAGCCTCGCATATACAGCAGGCCCGCCTCATTTCTGTGTGGTGTAGCTATTACAACAAGGCATGAAGAGTAACAGCCATTAAAGGGTCCGTTTACCCAAATTACAGAAGAAAACATTTTGCTTTCTTCACCACTTACACCGTTTGCAATAGATTTATATCAAACGTTTAATGAACATTGGAGATGTCTGCTGTGATTATTATTCAGCCCAACGAGGAAAGAGAGGTCAACTTAAATTTCAATAACCACAACTCCAAAAACACATTTCGCTCGCCTTCATTGCATTGGGGTCAAAGTTAAATATCACAACCATTTGATTGTGATTTTATGCCTACCTTTATGTCACATATTTGCATGGGTGTGTGGGTGTGCGCACATAAGGATTTTGGCATGTGCCTGTCAATCCCTTCGGGCTTCTTTTGTCAAACCCTGGACTAGAATTCAAGTCAACCACAAACGGGGGATTTCCACGTGCCTCTCGGTCGTTGTGTGCGGAACATAAAATTGTGCGTCACACTGTTGCTGCATCTGCTAGTGTGCCTCACTTCCTCATGGCTACGGGGCAAAAAAGTGCTCAGCTGGCAATGAAGTAATGTTTGACTCACACTTCAGGTAAAGGCTTTATCAATTTATATATCATTATGGAGTTGTGGCTTTGAAGCGATGGCTAGTCTTCACTGCCCCCCAGTGGCAACAACAAAGATGGGTGGTAATTACAATTAAGGAACAAAAGGATCATTGTCAGATGATGATAGCAAGGGGAAAAAAGAGAAGAGTCCTGCTCCTCCTCCTCACCAACCAGATGTGAGCTGTGAACATCACTCGCTTCAATTTTGGTGAATGCCACCAAAACTTCTGATAATCGGCATTTAAACCTATTTGAGGTTGAGTAGGGAATAAACAGCCACATCAAGAGACATGACAACAAATATGTGTTTAAATTATTTTTCCCAGAGTTTGCATAGTGCGTCTTCTTTTCAATTAAACTTGAAAACTCAGCCACCAAAATGTTGTAGTCAAATGGCCTGTGTTGGTCACGTGACTGCAAATGGGGGGCTGTCATTGGTCCAAAACATATCACTTGTAAAGACCAGATCACCTGCAGATCCAGACAGAATCACACAGGAGTACAGTACAAAATGAAAAACATATAATTGCTGTTTTAAATGTGATAGTTTACAATGAAGGATCTGTTAAAATGACAACGTTTTCTTCAAATTGCATTTGAAACATTTTGAAATGCCTGTTATTACTAAATTGATTAAAAGTAATGAAAACACAAATCGCAAACTTTTTTGTTTTATTTCAAATTGACAAATTTAGGTACTGGCAAAGGTACCAGGCAAAAAATGACAGCATAGCATTGTTGAAATGACAAGATAATAAAAAGAGGACAGTATTCCTGACTATTTTAAAATGGGTTTTATACTCAAAATAAACCACTTCCAAGTCAACCACAACATTTCAAATACAGATCAGGACAAAAGAACCCAGCTGCAAAACCAGCTATTAGCAAGGGTGGATTAAGCTTACAGGTAAAAAATATAATTATTCAGCTGCCATACATATAAATTGAAAGCAAGAGATTCATTGACAGAAAAAAAGTGAAATTGATTTGATAGAAGAACTATTGATAATCATAGGATTAATGACAGAACGACATGGATTAGTATAAAGCAAACTAAATCCTAGTACTGGCAACCTGCCTCATTGAAGCCTTTCTCACTACCAACAGCACATCACATTCATTTTAAATCTACTACTCAGATTTAATTATCAGGATGACTCAATAAAGTTGACACCTACAGGGATTTCAAATATCCCACACAGATATTTGGACGGATGAATCAAGCACTGTACTTGGTTAAGGATGTATCCACCAGCCAACATTTGGCTCATAAAAAGCATTACACAGGATCATAAACACATTATAAGCACTTTTGCATGCTTACTGTCATGATATACAATACGACAATCAATTACGGGGCTGAGGTCTTTATGAGGGACCTGTAAAGGTTAACTTGTGACTGATGTAATTTTTTGATACATATACACAACTTATGATTAATTTGGGACACATACAATAACCTGTGTTAATCACAGGCTTGCATCTGTTTTTAGTGAATTGGAGTACACTTCAACTCAAAATGTAACGTTGCCAACTCATAAATATGCTCCAGGGGCTGGTTAACGGTCCAATTGTCTTCTTTTTTTGTTTTGACTTTTTGTATGTAAGGTAATGTTACTTTAAAGCAAAAAAATATGTTACAACGTCTGTGGTTCATTGAGGCAAACTTTCAGGCATTTTTGCTACAGATGAATCAATGTAATTATTCCCCTCATAGGTCATGACAGATGTTAATTGGCTTGATAAGAATTTGAATTTCATAAGAAATGTCATCAGTAATTTTGTAACATTTGCAAGTTCTTTATGTTAAGATGGCCCTATTGTTATAAAAAATAAACAATTAAAAGTACAAAAAAACATTAAGAATAATGCTTCCTATCTCTAAAACGGTGAAAAAAGTGCCTTGATGGCTCAAAATATTAACGACGAAGATGAAGATATGTTACAGTAGTATTAATGTTACAACGCTTGTTAACTTGCATTGTAAAAGTTAAATATTTTAGTTTTATCGTGGCAGGGGACAGAAACGTTTATCTCGGTGTCGTTAACCAAACATGCTTAATGCATGTTACAGTATGTTGTATTACCAAACTAAGAGACACAATTTGTGTATATATTCTGACAAAAAAATGTGAAAAATATGTATTGACATGTTATGCAAGACACATTACCGGCACAATCCGTATGCGTGGTTGAAAGTTTAAAATGCTTTTAAAATCCAGACAGAACCTAAAATAACAAAAAAAAAACACTTTGGAAGAAAAATATATCATTGGGTGGGGACAGATAAGAGCCCACTTGTTTCCGCTGTTTTCACTATTCCCGTGTATGCTGCTATATTTTCAAAGAAAAATGGGACTTTTGATTTTTGTCACTTCACAGCAGAGATATTTAAAGGCACATTCTCCAATATCTCTTATTGAATTATCGACATAACAAGAGTCCCAGATGCAAAGCACCAGAAACAACTGCTCAGTTCGCGGCAGGAAGTTTCAAGCACACCATGCAACACCTGCAGCTGAAAGTAAGATGCTAAGTTGCTAGGCTGAGTTGTATTCCTATTTATAGCTGACTTGTATCTAACATTTTAGGAACGTTAAAGGACAGGGTCAAAATGGCATAAAAAGTAGCATGGTGCAGTTTGTCTGTTGTATCTTAGTATGTCAATACTTCAACTTGAAACCAAATAACATCAACAAGTCTTAATTGATGGCGCCATATCCTATATTTCCTTTCCTGTAGGTGGTGCAGATCAACATGTGATGAAGTACACATTTTCTCTCTTTGTGGAAAGTCTGCTATATATTAATGAGCGTGTTGAGTGTTAGGTGCTTTGCATCTAAGAAACTAAAACAGCTGAATCATTCATGGCTGTAACCGTTTTCTGTATTCACAGTTAGCAATGGTGACACGAGAAAAGGCCGAGTGGGTAATCTCGCTGACTGTGCCTTTAAATGTCTCGCGGGATGCAAAACATGCAAATGGGTCAGGTTTCGTTACTTCTTCTCCATCTTCAGTGTTTGCACAAAACTCCAGAGGTCCTTGACCACCTGAGAAAGGTATGCCGAGAAGGCGCGAGGGACAAACACAATAACAGGGGAGAGGAGAGAAAAAATAATAAATCATCCAAATGAAGTGTTATACGTCAGGAGATGTATGACTCACTTATACTACAACGTGCTTGTGTGCGTCTCGTCTGTGGGAAACACCGAGTTTAGACGGGGCTGTTGGGGAGCGACGAGGGGTTGGGTGGGGGCAACGGCGCATACCAGAGTATATGACTAGGTGCTCCAGGTCTGACAGATCTCAGCCATGGCTGATGAAACCAAAGCACTTCCACAGATGTTTCTACACACTGGGATCAACAAGCTCGCCCCGACTCGACTCCCCCCCAACTCTTTTCCTTGTCCACCCGGCCCTCGCTCTACTCTGAAGACATTTCACCTGCTCTCACAGTTTTTAAGCTGTATTGGGGTCCTGTGTTATTGTTCAAATTAGCTCGATTTGAGTGATCAAAAAACAGCACTGCAATGCAGACAATGATGCATTTGCTACCAGACACCAGATTCCCTGACTGATTTAAACTCCAGCAATAATCTACGGGTTAGGTGATTCATTCATGCTCTGCAAAACAAAGTGAAGGAGCTGTTGTTTATCTTCGAAAATGACAAGCAGTATTAGAAAGATTTAAGCCCCGCATTTAGAACGACCCTGTTTTTCTGGGTATGGTAAAAGGCCTTGAATGCGAAAGAGACTGGTACCATCCACATACCACCATTCCCTTCATTAAGGCTACAAAAGACACACACTTCAGTAAATCACCAAGAAAGAGTTTGCCTTGGCAGGTGTACTCCCATTCCATCTCGAAAGAGACCGCTGACACAAAATGGATATAATTCACAAAGGGAACACACTGTGCCGGAGAGACGTTTGAGGCCTACTGGACAGTGGGAGGTCAATGAGGACAGCGCAGGGAGCAATTATGCATTCCTGGGTATCTGACGCTACAATAAAGGTAGATGTAAAAGTGAAATGTCTGCATGAATGAAACGTCTCTTTCCGGCCAAATAATTATAAAACTGGAGTTAAACTTAGGTTGCAAAAGCAAAAACATTTGGAATATACCGTCTCTATATTACATGTCAAATATAAGAGCAAAACAGTAAAAAGCATAAGACTTAAAATAAATAATGTCTCAGACTCCTGGCACTCAGGGGTCATTCAATATATAAAAAAATATATGAAATGACTGGCGATGACTTACTTTTTTGTCCGAGATTTTGAACGCACTCTTCACGAAATTCTCAAACTTCTGCTCCGTCTTGGGCAGAGGTTTTCCCTGAAAAATAAGGCCATTAAGTCGTCAGTTTAACTGTGCATCAGACATTCAATTAAAGAGTGGCAATTTGCAAAACGGATGACAGCCCTACCTCTTTGGCCGCTGTCGACAGCTTGCTCTTAATCTCAGGCAGAGAGGGGGATTTAGACGGGCCAGCCTGTAGTTTGTCTTTTCCCGGGGCAGGTGTCTTGGAAAATATATCAACCCGATAAGAAATACTGATTGATACGTCATATAGTAAGTGATATACAGAGTTGCAGATAGAGAGATAGCTCCATATTATGCAGCAATATTTCTTCTTCTACTTCTTTCAACTTCATCTCTTACTATTAAATTTTTACCTTTGTGGGACTTATTTGGGCTGAACCCAAATGTGTATTCTAAATTTTGTTTTTGGTAAATACATTTGCTGACCAACATGTCAGTCTGGGCTGCAACCTATTTAGACGGCACTGTGTTTATAGGCTTACACCATCTTTGGTTTTTATAAATACATCAGGTGGAAATTATGATTTTATTGTTTGCAAGCAGAAGAGGGAAAGCCCAGGCTCTCCGATGAGTAATAGAGTCTGTTTGTCAAATGGGTTTTTCCACTCAAGGTCAAAACAAAATCCCAAACGAGGACAAATAAGGTCAAAGTGCAACTGTTCATGTGTTTAGTTTATTTAGAAACGCCTTGACATCAACTTAATATCTTCCAGGTGAAAGATATATTTAAAAAATCTGTTAACTGATAATGGATAATGATGAGTCTAGAACATGATTTCGATGCTATGTGTTTGTGAAGAAACTAGCAGCGTGAGCGCAGAGCCGGCAGGCCCACAGGTGTGTCCAGACCCGGGCAGCAGGGGCCCCCGGGTCCACAATTAGGAAGTGTTTGAATGTGACACAACAACACACACACAAGCCATACACCATGACTGCATGTTACACAAGCCACGAAGCTTGTCCTTACATGCAAAGCCAGTGTGGAATCCAGTAAAATTGCAGGGTTTCATTGATAGCCAGAGACACGGATTTGAAAGGAGAGAACAAAGAATAACCTTTAACCAATCGAGTCAAATTCTGAACAGAGCTTCTGAGCAGTTTGTTACGGGTGGGTTTGGTTCAGGTGATTGCTATTAAAACAATAGCTTCAGCATCTTTTTGGACCGAATTTAATTCCTACTGGAAAGCATTGCATGAAGACTCGGGTGTCTTTCTTTTGTTCCGTTTTCCAACTCCTTTCCTTTAATCGTTTTTAGCAGATTTGCAACCAATTGACATATTTGTTTGATTGGATAAAGAAAGAAATATGCAATAATTTGACATAAATGTAACATGTGCAGTGTAAACACACTTTTAAACAGCTGATTGGCTACTGACAATATGTACAATGTGTAGGAGGTATATTTGTTGGTTTCAGTGAAGATACAGTTAATGCAAAATAAATCTCTCGTTTCCACTGCTTTAGTTAATTTAGGCATTTTCTATACCAAAATATTTTCAGCAAGCAGGGTGAATAGTTAAAAACAGGTGGCTGATCTTAAGAGAACAAATGCAATAATCCGTCCCTGTCCCTCAGAGATCTGCATTTTATAGCACAGATCAAAAGGTACAAAGTGAAACAACATCTAACAAACATGCAACAAAAAAAGAGCCCATATGCTCTTGGCTCCCAGCCAGACAAATGCACAACGCATTTATTATTTGCGGGCAGCTCTCCACTTCCAAAGGACAGCTGTGGACCTGAAACAGCTGATAAACACACAACGCTTTTTCACCTGGGCCAGACACTGATTACAGATGCCATGAGACATGGAACTTAATCACAAGCACGGTATCATTTGATGCAATCTTTTGTCTTCAATCCAGCGCAAACACATGGTTGTGACACCTTTGCTCATCAGGTATGTCTGGGATGGTAATTGTCATTTTTGGGCTTTGGGGGGATATTTCTGGCGAAACTGTCAGATCACTGGGAACTGGGACTCTAATCCAATGACATGCACGTGTACTTATAGTTTATAGTGGTTTGGACATGTTTCATGCACAACAACTACAACATGATCATCAGTGGCGTCACAGTTAAAAGGGCTCATTACATTAACGGGACAAATAAAAAAAAAAAAACAAGGTAGGCACCTGCTGCAACACATGTCAATCAGTCGTTAAAACAATGACTCACAGCCTTTTGGGATAAGCTTGAGTGAAGTTCCTAACAACTTTATGAGTGTGACGTGTGCTTGAAGGCATCAACTTCCCCCAAAAAGCTATCAATCAAAAAAAACCCAGCTGCGAGATAAAGTTACTTCAGATTAGTACGACTCGAGTTAGCTGGTTCTCACGACAAACTTGTTACGCAAGAAAGGTGCGGCCACACGCTGGCCCCGAGAGAGGTGCGAACTGCGGCACTGGCAACAGATCTGACGAGCAAATCTAATGACCAGTCACCTGCATTTAGGGGAGAAAAAAACAGACATCCACGCCCGCTTCCTCGCTCCTCAGGGGCATCTGGAAGCACAAGCTGCACCAGACATCAAACACCAGTAATGAGAGCAATTGGGAGAAGGTGTGTCCAGGAAGTGAGGGGTGTGAAGAGGTTGTCGAGAGGGAGCAGTTGTTGTGTAGGAGTGGAGACGGGACGGAGGCGGCCGAAGCGCCGAGGTGCCAGAAAGCTATGGCTGCAGGATGGTTTTGGTCATTCGGGGGAGCACTTTGGGGGCCACTGTGCTATGTCTGAACAAGGACCACAGACAGCAAGAAGCCTGAGCCTGAGGGGGGGGGGGGGGGGGCGCTTCCTTTCGGGGGGGGGGGGGTCGCTTCCTTGCCACAGGAGAAATCCTGAAGCTTAGTGTTTAACATAAAAAAGCTTTCTTTCGGCAAAAAATGACCAATTTTCCAATTCGAAAGTGAGTTCAAAGGTGTGCCTCACGTGTAGCCTTTCATTTGCATGTGAATACAAAACACCATATCCAAGCTTCTATCCATCACAGTAATACACGTTGGGAAATGTATACCGATCTGTTACAATATTGAATCGGGTAATTTGTAATAACGCCGAGGGAGATCCGTGTATTTTAGAATTATTTAAGCAGTGAAGATGTAAAAAACAATCGAACTTTCAAAATAACTCTCAAAGTTAGTTACCTCTTTTAGTGATGTGGCTGATCGGTGTATACTTGCAGAGGGGCACGCCAATTTGTATTAACTGATCTGTACATGTGCCACAAGCGGTTTGGGGCCATCAAAGGTGGCTGCAACTCAAGACGACGGGCTCAGGCCAAAGGGTCACAGGTTTAAACCTTGCCTCGGGAAACATGTTTAGAGGTCAGATGTGTTTGCTTAGAGAGGCAGAGTTCAATCGTTGGGTTTTGAGAGGAGGCAGTGCGAGACATTCCATCCAAGAAATTAACTATCAGTTAGGGCTAATTGCAAGGTGCATTTATCTTGGGTTGGATTAGTTGGGTTGATGCATTCCTTTGGGTTAGAACAGGAAGGTTTTCTGTTTTTATTTTTTTGGGCCCGTTTTAATTATGCATGCCAATAAATACAAAACATTCCCCTTTGTCATTGACATACTGTGTCTCTGCAGGCTCTAGTAAGAGCGGAAGTACCTTCACCCCAAAAGGTTAGTTGCGTGTAACAGATTATCACTGCAAGTATGCACTGGTTTCCTTTTAAGTGGACTAATTGTGCTAAAATGTCCACACCAAACCCCTTTTGTTGGGAATAGAGGGAGGTCTGCCTGTTTCCAAAGACGAATAATTAGTTAAGTTGATCTCTGCGGCTTTAATCCTATAGGAGGTAATTGGTTTACTCTGAATACTATTCTGTTACATGAGTACCTTGATATATAATCATTTGTCTACTATTACTCCTGTTTTCTTTTTAAACACATTTTTGTCTACTTTTAAGAGTGACATCATGTCTTTAATTGAATACTATTCATTCAATGGAAGTGCTGGCTTTGAGTGTAGTCTGAGAACTGCAAACTTAATTAAACCATGTCCATTGCACCGAGATGTAAAATGTCCCACAACACAAAAAAAGGCCATATCTTTTTCCAAACAAATTCATAAAAACTTTAAACAAATGGAACAGAGCTGGGATAGGAGCAGAAGGGGAATTTTACAGGGAGGAGTGACACTTTGATGCTCTCATTTATGTTTCCCCTGTATTTCTGGATGTACTAAACAAACTTTAAACCCTATCTGACTAGTTTTGCTTAAATATGACACATAATAATAATAATAATAATAATAATAATAATAATAATAATAATAATAATAATAATAATAATAATAATAATAATAATAATAATAATAATAATAATAATAATGAAACTAGCTCTTTGTATAAAACCTGAAACCCAATCCCTGGTCTACAATGTAGCAGCTGTTAACCACTTAATAACAACAAGCCAACCACATGTTAGCAAAGCAGAGCAGGTGATAGTCTTTCCATACCTTAGTCTGTGGTTTGACCCCAGATCCTGATGGTTTTCCTGTCGGGCCATTTTGTTTCACTGGAGTCTTGTTGGGCTTCTTTGCTGACTCTCGACTCTGAAAAAGCAAAGAAACAAAACGAATGAAAATAAACTCCTAAATGAGACATTTCTGGTTGGCATCCCGTAGTTTTTTGAAGAAATGAAGGCTTTAATCAGCTATATTTACCTGCGTGCTTTGCAGAATATGCTCATAGAAAGGAAAAAAAGATCACATTTTATGTCTATACCCCATAAACCACATACAGATCACAATTTCCCTTAAAGGGCATCACAGTCTCTATAAAGTGTGGTATCCCATGCCCTTAATTATCAGCAAGATTAATATAACAAGCAGAATACTGTCTTTGTATCAAAGGAACAAGCGTTGACTAAATTGATTATTCATTATAGCTAATCACAGTGGATAATGAGAAACAAGCCTCCTTTTGCTTAAAGAACTGCTTTGATTAAAAAAACAAGAGACAAAAAAAGTTACCATGGTCAATGAGTTTAAAATTCTGGACAGATTCTGTCTAACAAGCCTATATACACTGGATTCATTTATCATATCTCTCTTGTGTCAAGCCATGACTACTGTTCCTTGTTTTCAATTAATGACTTTCAGCCTGTTTTTCTTGATATATTATGTTGAATATCACAAAAACTCAGCCTCTCTGTGGCTGTGGTAGTGTTGTCATGTTGTTAAAATCCCCATATCAAAGAACCAATTACCAGGCCTCTTTTATAGCTGACAAAATAATAATTGGTGATTTAATGTAATTTGAACCACATCTGTTGAAGTGTTTGCATGTGTGGTTAATTTTCTTCAAAGCCTTTTGCCATAAGGTGCTCGCATAATTTTCTTAACCCCTGCAACATCATAACAATATAAATGCTGCGCATGCAGATTCCTTTAACAAGCACTAAAACCCAGGACATCAAAAGAGTTTGACAACATGAGTGTAGAACAAAAGCAATGATAACAGAAGCTATATCATTATGAAGCTATATAAAGCAATTCAGTGTCTCCACTAGGTTTGCTGCTTTTTTTGGGTGGGGGGGGGGGGGGGGGGGGGGGTCGTTATTATATTCATAAAAATAAATAATAATTGCCCATTCATTCTCCGTGTACTGTATTACTGCAATGGTGCTTGGAGATTATTTCTGTTTTGGTAAGTGTCCCTGATTTTGATGCAGTTTTGCAATGTTTTTAAGTTACATTACTAGAATTAAATCCTAAGAAGTACAACTGTTACTGCTATTTATAATAGCAGTGTTTCCCCTACCATATATATATATATAGCCCCCCCCCAGGCAATGGTAGAGGAAACACAGGAAACACAGTCCAATTTCTTGGGATTTAATAATTATTCTAATAATGTAAAGTAAAAACATTGACAACACTGGATCAAAATCAGGGACAATATGTTACCAAAACAGAAATAATCTCCAAGCACCATTGCTGTTTAAAATGACAGAGGAAACTTGATACATACTCAGTAATTTCTCACCGATCAGACACTTAGTACCCCCATAACCCATCATTGTTTCTCTCCACACTGGAGGCCTTCCCGTCAGGTTTCCATTGCTCTCGGGCACCTGTGTAATTACCTTGTAATAGCCGAGGCAAGTACCTGGATTTCCTGAGCACCAATCCTTTCCTTGCAATCACTGGTATTCACCTTGGAATGGGCTAGAAGTGTAATTGCCTGTGTTGGCATAACTACTACAAGGCAATTACACATGTAATCTGCTCAAGCGATGCCTCGTAATACACGATGCTGGAAGGCTGTTTGTCAACGGTGCTTCAAAGCTTCCCAATGTTCTTTATTCTCAAGCAAAATGATTGCGAAATACAAAAGACACGACCGTGGATGTAGCCGTGAATGTTTTGTTTGTAGTTAATACTAAGTCTTTAAAAAACTATTTTTATCACTTTGTTTTTACCAAGTTAAATGCAATTTAGGTAAACTACACCATTCTGCATTTGCAGGTGAACAGCTAAAAAACGTTATTGTATGGTTCCCTGTAAATGCCTGTTAAAGTTAGACTTCTGTCTTTACTGTGGTTAAGATTTGCTGAGTGATCAAGTTGCCTGAAATGTGTTAGGAAACGAGTCAGGATGCACTTTTTGTAACAAGTTTGTTTTAAACCCTCTTTAAAGCTTTTTAGAAGTCTTTGAAAATGGTTAAATACAAAATATAGATGCAAAGTATCATAAGGATTATAATTATGATTACGTTTCAGATCAAAGAACAAATCAACTACATTAAGAAATGAATCCAGAATTTTATCCCAACTTTCAATATCCAGTGCTTGTGGAACATTGTTTGGTATTCAAAACCGAAATAGGGGGCAATATGACAAAAGATAAAGAAAAGTGCATTGGAATCTGAACGAATTAGGAGTTAAAATGACTTCATACTGCTAAAAAACGAGACAGGACCGCTATGGAGCTAAAGGGATGAAGGGTGAAAAAAGGGATTAAGCTCATAGAGGGGAGGAATGGTTGGGTGGGGGCTGAAGGTGGAGGAGTTGGAGGAGAAGACAACAGAATAAATCAGCAGGTGACAGAAATGCTCAGCTGTCATCTGACCCTGAGGCAAGGATTGGCGCTGACGTCGCAGGTATGTGCATCTGCCCTGCTTTGATCTTTAGCCTGGCACAGTTTGCACTTGGATAGCGTTTTAAAAAAAATTAGGCAGATACACACATGCACCCACACACTTGCAAGCGATTGTGGTAACACGCAAAACAAGTGTTCAAAGGGAAAAGGCCAGGTGCAAAGCTGAAATGGCATGAGAGACGATAAAAAGGAGCAATCATATTAACAGTGGGATGACAGAGGGACGAAGATATGCGGTGTTACAGAAAAATGGGGGAAGATTTTTCCCACCACCTTGTGTGTGTGTGTATTTGTGTGTGTGTGTGTGCACGTCTATTGAGCTTCATGTGTGAGCTTCTCTGCATAAAAACTGTAGATGTGTATTATTCATGTTTGCAGGAGTGTTTTTTTTACAAAAGTAAATCAGAACTTGACTAAATGCATACGTCTACAGTGTCTGAAAACATGTGTGTGTGTGTGTTTGCGTGTGTGCGTGTAGTATAACACAGTGCTGGCTTGTTGGTGAGACGGTGAGAATTCAAGTAGATTACAGAGGAGAAATCCGATCATTACGCCACACAGACCCTGTGTTTTACTTGCAGAAAACAGGTGGGTGCATGAGTGAACAGGATGAAAAAAAGTTCCATGTTTTGGATCATACAAAACAGTGGACGGTCAGTGAGTGCAGGAATGGGAAGGGCCTGTTGAAATAAAATGCCACTATAGGAAACCGGCTGTGGGAGCCTATATGATGTGGTAGGAACAAAAGTGGAGGGGGCAGAACTCAACAACATGGAGGAATTCCTTTCAAACAAAAGAAATCCAAAGGGGAAGCCAATGACTACCCTGACACCTGGTGGAAAGACCGAAGAGAAATATGTCTGACAAAGAAACTTAGTTTGGTCAGAATGATGGAAGTGAACAAGCATGTAGGAAAAAAAAATAATAATCTTACCTCATTATGTTAAAAACAGGTAAAGGGCAGTAAAGTAAACATATGACATATGGGGGAAAAAAAGGGTTTCCACTCTATTTAATGAAGTTTGAATGAAATTCACGAAAACAGATGAGGCGTGATAGCAGATAAATTAAAATTTATGAATAATGTTAATGTACTAATTTTGTAGAACATTTGTGCTTCTCAGCTTATTTACTCGAACCATGAAGTTCTTTCATACCGTAGGACAACTTAAAAACGGGAACCAGCACATGTCTTGTCCATAGCAGCAATACATTGGGTTCTGGGTTGTTGTGGTGTTCACAGTCACGAACGTCAGCTTCAATACAGTGTGTAAATACAGGACATTAAAAGATCTGGCTTACTTTGTCAAGCTCCTTCCCGACTTTCTTCTGAGGCTTCACAACATCTTCATCACTGTCATCATCTTCATCATCACTATAAGAAAGTAGCAAAAAAAATACAGACATAACGCATTGCCAAAAATTGTCATACAGATGTTAACTGCACAAATGCTAGAAATTAAAATGGTGAACAAAACAATTCCTAAGATTAGTTATGCTTCGGATCAACATTTTCAGCAGAAATGTGGTCAATATATATTAAAGACATACTCATCATCATCTTCGTCACTGTCTCCCGAATCATCCTCATCAGAATCCATCTTCAGTTTTTTCTGCAAGAATAAGGGTTGATCAGGTACTTAGAATGCACTTTAGATACAAATGCACTTAAAATACAAATAACAAATCACAACATAAGACCCCTGTTGAACATCCTCCTGTTGGTATTACCTAAAAAAAAGTATTCTTAAAATGTACCTTGTTAATATGCAACAATTAAACATTGTTTTAGCGCTAGCTATGACACCAAACAAATTCATGGAATTAACTAAGATTTCTACCAATGGAAGCTTCTTTCCCAACATCAGGCTTGCAGGTCGTTTCACTGGTGACGAGTTGTTCTCCTCTTCTTCATCCTCTGAGTCCTTCACACCTGCACAGCAAACACAGGTTACTGGTTTATGTTTTATGGAGGTAAAATTTGGCTCAATCAGCTTCCCCTAAAAAGAAGTTTTAACATGTTACATCAGCAGTAATAGCTGCCGCACTAATACTCACTAACAAAGTGCTGCCCACTTATGTGAACTGGTCCAGAGCCAGATTGGAGACGGAAGGTGACTGGAGGAGTAATCTCAAATCCACCTAAACTCATCTGAAAAACATTTATAACGACAATATATTTTCAGTTATTAATAATAGATTGTCTGTATTCATTTACACAAGTATCTACATGTATGTTATGAAGTTATGTAAATTAATAAATGGAACTGTCCAAAAAATAAAGTTTAAACGTATATCAGTGAACAGTGAACTGACTCACAGATGGCAAGATGGATGGTTTCAGGACAACCAGTGGCACTTTGGTTGTTTTCCCATCATAAGTGAGGCCCTCGATTTCCACCATGTGGAACTTATCTTCAGCCTCAGCTCCCAGACATACCTGAAACAGCAGCAGTCAATTATTTACGCCACCTTCACATCAAATCAAATCAAACCAATTTTTATTGGTATAGTCCCTATTCACAAATAACAATTTGCCTCATAGGGCTTCATAATCGATTGTGAAATTCTCTGATCTTACCCCTTAGAAGGGTTGACATTATTTCACTCACTTAAAAATACAGAAAATGATTCATCAGTAATTGTGGCATGTTCAAAATCTTATCAAACAATTAAGTCAGATTAGAGCCTACTTCGGGAGATATTACAGCTTTGATGCATGTTTTGGCAACAGTCTTTGTTTTCCGACTTAACCACAGACCTTCAGGGAATTTCAGGTCAGGGGACAGAAACTTTACAAAATGTTCAGCTTGTGTTTACTGCTGTAGCTAATCATGGAGTTTTTTCTGCAAAGGCCCATGTCCTTATTATTTTTACCCCACATTTTATTTCATTATTCATCCCATGAAGCAATTATATATATATATATTTTTTTAATCAAATGCATGTGTAATAACACCTCATGAAAGATGTGTTTTCAATGCCTTATCTGTTTGCTGCATGGATTTTATTACTGTTACACTTCAAAATAAACAAAATGTGGCATTCTGCGTGACTGTGTCAGTATGGTCAGACTCAGTGTTGGGATGGGATCAAGCACTGATTATTATTAATGACGACCACCATTTCGTTTTACTTTCTCCATGTCCAGTGTATGTTAGACCCTGGCTTTACAAACGTCTCGGGTGTCCGTGCCAGTCAAGCATACTATCCTGACAGCAGTAGGTACAGGTGTTCACTAAAAGTAAGCGCTAACATATATTTAACATTTATGATTTTTCCCTTGAAGACTCTCTTGAGCAGAGGCTTACTGCTTTGAGTGACAGCTGTTGCTCCGTATCATCGTCGTCTACGTCAACTTTGAACTCCCGTTTGTCCGACTTTAGGGTGCAGCCTTAAGGGGGAAAAACACGAGCAAGTAACTGACCTTATGTTTGCACTAAAGCCTTCAACATGCAACAATGCATAACACATTTGGAGACGCAGGGGTGCTATAGCTACGCACCCCCGTGCCTTGCTTGTTTGGGCAGCTAACAAAAGAGCTGAATTGGCGCCGTGTGCGGCAGGCAGCTTAGCCAGCTACTTAGCTAGGGTGCAGCCTTAAGGGGGAAAAACACGAGCAAGTAACTGAACTTATGTTTGCGCTAAAGCCTTCAACATGCAACAATGCATAACACATTTGGAGACGCAGGGGTGCTATAGCTACGCACCCCCGTGCCTTGCTTGTTTGGGCAGCTAACAAAAGAGCTGAATTGGCGCCGTGTGCGGCAGGCAGCTTAGCCAGCTACTTAGCTAGGTTACTCTAGCTAAAACCGTGCAACGGCTATATGTGCACGACCATAAGGCAGTAAAATTGATTGTGCAACAGAATAATCTGAGGTTTGTCGGATTAAACGAGCTCACCAAACAAGTACATTTGTGGTCTACTCAAATCCGAGATATCGTCCTCCATCTTTGAAGTGGGTGCATACACTTCCGTGCACTGGTTTGAACGAAGCATCGTACTGCCAATGAGAAAGCATGACGTCGTTGTTTCGCGGAAAGATTAAGGCCAATAGAATTAGAGTTAAGGCGGGACCAATGAAACTGAACGTTCTACAATATTAACACTAGATGGTGCTGTCACTATACAGACAGACAGACAGACAGACAGATAGATAGACAGACAGACAGATAGACAGATAGATAGATAGATAGATAGATAGATAGATAGATAGATAGATAGATAGATAGATAGATAGATAGATAGATAGATAGATAGATAGACAGATAGACAGAGAGATTGAGATAGCTTTTATAATAACATTGGGATATCCTCCCTCATGTCCATCACTTAATGTGCTGTTTAGACTAAATAAAATAGGCCTTTGGCCAGTGATATTAAAAGTCCAGCCCAGGGGACAGTTGTAGTCTTTGAAGAGTCTTCTTGGGTTGTTAAAAATACTGATAATGAAACAGAGAGCCGTGGAGAGGAAACATTAATATATGTAACTTTTCAAAAATGCACTGCTTGTGTTTGCAAGTGTTTGTTTAAGGGAAAAGGCTATAAAAAATATTTTATGTGAGTTGCTCAAATAAAACACTTCTCTTTTTGTGATGGGAATTTTAATTATGACCATATTGGCTGTTCTCTTTTAATTATAATAGCATCATATGCAGAAAGAATTTGCCTCACTCTATGTATCCTAGCAGCAGCCCTGGAGCTGATTGAGATGGTTTATTAAAAGGTGCTCCATATCAGGTTATAACAGTCACAGTATGTCCATCTACCTGGGCAGATTACTTACCTGACGTGTTGTTTTACAGGCTCCTGACTTCTCACGTTTAGTTCCTACAGAGATGTCGGGCCTCACAGCCTCTCACTTTGACTCCTACAGCTTGGCATCAACTGTAAGATGTTGCAAACATCTCACACAGGCACCTTAAATCAAAATGTCTAAAATCACAATGTGAAACAGCATCTTAGATCTTTAATGTAAGAGTGTATACGTTGCTTGCTTTTTTAGGTGTCAGGAGCTAGCTACTACTGTGCAAGTGATAAGTCATTGAGAACCACAGGACCAGTATTCCCCAAAAGAAATTAGTCGTCTTCATGCGTGCCTGAAAGCGTTAATGTGTCCCACACTGCCAGGGCATGTCTGTGCATCCATTCTCTTGGCTGATATGACACTGATGAACATGCACTTACTCAACACATTTGTTTTGCTTTTTGGCACAGATTCCTGTATGTTTACAGATGTAAGAATTTGCCTTAAAAAATATATATTTACTCACAATAAGACTGACTCCACATCTTGTTTATAAACTAGAAATATATTTTTCAATTGACAGTCTACATTTAATGTTATTTGTCAAAACGTGTCAAAACTGCAAATGTGCATAAATACTTTCAGCACAAAATTCAAAGACCGTGCTTTCCTGTTCTCGGACTGTTGGATCCTGCTGTATATTTGCTTGAACTTGCATGTGTCAGTGAATGCATGCATACATGAGTTTACAGTGAGGACTGAAAGAGAAGGAAAGAGAGAGAGAGAGAGAGAGAGAGAGAGAGAGTGGTGACAGCAGGCTGAGTTACTTGTGAAATGGCTGCCATGCACTCGGACTGCTGAAAGATTTTCATTCCTCACCTAAGTCAGCTGCAAGTGACTGGACACTTACATGACTTACAGTCATGAAGTCATTCAACCCTATATGAATATCTTGTTTAATATCCCTTCAGTCTATCAATAAATATTATATTTTTGTACATATTTGAAATGGCTATTGATTTGTGTTGAGGTTGTGTTAATTAAAAATAAAAATTAAGTTTATCCACACACTTCCAGACAAACTCTATTCAATCCCAATTTATTCATGTCATCTGAAAACGATAGTTCCCACTCAGAGGGTTTAATAAGTTTGAATTAAAGGAAGGCCATCACAAAGAACTGAAATTATTTGCAAATAGAAGCCAGAACATATTTGAAAAACCGGATAACAAAATATGAATCATTACAATCAACCGCCAGAGAACAGTGGTCCCTCTGAATCATCATTAATGTTCAAAAATAAAAACATTATAAGGAAAAACTTTTTTGAAAGGCCTTTAAATGTTCATCAGAGAAACAAGTTCAGGCATTAAATATATCAAATTTTACACTTCTAGGTAAATTAAACATCTCTGTGATATTCATTGTTGCCCACTTCTCAACACTCACGACTGAAGTTTCTTGATCAAACATCAGAGGGAAACTCAGATCAGATCATCACATGTGATGTTGTAGTTCAGTTGTTGTGAACATATACATTGGATGTTTGGTTAACAACACAGTAGTTAGATTCCTGAAATTGGAGTATCAGTATTAGAGTGTACTTATATATTGTATAATTCAGACAATCTGTAAGGCTCCAGTGACATCCGTAGACCTACAAGATTTCAATCAAGGTGTGTTTAGGAATCAAACCTCAGACTGACCTAAAAATGTACTGTGTTGCTCAAGAATGGAAACAAGTGATAGGAGCAGACAAAGCATGACACAAAACACAACATAGGCTATGTGATGAATAGGTTGTTTTGGTGCCTCCGTTCCAAACATTGTGCTTGATAGGAAATCTGATATATACCAAGCCTCTTGCTCTTGTTCATCTTGTGTGGTGACATTTTATTGGATAAGGACAGGGCTCTTTAGTGGCGACAGAGAGAGGGTGAGAGAAAAAGCCATCACAGGAGAGGAGGAAAAACAATTCTCCAAGCACCTGTAGCAAGACACAATGCACAGTTTTGAAAACAGAAAAAGAAAGGAATTTTTGTCAAATGGGCCAAGTCACGTCTTCAAGGCATCAGAGACGGAGAGATGAAAGAAGCAGCAGGGAGGGGAGGAAATGGGGTGTGGAGGAGGGAGTCACCTGGAAAACTGCCTGCTACTGACATGTTCCCAACCAGGCAAGGCGCCCTGAAAAAGCTGACTAAACACAGGCGCTATGTTTGAGGGGAAGCCGAGGGTTGTTGTGGTTGAATGCAGTCGCAGACAGCTGTTTTTGACCCAGATCATCGACTTGCTATGAGCAAAAAGGGGCTCGAGCGGGCAGATGCCAGCGATATCCAAACAAAAAGGCCTGAGATGTTTACCGTAGAGTTTGCGAAACACCGGCCTGTCATAAAGGCCGGAATTTGGTATTCGTCAGGAGCAGGCACAGCCAGGAATGGCTGGTGTGCAGCAGGGCCTGTCTCCTGTGATGTGTGTGGTGCTGAAGGCTCATATGCAAACAAGGAAGCTGAATGGTGTGTTAACTGTGCTTCTGGAAGTCTAATTTTTGTTATGACTTTGGCGATAAGCGTTTGGCTCGATAGGGTCGATGTGGTGATAAAAAAAAATGTTTTTGTGGACATGACTCACCCAGACAATAATGTAGGCCAATGTTAAAAATGAGGTGCTCCAACAAACCAAAGAAATGTAGATAAAATGTCTTAATTATGATCATTCAAGGAAATTCCTTCTTGTAGGAATGTACACCTGCTGAGTGGCAGGAAACAGTGAAGGTAATGCAGTGCACATACAGTACTAAAAAAAGAAATGCAGGGACAGTGCACCAAATGTAACAAATCTACAGCTTGCTTTGACCGATCTTCAGAGTCGTGCTTAAGTTGATTCCACACTGTGCATGAATGAACGCATGGAGGTGCTGCCACTATAAATCACTGGAATAAAACAAAAAAATGACTTAAACAAAACCCAGACCACTGCATTTCACTTGGCAGCTGCACAACTCATACTTTCACCCTTACTACCGTCTCATTTGAGCTGGCATGAGTTTCCAACCCTTTATTTATCCAGAGAGGGGTTCTGCTGAGCACAATTGCTGTTTTTCGGCAACACCTTGCCTCCCCATTCACACATGGGAGCTGTAGTCATCGGTTTTTATGTTTAAAAAAGTATTGCACTGTCCTTCTCATACGCTTTGATGGTATCTTACCTTTGGGTGTTTTGAAACTTTCTTGTGTAATCATAGCTAAATCCCACAAGGTTATCTACCTCCCTAAAAAAAATCACAAAGCATTATTGCATGGTTTTCATAATGGTGACAAACAACAACGTGGCAGTGTGTGGGAAATTCAACGAGACAGAAAGAGGCAAGGAAGAACAGAGAGGACATGTCGTCTTTTCAAAAAGTCACAATATCATTTAATATAAAACACCTTTAAATTGAACATAATAAGGAATCTTTGATCAGCAGTTCCACCAATCTGCCACCACTTGATCACCGCGGCCGGGGAGGAGCTCAGCCTCGACGGCGGCCGACTTCCACGGCAGTCCCGAGTGCACACGGAAAAGGGTTGAAACATGCATTTACTACATTGTACAAAGTCAAAAGCGAAAAAAAAACAGGAGGTCTCTTTTTTAGTTTGCCATTTGTGGCAGAAAGTCTCTGCCGCCTCGTAAGGGATCCAGAGTCAAAAGGGGGGACAGTCTTGATAGTTGGGCATGTACAGAGATGTCCATTTGTTTCCCGGCACTTAGGGATAAAGTGCCCTCCTCTCTTTTAGACCGACAGCTGAAGGGAAAGCGGAAACTTGGTGTAAGGCAGGAAAATTGACTCAACATACTTCAGATATTCAACATACAGTAACACTTGGTCTAAATCTGACAAACACCAATGTCAGTGCAGCTCCTGTCTGCAAACAGTGTTTTGTGGGTCTTGGCAGTAACAGATGCCAGCCATTTCCCATTACACAACCCCCCCACCCCCACCATGTTGCTGGTAACGATCAATGAGTGAGGAAGCACAACGTCCATTGAAATATTTTTTTTTTCTCAAAGCATCATCATTTTCCTGTAACTATACAACAATCCTCTAATGGTGCTGTTTTTTTTAACAATTGTCCATTCATACTGATCTCAGTTTGATTCACACATTTCATTCCTAGCTTCCCCCCCCTTTCTCTCTCTCCCTCATACACAGATAGACACACACACACACAAAAACTCACACACTCACGGGCACGCTCACACTACAGATGCCAGGGAGGTGACGGAGGTCACCTTATTCTCATCCGCCCAGGGCTGCAGATTCTGCAGGGCGTAGAGGGAGGAGTTGTGCAGGCAGAGCGGGTCGGGCTGCAGGGGCTGGCTCAACGTCTTCTGGAAGGCTTCCTGCTGAAGCTGCAGCATTAGCCGGTTGGCCTGCTGCCTCTCTGCCTCTCTCTCCTCTGCAGTCTGTCTCCTGGGTGGATGGTCGGGTAGAAAAAAAAGTGCAGAAAAGGATTTAAGAACTAAATGGTGTTTCAATTATATAGGGTTATGTCCAAAACATAATTTAATACCTCACACGCCAACCAATCTCACTTTCTTACTCAAACAGGACAGGACATCTTGTATTCATGGCCATGACCCCAGATAAATAAATAAATGAGGTGGAGGGGAAGCCAATAGTTGTTGCCACTTAAGGCCTCTAAAATATTTTAAGGAACCTAAAAAAAAATACCACTCAAACCATGCAGCCAACATTTCTTCTTAAATTGCTTAGTTTTAAGGAGCCAAAAAGAGACTGTCCTTAAAAACCTGACTGAGAGACGCTCATTAGGTCCCGGTTTCAAAACCTCAACAGCCACGAAGCACAAACACAGAGAAACCAACTCTAATAGCACAGAAAGCTAAAATACCTCAAACCTGTTCATTGCTAAATGGGGTTTTGTTTGCTCCTTCTGTATTGAACACCTGTGCTAGTTGCTTCAGCTTGGGGCTACATGACAGCTGATCGAGATGAGTGGCAGGTGGTGGTGAGGGAACGTGACTAATGCAAGGGGACGAGGAACAGCACACTTCCTGCCTCAAGGTGAAAAGTTACATCTGTTTTTTTCTGTCCTTTTCTTTTTTAAGAACTCCAAACATATGTTAACAGTAACATAAACCCATTAGGTCGTGTCAGTGGGTGCTGATATCAGCTTATGCCGCAAAGAGAAAGGGGCACAGATGTGTTTTTTTCTGGAACACAATGGAAGAGTTGAGGTGTTCAGATAACAACCAATCCAGGGAGAAGCACTCTGATTTACTTTTAGAATCTGCTGAAATATAAAGATATAAATAGAGAGGTGAACCAGGATTATAAGAGACAGAGTCGAACAAAAGGAATAACAATCTTCCTAAAATAGTGCTACTATTAATGTAAAGGATAAGGCCATTTTTTTCTTTCTTTCTCTGTCTTTCTCGAATTCTTTATTTTTTTCTTTCTCAAATTCCATTGACAGATTTTTCTTATGTCTTAATTGAGGTTTTCTGTGCGTGTATGTATTTGACAAGAAATGTCCTGAATGGCCCACATCAATATCACAGAATGGGGCCCTTTTGAAATAATAGTGATGCTTAAAGTGTTAAAAAACAAACTGTGAAGGCAAATAATTATGATCAAAATCTTTCACTTAATACAAATGGCAGAAAATAATGTGGGGCAAACGCACTCTTTCATGCACACCAACCTCCATCCATTAGCCACACATTATTGTTAACAGCATTATCATAATCGTATTTGCTGCCTGTTGATTCGATCATCCTCTTGTTACTAGCGTAGTCGTCACGCAAAGACATCCCTCATGCACATCCTATCAGGTGCACACCACAGGGAAAGCCGTGAATCTCAGTAAAACAGGAAAATCAGAACAGCGAGTTACGCCAAATCCCTTGTTAGTCATGACATGTCATTTAGTGTTGGATTCCATTGTGCTGTCTTTGGTTTAAACAAATCCACTGCTGTTACACGTTGCTGTGGTTTGTTTTAATTGCTATACAGTGGGCTCTGTGTTTTTTAATGAATAAATGCACCTCTAAATGATTTTCAATGGGATCAAACAGAATTTCAGTTTGAGACAAACAACCCAATAAATCTAACTCCTAAATGTTAAACCTGCCAAAAACACAATTCCATTTTAAGTGCTTTCTGTCTGCATTACATTTAAAAATAACTATGAAACGCTTTAGGGCCATTTAAACATTAAAGCTCTTTAGGTAATTCATTGGTTGTGTAGTGTGCCTTTGAAATATGCGTCCTGCCCCTTTAACTAAGGGCAGGGCATCATCATTAGATTTCCTACTCATTTACTTCCAAATGGCCATAAACAACATTTAGAATCAAGTTAAGCAGTGTGTTTGTGTGTTTTTTTGTCTATGGACTTGACAGTCAATTCCTCCTGCGAGTGTTTCGGTATTGCTTTGGACAGCAATTTTCTAAAAGGCCTTTCAGGAGACTCAAGAGTGATTGTGCTTGGTCAAGCGAACTGGCCTCCACTTGCAGCTAAGCTAAGCAAAATAGGTGTTGTGTTGCGAAAAAGCCACGGATGCCTATGCTGTCTATCTTTTTCACTTGTGCATTAAAGCAATACAGAAGCACCAACGGTGACATAGTCAGTCTCGTGAATTTATGGCACAAGAAATGCTTGAAGTGACAGCCGACCCTGCTCTCGTAAATTAAAATGGCCACTGAAAAAAATCCGCCAAGACCAGTTTGTTGTGGATCACATGGGAGAGGTGACGGATATTTTGGGGAGCTATCATGCTGGTGCCAGGGCTCTGCTGTAAACCTACCGCCATTTTGTGCGTCTGTTCTGAAACCAGGTCTTGACTTGTGCATCGGTCATCTTCAGGGCCTTGGCCAAAGTGGCTCGCTCGGCCGATGCCAGGTACTTCTGCCGGTGAAAGCGCTTCTCCAGCTCGCAGATCTGCACGCGGCTGAAAGACGTGCGAGGCTTTTTCCTCTTGGGTGGCGTCCTGTTCTGGTAAGGGTGGCCAATACGACGGGTCACAGAGAAGGGTGAAAGGGCAGCTGAATAAAAAAAAAATACAAGTATCATACTTGAATTAGTTTGGTTTAGGTGTGTATTTAATGGTTTGGAGTTTTAAATGTCATTCTTAAAAAGTCAATATGAGCAATAGTGAAAAGGTTAATGATTTAAGAATAATAATCACCAGTGCTTTTTCCATTTCTAAACTCATATTATCAGTGCCTCTGAAGAATTAACTTATTTTCCTGAGCTTCTATTTGTGTACGCTCATGTTACAAACACCCTTTTGTTTTGAAGTGCTCAGTTTCATAACATCATTGCCCATTTTGTCTTAATCCTGGGGAAACCAGCGGTGGTTTTGTCTTGGAGTCGGAAAAGAGGGACAGAAACTGCCAGCTGAAAAGGGTAAATGTAATTACAACTACAATGCCCCTGCCAGATTCTGAAAACCAACCAACACAATGAAGAAAAAAAGTCAAGTTCCAAAAAAAACTCATTGCAAGATGTTCTTTAAAGGCGATGATAAATGAGTCTCTTTCCCTTGAAAGTTTTTTTTCGTTTTCTTCTTTCAAAGACAAAACGATTGCAATGTCTTTGGGTCACATTAATCAAAAGCTTTTGGTAAAGAAGACAAGAGGGACACACTCAGAAAAATGTGGGACACAAATGGGTGAGGTAAAGAGGGGTGGTTGTTAGGGGGGAGGAGGGTGACTCACCTGGGCAAGCCCCCTTTTGGAAAGGATAGTCTGCTAGAAGGCCATTGCCGTCTCGCAGGTGAGCGAGCTCGGGATAATAGCATTTGGCTAATGTCTCCACAGTGCTCCAGACGGGGACCCTGCCGATGTCTCCCTTGGGGAGAGGGCAGAGGGACCCGGCGGCCCCCGGCCCCCCTGCGCCCTCTCCGGCTCGGCTCTCCTCTGCCTGCTCCCCTAAAGGAAAGGGAGACACATTGAGGTCCCACATCTGGAGCACAGCAGCATCAGCAGCTGCCCCCGGCGGGCAGACACCGGCGCACAGCGGCTAATCACATGAAGGAGGCCTGAATGATGAACAGAGTCTACTTTAATGTTATTTACTAGTACAGTCTCTTAAGCTACCATTCGAAGAGGTTTTAAGATATGTTCCATTTGGAGAAAAAACGAGGATAATTCAAGCACATCGCTGGCAGTCAGCCAATCAGAAACAGGCGCGGCGTCATTTCATGACAATGTGATAAAGCTCGGCATGCGGTATAATAACTGTTGCTTTAATGTCGACCCACTTAAAAAACAATGTGACCAATAATGCCAATACACGGATTTTCAACCTAACACCTAGTTTTTTTATTAAATTGTTTGCCATTTGTATTAAAATGTTGCACAAAATATCTTCCATACCGAAATCCAACATTTGTCAAAAAAGCCGATAAAATCTATCCTAAATTGTTGATTTTACAAAAACACATTCATTTTCTGCTGCTTTGTCATTGTGCCTTTTCAAAAATACAAATTGCACACAGTCATTAAATGTGTCCATATTGTGTGTCTCTGGTGACTCACTTCCACATATCACTGTATCTGGGTATTAATAACAACTTATCTTTGGCATCATAAAATATCTATGAATCCTGTCTATTTTGTCAGCCATGGGTAAACAGGAGATCGATAAATGTAATGAGATCGTTTTTGGCCATAGATCCACTCCCAAGCCACATACTCATTTTGAGGCAAAATGGAAATCAACAACATCTCTCCCTCTCTCTCTCTCTCTCTGTATCTTTGTGTCATTCCTCCCCAACAAGCTTTTGTGCGTGCTGTCTTACAGGGTGTTGATTTGTTTTTGTTTTGTTAGAAAAGCTCACCGGGAGCCAAAATGAATATGAAAACATCTGCATAGGTGTCCCCTGAGGGCCACGTGCTGCTCAGAGTTTCAGCGACCTGAAAATTCATTTGCCACACAGACGACAGACGATGACAATTTGGATAGAAAATGGAACATGAAGCGATTATGTGCTCGGCAGTCGTTTCCAGGGATCTGCTGACATCCCCTGATGGTGCTGAGCACGAGAGGCAAATTGAGGCGTGCACCAGCAAATGATTTGTATCGTAAAGATAAATAGCTGCAATGTGCTGTTTACACTAGGTCACATAGAGTTAACGTTGGTTGATTGAAAATGAGCAATACAGATTCAGTGCCTGAAATTAAAACTCATTACCTTTTTATTGTCTTTTGTACTGCACTTATAGTGACAATGACTGCCTTTTTATACTCTTCTAATTATCACCATTAATCATCTAACATTATAATCTTAATGTTAACAGAATCTGATTTCAAATTATGTGTCGCACAAATGCTCATTAACAGGAAAATAATTGCAAAACTTTGTAAAACATACTATTACAGTCCTGTAGGCGCTCATAGTAGACTGTACTTCTGGCCCTTACAAGTGACCCGACTGCATTGTAATGTTTTTAAATATCTATGTGATTACTGCTTAGATTCCTGTGGGGTCCATTCTAGGGTATTTCTAAAGTGTACATTTGAATGTACAGCAGGTTATGTTTGACTGGCTTCTCATTGGCCAAACTCACTTGTATAGACTGGTTGCATGCTGAGAGCGAGCAGGCCTGCAGATCTGGCTGAATGATACTGCATTACATGGCTATTTCAGGCCATCTCCGGGCTAACTAATGGACCAGGCACATACAAGCACGCTCAGAGGCAACCCAACATGCAGCAGGAGCTGCCAGCTGCATCAACGCCACATTCACATTCAAAAAATGTGCAAAAAAAAAAAATAATAATAATAATAATAATAATATATATATATATGCACACACACAATGTGGATACGTTCATGTTTTGACCGATAATGAACAGCAAAAGGTGTCCGGGAATCAGATAATACACCCGAATTATTCCTTGCTATTTTTACTTGTACTGAAAACTGCTGAATATGTAGAACAACAAAGCCCGCATCCATATTAAAAGACTCTCTCTCTTCCAGTCTACCACTCCAAAAATAAATATCATGAATTAATATAAACCCTATAATTATAAAGAATGATTAATTTATCTGCATTGTTACCTCAAACTCCCATATGAAAGCATCTACTGTATATCTTTAGTGTTTTTACCCTTAGTGACCTAACAGCTGGCTACTACACATTATTGTCAGCCAAAATAACTATGTATAAATTAAAGGTACTGGAGAAAATTGTAATGAAAAGAGGAATTCCAAAAGGAAATATTAAAGGCAGTAATAATGATGGTACAGTATGTAGAGAGCTGTTAAAAAATGTAATCTTATATTGACCTGAGCATTGAATGTAAAATGATATAACTAATGAAATAATAATTTTCCTTTTTTTTTTTCTTGATGATTAATAATTTTCCTGAACAGCCTGGAAAATAGTTTAACAGTTAATTGGAGCATATGTGTAGGGCCTGTGGAAAATCGGCTTCAGACAGGTAGAGGCCATCAGACCGTTTACTGTATGTGAAGATAGACAATAATCTGAAATGCCACAAAAAAAATGAAACTGTAATAAGAAGAATGCTGCAAAAAAAAATCTGACTTTTTTTGTTCATCTCCATCAAATGAAAAGACAAAAGAGGCAAGCAACGTAAATCTGCTGCAGGGATAATACAATTTAGCATAAGCATATCAAAAAAATAAAATGCTACCGTGGAGAATATGTTTCCCATAATAAAACCACTTATACTTAATAACACTTCTCGGTGACAGCGCCTCCCTTCCCCTCTGCGGATATTACCTTTGTAGCAATCTAATAAATATATCCGTGAAGGATTCTAAAGGGGATATTGAAATATAACATGAACATATATTGCTATTTATTACACTATACGGGACAAAAAGGCAGGGACACTGTCTTCTGTCACAGTGAGGATCAGGGCACCTGGAAACACCAGAACAGGAGCGGCTCCAACACGAAAATAAAATAATAGTTTCCTGCTCTGCTTCCATTAAAGCCCAGACTCAGATTTAGTGGAGGAAAATAAGGGCTCTAATTATGTTTTTTTATTGGTGCTACGTGGCCTGTATACAGCTACACGTTATTTATTATGGTTGTGGTCCATTGCCTAGCCATATATTATATTTATATTATTCTCGATTCTAATAATAATAATAATAATAATAATAATAATAATAATAATAATAATAATAATAATAATAATAATAATAATAATAATAATAATAATAATATTACTACTACTACTACTACTACTTATTATTAGTAGTAGTAGTAGTAGTAGTAGTAGTAGTAGTAGCAGTAGTAGTAGTAGTAGTAGTAGTAGTAGTAGTAGTAATATTTTTGTTATTAACGTATTTAACTACGTTTGAAAAAGACTATTGCTGCATCTTTTTATAATTACATGTTGTGTGTTTATGATTTTAATTTCAAACCCTGCACTTTTGAAAAAAAATGCCTTCAATTTGTTAAAAGTTTCAAACATACTATTACACATTATTGAAAGACGGCCTACTGTTGTTACGGCTTTTTTGGTTTCTTATTTTCTGTGTTTTAATTTAATCGTAATATTACCAAATGCAGATTTGAATCAACTACAACGCAAATAACACTGTGGCAATACACGCTACTAAGAATATAATGACGTCTAATTAGTGGAGGACTTCAAATAATAAATAAAATGACTATATGAAAAGGCCATGGGAAAGCAAGTCCTTTAGACATGGATTATATTATCTCTTTCACTCCAAATCTGAATCCACTGCGTCGGTTTGACTTCAACTTGGAGTGATTTATACATACGTGTCAGAGTGATTATTGATAAACATCTATAGTGCAGTTTAACATGTTTGGTTTACATCCCAGAAATAAAGAAACACGCCCATGCAGGGTTGCCCTGCAGAGCTGTGGAAATGTGTTCCGCTGTTTGGAGCAGCGCGGGGCCGTTTTTCTCCCCCGGTTTCATCTTGGAAAGCCAAGAGAAAAACGAGTAGCAGAGAGAAACGTTTAAAAAGCGTCTTCACCACCAGGATAGAGGATAGCCTCGATTTTATTTACGGCCTTTTATGGGACACAGAGCAGGCTAATTCTGGAGAGTGCGAATACATGCGTGGGTGTTTACGTGTGTAGGTGTGTGTGTATGTGTGTCTTTGTGTGTGTGTGTGTGTGTGTTCAGTGCTACTGTAGCTGCTGCAGATCTTTGACTGATCAATACACTAGAAAGATATAGCTGCGAAATAATTACAGCGACACAAAGCTTGAGAGAAATTAAACGAGAGGCCCTCGGTGACTATGAGTAAAATTGATAAGCCTATTTACACTGTATCTTTTTGCAGTTGACATATCGTCCCCCAGTATTTAATAATTAATCGGCTAGAAAGAACGGAATAGTGAATATTTAATGCGTGGAGAGGAGGGTGGGTTGAGAGGGGCGAGAGTGCACCATTCAATTGTGTTCTTCATATTCCTCTTCAAAACGATGAGGTCATGAGAAAAACATTTTTAGAGACCCCCCTCCCCTTCCATAATGAACAAAATAAACACAAAATCATGGACCACATAAAATAAATAAAAGAAAAGCCTTCAGTGTTGTCATCACAGCATGGATAACACCCAGGCTTCATAAGAACTACAAAGATATTTATTTATGTCATCGTAATACCACCTCTTTTTATTGCAAATTATTTATACGAAGACAAACAGTTGATAATGTGCCTTTTAGAGAACAGTGACACAATATTTATCATGTTCCTTTATTTTCGAAAATAATAATTGAAATGATTGAAAAGATTAAACAATTGTCATTTTCTTTATATGTGTTGTTGTAAAATCTTCTTTGGTTTTACATCTAAAATACGAGAGCATATAGATTAAAGATGAATACAAATGCTGAAACCATCTGAGTTTACCCAAAGCCCAAATATGAAGACCCATAAGAAATGAAAATGGGATCAAGTGACGCAGGTTAATTGTACTACAACATAAGAAGCGGATTGCCTTGTGAGAAGACGTGGTTATGAATGGTTTCTTTATCCCTGTTTATTTATTATTATAGCTATCACGTTATTGACCCATTTTTTGTAAAGGGGGAATTAAAGTCAAAAGGTTGCATTAAGCTAAGTAAAAAAAACAAAGGTTATTGGGATTTTGGACTATTTTATAATTGTTATGGTCCTTACTAATTGCAAATAGTACTACTAATAATAATCTTCTGTACTGATTCACTGTTATATTAATGTGCCATTTGTTGTAACAGTTATGACTCATCTTCCTGATTTCTCGATTGGCTCAGAGAGGAGGAGAAAAATAAATCATTCGTCCTCATGAAAAAACGGAGAACGTCGTTATCCGTCATCCACTGTAAATGGAGAGTGATGGTCCAATACTGATTCATCAGCATGTCCGTGTCAATTTCTCCACTCGTTTATCAGGCTGCCCTTCCAGCATAATAAAACTGACTCTCTGTGTGCACATACGATTCGTTCGAGATTACCAACCCAAAGATGTAATCACCAGCCCCGCTCTGTCGAGCTGTTACACAGCCAGTTTAGACTGAACACTTAATCGTTCTTGGCCAGTTTTGAAACACAAATGTCAGGCGGGGAGAACAATAAAAAAACGATTCAAACCTTGTGCAACCAGGGGGGAAATACACAAATAAATATCGATGATCTATGCCTGTGGGTTCATGTATTAGGGCGTAAAGTGCAGGTGATTGTGGATGAGGTTATAGTCTGCAGATTGCGTACTCCTCTGGCCAACATCTGTTTCAATGATAACACAGAAACACAAATCAGCCAAATCAGCTGTTTGGGGCTGAGGGGGAACTTTCCTTACCTGTTAATCTGTCCTTGGCGAACCTCCTGCTGCTCTCCATCCACGGGAAGGTGAAGTTCGCCGCATTCCCCATGCCCATGCCGGGCACTGAAGGGATTCCGGGTCCGATGCCCGGTGGATGCGTCGAACCGGGCGGATGCGGCGCGGCGGCCGCGGAGGGCGGCGGCGGAGGCAGCGGTCTGTGCGCCGGCACCCGGATCACCCCGCCGGCGCCGCCCGAGTTCACGTTAACGTTCATGTTCATGTTCATGCTGACGTTCATGTTCATGTTGACGTTGTAGGAGCCGGCCAGACCCGCGGCCGCAGCCATGGAGCAGGCCGGGTTGTAGACGCTGTTGTAGCCGTTACTGTAGACGTTGGGGGCCAGCGCGTAATCCGGGTCGCCGGTCCGGTTGGGCAGCATGCAGCCGCTGGACTGGTCCGAGCTGTTCAGGATTTGGTCGATCCCGAAGCTGATGGGCTCGTGCTGCTGCTGGTGCGTCTGGTTCACTTCTTCGATCCCGGTGTGCTCCATGCTTTTGATCGGGTGTGTTTTTTTTGTCAGTGTGTTTTAACAGGACGCGGATATGTTTTTGGCATCTGGTTAATCACGCCCTGTGTAAAGAAATATTTGTATGTGTATTTTTTTTGTTTTTGTGTTCAAGCATCGACACGGGCCTGTTTTACTCCAAGGAAGCCAGTAACGTGTCCAGCGCTAGCCAAAATCTTGCCATTATTTCTGTCCAGCAGTGGCATCCCTAAATTAAGTGCCTATCCGTCGGGCTATGGAGGAGCGTATCCATCTTTAACAGCGCGTTCTCTCCCCGTAAAACCCGAATACAAGTTGTAGCCTAACAACAAGAAAAATAGCTGCAGATGCCGGATGGTTATCCTGAGTACTTACAGAGAGATATCCGTGATTTCTTTTTTGGGGGGAGGCAGTATTCTGGAGAGAATCGGTGCGCTTTGTTCGTTTATATTCAGGCACGCATGATCCACACGCAAAGTGCACGAAGGACCCCGGCTCGTCGTATCAAAATAAAGCAGGAGACAAAACAAACACGGAGACGCGCGAGCGAGGCTCTGACCTCGCGCGCTGGATGTTAATTGGAGGTGAGAGCGAAAGATGGCTCGGTTGTGCTGAATGGTGAAGTGCGCTACAGCAGGTGAGACAGCCCTCTGCGTAAAAGCTGCCATTCGGTCATCCAGCCAAACCTCCCTCCCTCTCTCTCTTTCTCCCTCCCTCCCTCTCTCCCTCCCAACTACCCGGTAGGACAGTTGTTTTGCTATGATGTCTTAAAGAAACCGCAGCTTTTTTGATTTAAAAATGTAAAAAAAAAAAATCTTGTGGCTGCAATCTGGAAAATGTGTTCATTGAAGCTTAATGTTCCACATTAATAATAACATTAAATAACATTAACCTTACATTACAATAACATTAACCTTACTAACTGTCTCTTATACACATCTAAACACAAAATTATTATTATTATTATTATTATTATTATTATTATTATTATTATTATTATTATTATTATTATTATTATTATTATTATTATTATTATTATTATTATTATTATTATTATTATTATTATTATTATTATTATTATTATTATTATTATTATTATGTCGTTTTTATTTTATGTTTAGCAAATTTATCTTTGGACATAATTGAGTATTTATTTGGTGTGTCCATCTTGTCTGAGCGTATAAGCTTCCGTTTTCCTGTGGTTAAAATTATTGTGGTGTTATGGTTCAAAGCTTTCACGTCAAGGCCCCTGGAGAAGCGTCTACTTGACAAGATTTGGTGTGGGAACTCTCTGGCACCTGAGAAGGCTCTCGCTGCTCCATCTGACAGCAGGTGAGCACTTGAAGGCAACGTGTGTCCTTTTCGTGGGAGCTCACTTTTCTGCCACACAACTACACATGGGCTCACGATGCTCTTTCAATGAGCCCCCGGAGTTTAGTGGCAACCAGGATTATTGGGATGAATGAACCATGGGCTAGTGTGTAGGGGGAACAGACAAGATGCAGATCCTATTGGAGAATGGAAGGATGAACGTTGTCCCTTTATTTTACGTCAGCGTAACACGTGCGTGTGTGTCAGCCAGGCCGAGGAAATAAGCTGTTAGTCTGTTACGCACGATGAAGCAATAAATCCACCGATATTGACAGGAAGTGTGCAGAGTATAGGCCTGATTAAAGCCACTGATGGGCCAAGTCCAAAGTACATTATCACAAAGTAATGAAATGTAAACCCAGCAGTAAGCGATATTTAGGCAGCGCACAGAGGAAACAATAATGTGCGTCTCCGAATGGACATGCAGATAGATAGATAGATAGATAGATAGATAGATAGATAGATAGATAGATAGATAGATAGATAGATAGATAGAGACAGATAGAATTAGGTAATTAAACAAACAAATACAGCAGCTGGAGTCCCATCATGAGGTCCGATGTGAAAATGCAGCACTGCTGATTTGCACAAATTATTTAACCTTTCTACGCCCGAAGCGACGACGCAGATCGCCAGGGTCTCAATTCAATAAAGATGAAAAATGGCTCATAATAAAAGCGCGACACGGGGAAAAACGAATTTAATATATCACCGTTTTATTACGCACTTATTTCACTTTCTGTGCGAATAAAGATATCTCTCCGTCGCACAAGGTGGCTAGGGGGAAGCATAAAAATCAATTGTGTGAATTCGAGGCCATATCAATAACGGCACGGGGACGAGAACAGCGCGAGTGTGGCCGCTATTAGGCCTGTTTATATTTGCGCGTTACAATAAAATGAATTGGGGGGACGGGAGGATGCGCCGAGCCTCAGATCAGTTTACTGACAAGGTAATTGGCCGTTTATGCAAAACCAGGAAGATCTATGGGCAGGAAGGCGGGAAATAATGTTTGAGAGCGTCTTTAGGGTAACGCATCTCTCCCCGTTGGTGATGTCAGCGGCAGAGGTGTGATGTCGGATTTCGCGTCGTCCTCAGTGCAACACACCGAGTTGCGCAACCTATTTACGTCAACACAAGGGGCTCCCCGGACTCTGCGATGTCAAAAATCCAGTAAAGGAAAAAAAATACTGTGATCACACGTGATTAGAATTAAAACATACACGGAGGGTTTTTGTGAAAGTGTGGATCTGATCATCTTTCTTACTTTGTTTTATTATTACAGACTGGTTAGTGTATACTGTATGTTGACCTATATTTACAACATCTTTATTTACATATTTACAGTATGTATACATCCTAAACGCAGGGTCTTTCCATCATTTGAAACTTTTTCAATTGTTTCTTTTTTATATATTTTTTAATAAAATAATCCCAAGTCACAGTCTTATGTGACATTACAGCCTTTTCTGTATGATAAATGTATAAACATGGAACTCAATGTTGTGTGTTTTTGCTTCTTAAAGTATCCAACAATGTAATGTCCAACGAGTGGTTGTCATTTAAGCTTTTCAAACCAACTCTACAACTTGTTGAGCAACGTCAATATAACTGTAGATTCTGATAACCGCTGTAATAATATTGGGCTCGTTTATGATACAAAGTTTTAAATATGAAAGCAGTAAAACTATTATATAATTACATGTACCGACACTGTCTTAACATGGAAGATGTCCACAGTTATTAATATTATTATTAGTTAGATGTATTTAGAGCTTTTGTGTGATTTATATTAAATACATATTTCATGAATCATTGTAAATTGAGGTAGAAACTAAAAGTAATCTTAACCTTTCAATTCATAAAGCACATGTCCTGCTCATATGAAGCAAGGCCATTTATGTTCATAATGGTGGCTCTTTGCCAACATGCTGAACACAATGGTAAAATTGTAAACCTGTAATTATTATGAGCAATATCAGAGCTCTTCTTATTGAGACTGACAACCTGAGCTTACTTGACGAGACAGCAAGTGTCTTGTTTCATTATTCTCAATAGTTTAAGCTACACAATGATTAGTCCCCATGAACTTCCGTTATAGTGGAGCACTGAGGAATAACATTTATTTTTTGAGAAGTTATCTGATCTGTAATGTGCAGTTTGGGACTCGTGTAATCAATCCAAAAAAATGTTATCCTGTAATTGACATATTTTTTTATTTTTTTTATTAATTAATAATGTTGATCTTCGCAAACAAGATGCAGGTAACATTTCCCTGAATTTATGGACCAAATAGATACTTTATAATGTCATCATTCCCTTTACAAATAAAACATTCAACAACCAGAGAGCTAAAACGTTATTTACACCATATCCATGTTTTCCATGAAGGATAAAGGATTGTTGAAGTGGCTTTTTGGCTTTTTGCTTTACTTTCATACATCCCTCTATCTGCTGCTGCGACCCACTTTTCCCATGAGGGTCATTAGAGTTTTATCTAATAAGCTATAGCTGCAAAATATAAAGGGATTTAAATTATCATCATTTTTAAATAAAGATCTCAGACTTACTATGGGCTGCCACAATGAAAATAGTTTCAATAATAAGAGGCCAATAAGCGCTCCACCTATAGGTTTTTAAATGCAAACATGACATGATGCTGTGCAGTATTGTAATCAGCAATTTTACTAATGCAATAAAACCCCATTGCCAATTAAGGCATTAGAGGGGGGGGGGGTTTACCCCCTTTATACCTTACACACACACAATATCAGAGCCCCTTGCTGACTGTGCCCAAAGGCGTTGTCTATGGTGGCCGGCTGTGCATGATGAATCGTTATCTCCAGGCAATGTTGCTCGTCTGGGTAATAAAGTACCAGCAAAGCGGGGACAAAAGGAATTTGTCACAGTTGCCTCCTCGATATTATAGTGACCTGCCGGTCGCTTAAGCTTTCATTGGGGGGGCCAGGAGCCTGCACACCAGATTAAAATGAACCGGAAAAAAATTAGGTGGCCAAATTGGAACGTGCGGATAATGAGCCAGTAGAGGCTTCATTCAGGTGTTTGAAAAGAAACCCCCAAAAAGTACAAGTACACAGACCTCCAACGTGGCCTACAGATAGATCATACTACTGCTACTGCCGGCCTACTACTACCATCATTCATGTATTTCTCCTTGAAGGCTCCATTTTATTTAAAACTACCAGCTTAATGATAGCAAAGGGCTTTGGGCAATTTAAACCGTTTTTTACCCAGAAGTTTACGCATGTCCGCAAAGCTACAGTTTTAAAGCCTCAAAGACTGCTTGTATTGGTAATCAAACGTTTAAAGTCAGGAGCGTATTTTTTCCACAACGGTTTTAATTGTTGATAATAAAACAAATGTAGGTAATTACATAAACAAATAAGGACGCAGAATGTCCATCTACTATATTAAATGTTATCTACACTCACCTCTATAGTTTTTGAGCAATTTAAAGGGTTAATCCTTGACTAGAAATACAACATTTTTTGTGTAAGCCAATACTGTGAGCAGTGTTTGTCTTCATGGAGACGGCATTTGATAGTTAACACTATGACATGATCATAGGTTGTATAAGAATAGTCTATTCTAACATTATGTGACAATAGAAGGATATATTATGATACGAGTAGCATTAGGCACCAAATAAAATACTCAGCTAAACTACAAGTACCTGAGAGTTGTTCTTCGTACTGTATTTAAGTAACCAAGGAGATTAGTGTGTAGCTATATTAACGTCATTACGCTTCCGTTGATGTTGTTGACTTTGTTAGACGATATTTTGTGTTATTATTTTGTGTGAAGCGTATTGGTCATGGAGGTTGCTGTTTGTTCTCCACAACTCATGTCATCCACTGTTTCTGTAAAACGGGGATGACGGAGGGACCTGGTCTGAATCTGAGCCAAATATGTCCAACAGAAAAATAAATAAAAATTGCCTCCTCCAGGTTCCGTCAGCTCGGTGAATTTGCAGCTCGCACACATTTTCCTGAATATTTTGTCAAAAGGTACCCACTGACAGCAGGGGCGTCCGATAATGGATGTCCACCCGCTAAGTTGTCCGATAACGGACGCGTTTAAACTGACAGCTGAAATGATCCTAGATCTGGGAAGGAGGAGGAGGAGAGAGAGAGGGGGGGGGGGGGTGGTGCCTCTGCCATCAAGGATGTTGAAGATTAGTGTGACGAAGCCTGTCATCCACCCCTGCACCCCCACCCCCTGTTTGGCTTTCTGTTGCTATGTTACAAGATACACACAAATAGGGTGGAGGAATTGGGCTTCTGTGATTATTATTTATTCTATTTTTTCCTATTCTTCAACATTTATACCGTTTATCAGAAATACACGGGGCTCCAATTTGACAGTACAAACCAAATACTTTCAGAGGATTATTTTATTTAAGTATTCTCAATTATTATTTAAAAAATGTATTCAGTCTCAAAATACCACGCTATAAAGAAAATAGGCCAACTGGTGAATGGTGGTTCTATTCTAAAACGATAGAGGGAACCCCCCCCCCCCCCCCCCCCCCCCCCCCACCCCCCCAAAAAAAAAAATATTAACACACACACACCCTTTAAAATATAGCATTTCTCATATGCCCATATGTTTGTTCCCAGAGACGATTATAACCCTGAGGGCACAGTAGCCAAAAACTACAAGAGACTAGACTTTAACGTGGCCTTTGCCTCAACAGGTTTGCACTCTGCTATTTGCTCTCTGAAATGCATATTTATCGTTACAATCCCATTCAGTGTGTTTGACAAGAACACGGACTAACCGATCAAACACAGTTTCCGATCGAGAAATATAAAACATAACAAAGAAACCCACAAAAAATGTGGTTCATTCGAAGATTTGACTTAAACATATTTGGTCTAAAATAAATATAGAAATGTGAAACTGAGTTGTGGGGGCACTGACATAAACTTCACGTATTATCGTGGATGCCATTAGATATTGTTAAGCATTGTTTCAATTTTGAATGAATCATACAATTTAATACATTAACAGTTTATTTGGACAAATAGACCAGTGACTCTTTAAATTGCATAGTTACAGACATAGATTATTTTCATTTTCACTCACTACGTGATAACTACATACTTTATTTCCAATCTTTCTAATGTGTGTGTACTCTCCTTCCACAGGGTTCAAATGGAGGAAGCATCACCTTATTTGTGAATCTTTTTTTTCTCTATTCTTTAAAGTGTACAGCCACCAGAGTACTGCTGCACACCATAAAAACCCTCTTTACTGAGAGTGTGGGATTACATTATTCTGCATTTCAAGGGTTCAGTCCTTGACTCTTCGCCATGCCCCGGGGGAAAACCTGGCGCCTCCTGCCCGGATCAGACGATTCAAAACTGGACGGAGTGGTGGAGAGGAGGAGGGAGAGGAGGGGGGAGATGGGTGAGGGGTGGTAGGGGAGCGGAGGGGGGAGTAAATATTGTGAAAAAAGAGAAATCGCTGAAAATGCAGGCATGGGATTGGAACGATGGAGGGATGTCATGTTACTGCACAGAGCGTCACAGGCCTCACAAGCTGCAAGACAAACAGGTACAGTTATTATTATTTAGTTAATTATTATTATTATTATTATTATTATTATTATTATTATTATTATTATTATTATTATTATTATTATTATTATTATTATTATTATTATTATTATCTTTGTTATAGTTGTTATTCAGATATCATAAATATACATTTGTTTTTAAAGTGTGTTACACCACGTGTCACGCCGTGAGTTTGGACTATTTGTGGAACAAATAATCGACTGAAAAAAGGTAAAATAAAACCCATAATTTTATTATTCGACGTCGGACTTCTCGACTTCATTTTTTCCTCCTGTCCTTTTCAATGCAAACCGATTCATTTCGCTTTTCCCAGCTGTTGGCTTCAGATAATCCCATCGATTAGACATCAGTTAGATTCTTAGCCAGGGCTTTATTGAGTAAGTTGGTGAACCTTAAAGTGAATTACAGGAACTGCTCTGCCCCTCCGGTGAACTATTTAGGTGAATCTAATTTACTTTGATAAAGCCCATCTATTGTATTGTCTCTGATCGCCATTTTCATCGGGGCTTCGTGGAAGGACTGTGGGGGAGTTAGTGGGAGATTTTGTGAAGGAAAGGAAACTGGGATCAAGCATGTGTTGCATTGTATTATTATTATTATTATTATTATTATTATTATTATTATTATTATTATTATTATTATTATTATTATTATTATTATTATTATTATTAGCAGACATAAATAACATCTGCAAACAAACCATTACAGATTTTAATATGCATTCTTCTTTTGTCTGCAGGACTCAAAGACATCACACCGGTTTCGTCCAGAGCTGCACACCGGCTGCAAAAATGCACCTTTGAATGGAAATATTGTTTTGGGGGTTAATCACAAATGTAGAATATCCTATTTTGTAAATAGACATCAGGGCTTTTTAACATGTTATTTCCTGTCTAACAATGCTAAAAAATAATGCAACCACTGAAAGAAAAATGTATTTGGGATACGTCATATCGTCATAACGTATTTAACATTAGAATGCTATTCATAACAAATACATTTCTTTGAAATCCTACCAGCTGGTGTATATTTCCATTAAAAATACTATAATCAAACTAAAAACAAACCCGCCCTGGAGATTACGTTTTGGTTCTATTTGTATTTATCTTTATTCATTAGGGATTTTAAAGTAGTTTGTAAGGAACACATCTCCACAGATCATTTCTAAATAAACAAAAATGCAAGTGTCTGGCTCTACAGTCTGTTGACCTTCCTCTCCATTGCTGGTCCAGCAGTTTTAAACCGGGCTGCCGAGTACGTGTACACATGCGTCGTATTCAAGTGTAATTGGCCGTATCATTGGCTTTTGTCTTGTTTACAAGGCGGGCAACAGGAGCAGTAATTTAATTTCCTCTGCCGCATTGAAGAGCCACCAGCCGCCTGTCAGGCCGAGCTCAGCCTCCCCAGCCCCGGGCAGGAGCAGGAGAGCGGCTCGGGGCGATGCTGGGGAGAGAGAGGAGGGGGGAGGGGGGGGGCGGGGGACATCTGCCTCCAAATAAAAGCCTACATGAATGATGGACAGAGATGTACGAGCAGGGCAAACCCGCTCCACTGCCGTCCCGGTGGTTTATCTGACACGAACCTATAATTTATCAGTATTTATTACAGTAATAATAGGCTAAGAACGCCAATCATTAAAGTGGAGGCAAACTGAAGGAAGGTGGTGTCTTCTGTTGGGTTTCACATTTCCAGAATCCTAGGCTGCTCGTATATCTTCATGAAGCATCCATTAAATACATCAGGTCTGTGCTTTAATAAATACTAATATAATAAGTTATGCTAATATAAAAATCCCAAATTAATATGTCTGCCTAAATAATTATGTACTTAAATCTATAAGCTCGTGTTTGTTTGTTTGTGAATTTATTTATAATTTATATTTGTTCATTTGTTGCTGCAATGTCATGGAGGATCACTCATTCTCCATTTGGACAATTAAAGACAAATAATATTCTGAAATAAGTTACAGATGTTGTTTGCACTGTTGTTTATCGTAATTAAGTTGAGGGATTGCAGAGAGAACAGATAGTACACAGTGGCCAGTTTGACAATATGACAGAAGAAAGAGAAAGGAACAATGGCGTCCTGTTATCAACGGGTCAAATTACAAGATTCAGTCATCAGGCAGACAAGGTGGTGTCTTGATTGAGTGATTCAAAACAGAAAAATAAACATGGGCACCAGGGAAATGATGTAGAGATGTCACTGTGTGTCATATCATTTCTGATATCACAAGACATTTGATTACATTTTCAGTAAAGTGTTCATTTGTACTTCTACTAAAAGCCACAATTTAACATTCAAAACTCATCATCACAGGAAGATATTGCTGGATTTAAGAAACCCTTTCATAGACTGAACTGATATTCAAAAAAGGGAACTAATGAGTTTACCGTTCAATGTATTTCCAAACAAGAAGGAATAGTAGGATTTTGTAAGTGAACTCTTTATTGACATTGTGCACATAAGGGAGAATGAAACGTGTGCTTTGTGTGTGTGTGTGTGTGTGTGTGTGTATGTGTTTGCAAGACCAGCAGAGAAAGAGAGAGATGGCACATTAGGCCTGAGGGCACATCTTTATTAGAGAGCCTGGCTTCCCTCTCTCTCTCTCTCTCTCTCTCTCTCCCCCACTCTCTCTCTCTGACCAGGGTGTCTCCAGCCAATCACAGAGGCAGTCGAAAGACAGACAGGGCCGGGCCGCTTCACATCAGCATCTGCAAGGGGTAACCCAGTTGCTGCTCACTAATTACGCCATGATACAATGCAATATTCATCTGCAAATATTCCCACATAAATTCATTTCGCAATCCATTAAAGATACGGAGGGTGAGATCATTTACATCACCACGTCCCAATACAATACAGCACAGAGCTGGCGCTCACAAGGCCGCCAAATGTGCCAAGTCCCCCCGGTTGAGCGGCAACCTGGTAGGCATTAACTCAACATAATGTCTCACAAATTAAAGTATTGCTGGGGCTACCACCGCGGCGTCAGATAAATGTGCTCTATTAGGAGGCCCCAAGCTGTGCGCAAAACAATTGATTGCTTGTTTGTGTTTTCATATGGCGTCTGTGAACACGCAGAGTGATGGATGAGAGCCCGCCATCTCAAGTTGCTGCTGGTTGATTGCTGTTGGTGGTTTTTCTTCCCTTGCTCTAATAGGAGAGGTGTTCGGTCCACACACACACACAGCGAGTGCAGGGGGGGGCTGATGGGTGCTGGAGCTGTGACAATAAGGGCAAGATGTGATGGCCGAACCATTAAGGTGTTAACTGCAGTTATGTTCCCAGCACATGACTTCATGTTCACTTTCTTATTGCTGCTGCTCGGGTCATATTTTATTTTTGTCTCTGTTGCACGTGCCCAGTTCATGTCTATCTTTGGGCGTGATCTGCTTTCAAATCCAGTCCGAGCTGACATTGTCAAAACAACACCCTGGGGCCAGAGTGGCAACAACATGAATTGTCATGTTTCAGTTGCAGTGACAATTTGATCCTGTGGCTGTCCCTGCATTGTTCTTTCTCACTGTTGAACATTTGAAGAGACAGACTCACAGACTTACTCCATTCTCACTGGCTAACCCAAACCATACCTAATCCTGTAATGTATTTGACACAAGCATGATATGTGCAGGAATAAAACTTCCAGCCCATACACACAGATCTTAGAAATTTGCAATGAGTTAAAAATACTGAAGCTTTTACCTTAAATCGAATGCAGGGTGTTGCGGAGTTATCGACATTCAACATTCACTTCTAGTTGCTCCTGAAAAAAAACACCTGAGCTTCACAACTGGCAGGATGAGGAGTCCATATGCAAGTTTATATGATCGGTATAAAAAAAAAATCATCTCGTAAGCTGTAAGCTTGTAAGCTAACCATGATAGTTTTGGTCAGCGTTTGCATGACTGCACAAAGAAAATGCAAAAAATATAACATGAACATGGACATGTGGACATTCCAAGACCTTGAAATCAAACCTGAGTCTGTCTCTTCAGTTACAGCCCGAGCTGATGAGAAGCATCTGTGAGGTTTTCTCCAATATATGGACTGGTAATGAATACCTACTGAAAAGTGTAATCATCCACTTAAACCATTTGGATTCACAG
Organism: Colistium nudipinnis; assembly: GCA_016785305.1. NCBI lineage: Eukaryota > Metazoa > Chordata > Actinopteri > Pleuronectiformes > Rhombosoleidae > Colistium > Colistium nudipinnis. The sequence goes on from JAFBJU010000077.1 coordinate 428,949, forward strand.
CTCATCCATGTTATCTGATTATACTAATTTCCATTGGGCTGCTTCATCTTCCATGCTGGTTTTAGAATTGAGATCATTCCTCGTGTAAAAGAAACACCATTAATTTTTTCATAATGTTCTTTAAAACATGATTTGAAAAGTGAAGGATCCTCGGTGACTTCAACAAAGACTTCCACTTTCATTTTTAACCAGACAAGCTGCTGTGTATATAATTTTGACTTGATAATAAATGAACTGAGATGATGTTTGTCTCTGTGTTTTTCTCTCAGTCTATAATGTCATGAATGCTTTATTTTCCCATGATAGGATTTCTATATCGTGCGTGCAAGTTTAACTATTACTACTTAATATCATATATTTAACTACAATTTGTGCTTAATAATACTTTTGAAAAAACATGCATAAATTATATTATAAATTATATTTCCATTCTACCCTTACCGTGCTCGCAGATTTGCATGAGGATACACAGAAAAATTTGATTAGCTAATTCATTCGTGCAGAATCAAAGCGAAAGCTAAATGCAAGGAGATAGAAGCACATCTCTGAAACACCATCTCAGATCATCACAGTTTATTAATATAATCAGAAGGTTGCTGCTGAGAGTCCAGGTGAGAGTGAGCCAGGTCTCTATGAGGATATTGTTGCATTAATTGGTGTTTAGCTCGATCAGTCTCGTAGGTGCTGATTGCATGTGCAGAGATGATAAGAATGCCCCTCCCTTGCTTAACCATTACCCATCTTCACATACACACACACACAAACACACACATGCACACACGCAGACACGCACAAACACACACACATCTCGGTCCTGTGGTAAATAAATACAACCTGGGGAAAGTGTTGCCCTCACATGTAATCATCATTAAAGACAACTGCAAAAATGAAGCAGAACCTAAAGTGTTATTTTTTAAAAGGGTCTACTTCATGCTGTGAAATAGCAGTGTTTTCTTTCTTTTGTTAATCAAAAGTTCTACCATGAAATTAAATATTATCATGGAGGTTCATGTCATCTTAAAATAGCAACTGCAGTTTCTGTCCAAAACACAGCCCATGATCTATGGCACTGGCTGTTTTCCTCTGTGAAAAGAAAAGTCACACAATAGCAAATGTAAGGATGTTGAGAAAATGGAAGAGAGGGATACATGTGCTGTGAGCGGCTGCAGGTTTTCATGCACTAGATGCTGCGTCTCCCGCTGTAAACCGGGTGTTTTATCTCGGGGAAGCGGGCAGACAAGAGGAGGCCTGGCTGCAACACAAGCCAAGGCGACTAATTACATTTTCCATCTCGACAAGAATGGAGGATCCCTTCCTATGTTATTAATCATAATGAGGGGAATATAATAAGCTACCATACATCATGCTGTTGACAGTCGCAGCTCGCCATTTGCAAGCCCCAACATTTTTCTTCTTTTAATGGCCATAAACTGGATTAATGCGGGCCGAGTCCGATTACATCAATTGTGGATAAGATTTAAGGCCTTTTAGCCTCACCCACCAAGATTTTGGATGGATATCAAGAACGCTGCCACCCAGGAAATCATTGTAGGTGTTTACAAACACAGCATCTTTAGTCCAGTGATGATGTTATTGTGTATCTGCTGCTAACATGTTAGTCCTAACAACTTTATAAAGGTCAAAGTTCCATATCTACATTTTGCTTTGTTTTTTTCTTTTCCCTTTTAAAATTTCTCTTACAGGTCAACAGGTGCATGGAACGACTAAGTTATAGTACTGGACTAGATAGACCTTTTTCTTATGAGCCCATCAGTCCAATTAATGACATGACAATTATTTTACCTTTGTCGCCAGGTCACTGTCTCTCAAATGTTTTCAAGCCATGACCACAAATGTGAAACTCTTACCCTATTCTATCTATTCTTAACCTATTAACCTAACATGAAAACATATTCATTATCCAGATTATTTAATTCAATGTTGTGTTGAAGGAAGTTGAACATCGGATAGGGTCTTCATTGCTTAGCTTTTAGCTGTTTCCGCGACTGTGGCCGAAGGCCTTTGCACGTTCTACCCATCAGCAGATCTTTAGTGACGCATTAACAGTACAAAAAGTAAGCAAAACGTATTCTACCATCAAATACAATTTACCGACAACATTTCAGACATACTTAACACTTTTATAGCCATGCACATCTGATGCTCGTCAGAAATATGGAAGATATGGAGTTTTCTGGAATTTTAAGAAGCATTATGGCAAATCCACTGTGGTATAGTTGAGAATAGACAAAGTCAGGTTGCCACCCACTGCATTGGCCTGTGAGATTTTCTCTCTGTGAGCTTCCATGTGAGGTTGTCAACTTTTGCTTGCAAACTGCCCCCCCCCACCGATCTGACGTTGACGGTGAAAGTAAAGGGGACACAGCAAACCATATTTCTTCCTCCATTGTCAACCCTGACATTTCTGAATCAACTAGGGGAAGCTGATTCTATCGCTGTGTTTAATAACGGCACGAAAAATGAAAAGATCCTGAAGGTAGCTATACCTCCTGAACGGCTATCTGGAGAGAGAAAGCACCGCAATGTAATTTATCACGACTGGGCTCGCAGCCCTCGGGCTTATCTTTCGGAAGAAAAAAAATCTCAAAAACAAACAAATAGGAAATAAAGGCATTTCTCCTCTTAATCCCCCTCACCTCAAGGGTGAAAGACACAGGTTAAAGACTTCACAGACGTATACAAGCAAGATAAGGTCCAAGTCAGTCTGGTCAGTATTTCGATAACTTCATCAATCCTGGAAAATGCAATCAGATACGGTCCAACACTAAGCTGCTGTTGCCCTCTGGGAGGCTGGGAGAGACATTCATTTCGGCGAGGAGGGCAAACAATCTCCCTTTTGTAATTAAGAGTACCCAAATAAACTGTGTGTGTTACCCCTGAAGTGGAACAGTTAGAAACAAATAAAAGGCTAATGAAGAAATGATTGCTCTTTTACAGGAAGAGGGAAGAAGGAAGGGTGGGAATCTTAAGGCAGCAGGCTGCTTGTACACAGTTAAGTCCAAACTGGGTTTGCTGAAATAAAGTTGAACTAAACGAGGATGCGTGTGTTAATGCGAATGTGCCCTGTTCGAGGCCCTGTTGAACTACGTTAAGATGATGACCATGCATCTGTGCCTCTGTGGAAGTGGAACTGGAGGTAGACTGACCTAGGTTGTCTGTTGGTACCCTCCAATATGAGCTAAATTATTTCACTGTTCAAGAGTTTTCTAATAACTTCTGATTTAAGGTCAATAATAATGCCTAGCAAAAATCCATGCTTTATTGTAATCTACATGATTTATAATAAAAACATATAAAGTCCCTACCTATGTGTTAATAATAATCACAATAAATAATACATTAATATTGCTGTTTTCAGGGAGCTCCAGTAATATCATAGGACATTTATTATAATTAAGTACAATCACATCAAACTTTGAGGGAATCATATTTTAAGAATATGACCATAAGCATTTTCGAAAAAAAATCTATATTATGTGACAATAACTTGATAAACAAAATTGGACACATTCAGAGAAGCACATTTCAAAGCACAGAACATTTACTGATTCAAGTTGTACTGCTCCACAAATAGCTCTGTTATGTACTCAATACTTCTCTCCCTCGTCTTTAATTTTGCAGTTTTTAGCTTTTTGATGATGGTACTTCCTCCACTCTTATGTGTTTCTGCTCATTGGTCCGAGCACATTAAGCATCTCCAAACATCCCGTAATTAAACCGTTTCCCTGTGTCCTTGTTACCTTATATTTCTTAAAGCGTGGGCCTTCAGTTCCATGTTTACTTTTTCTTGTCAGATAACTGACGGAAAATCAGGACGCCAAGCCATTTGCGATGAAAGGTTTTGACTGCGGAGAGGAAAGTTTGTGAATTCCAAAGTACAACCGAGTCTCCGATTACAAAGCGAGGTCAATCCACTTGCGGTGACTCGATTTTAGTGGCGAGGGCGCCATAGGTAGATGAAAACACATAGCCACAGTGGACTCGTCAGCTATTCCAAGATGTCAGCTGTCTCGCCCACATCCCCCGATCCATTTTAACTGGACCTCCAGATAAGTTGGCGAAATTTATAAATGTCTCATCAAAAACCCGATTGCCCATGGAAAGCGTGGCACATACCTTAGCACGGAACTGTTGCATAGGCTTGTTGGGGCTACTGGCGTATTACTGCTCATCTGAAATGTGATCTTTCACATTTGCGTCGTTCCACCGTGGTCAAATTCCTTCGCTACTGTAACTAAGTGGAGTGTTTTCCTCCCCAGCAGTACAACTTCTGCTCGCCTTTGACCATCCAACCATAAAAGTGTCAAGATTGAAATATCTGGATTAAGAAGGAGTGAAAGCGGCTGCGATGTTGTGCAAAACATCTCAGCGCGGCCTTTCAGCAGGAGGAAAACGCATTAGTCCAGAAGGGTCATAGTACTCCGGAAACTAGATATGCTGTTTTATTAAGAAGGACACAAGTTAATTTATGTCAGAGCTTAAAAATAAGCCCGATGCTGCTCCTTCTGGTAATGAAGCAGGTGTTGTGGGCTTTTAAACTCTAAACGGATTCATTTACAAAGACTATTAGTTAAGCGTTGCGTTAATACGACTCAAAGTAATGATGTTTTATTAAGGACAAACCCTGAGGATTTTTCATTTTTAGAAAAAACAAATGCGGGGAACATGTCGCCACAGGTTTCCACCGCTTACGAGGGTTACTTAAGAGGTTCAGAGGAGGTAACCGTACACAAACATTACACAGCAGCAGAGTCGGAGGAGTGTGACACCGTTGAACTTTGCACGGCGTGTCCGAGCACGCACAGGGCCTCAGCTAATATCAATGCATTCCCATCTGCTAGTCTCAGCAGCCTGGAGATCACAGCTTGAAAAAAACCAGCAGCCCCACACACACACACGCACACGCACACGCAGACCTCAGCACTGATCGACACGCTGACTCATGGAATGAACACTTGAACTAAGGCCGAAGAAGAGGCGTCTGGACAGCATCTCCTGCCTGGCTCGTCTGAACTATCCAGCCTCTTGAAACGTTTTGTCGCCATGCTGTCCAGGGCCGTGCCATTTTCATTCCAGCGCGGCCGCTCTGCTCTTCCACCTGTCATCTGCACTCGGCGTTCCCTGGGGGCCGACCTGCTGACAGCCTCCCAACGTGAGGGGAGTCACAACCCCGCAAGCGCTGGGGGAGAAGTGTATTGATGAGAGTCTACATATTGTATTAGGCTGTCATTATGTTTCTTCTGCTGATGGAGCTGCTTGTTATACTTGTACAATTTAAAGCTAACCTTTGTGGAAACTAATCGTTCTGTGGGTTAAAAGCAGGGCACACCATTTTTTGTAGAATATCGATAATGGGTAAAGCTTAAGCTCGGTGCGTTGCATTTTTGCAATTTTATTGATTGAGATCGTCAGGAGTAGTTTCAAGTTTGGATTTTAAATTTTACATACCTTAAATACTGTTCTCTACCGTTTGTACATGCACTTTTATTTTTTATATAAAAGAGAGTAATGTTATTCAGGTATTTGACAGCTATAGTTCAATGGTGTTCTACAAACATGTAATTTGCTAATTTATTCTTATAAATTAAATTAACCAATGGTGGATCAAGTGGTTAGATCTAATTTGTTTTTTCTTCTTAATTTTCTTTATAAAAACATTCCAGGATGATTCAGATCAGGTCATGTGGGCACTGTGAGCACTCCCACACTGCTGGAGACTTTGCATTTCACTCTTAAAATTTCAATTTGTTTCTTGCTGTTTTGTCAAGTGCCCATCCTTGGTGCTATAATTACATTTGGGCAATAAGGTCTACAGTATTTCAATTAGTAAGAATGGGGCGCACTTCTCTGTTGTAGCCCCACTTTGTGATTGAGGCTGACAGGAGTTGTCACGTGATCATATGATAAGGCCAACCAAGCAGGACACCCAGCTGGGTGTAATTTTACAGGCGATATTGCCTAGTTAAAGTACTACAACAGCGAAATTTACCTTAGTGCAAAACTTTAGTAATGAAGAAATTGCATTACAGGGCAGTCTTATTCCAAATGTTCCATGGAGGAATAATTAGAAATAGAATAAGCAAAAAATTAATGTCTGTCTCTCTGCAGGTGACAGTAAATTGTCTTTGCCATGGTTCCTCAGTGAAAACACACCGTATAAATGAAGGAGAACAATTAGACACAGAACAACTACATAAAACAACTATTTAGGCTCTCGCATGATCACCACACAGCATGGGAACCTACAGGGCTCAATCATTAATTCTAAAATCTCATATTCAACACCTCACGAACACGACAAGGTTTGCAGTCGTTAACATTTGCCTGGATGCGAGCGAGGGGATCGAGTTTGATCCAATGCAGTTTGGTTACTTTTATGGAGCCGTGATATAGATCTCAGGATGTCTCCTTCACAGTGTGTGAGAACACCCTCAGCCACCATCACTGGACAGGTGATATATGAGGCTCGAGCCATTGATGTCAGCCCATAATAATCCCCAGACAAAGCCCAACGTGTTTGGGAGAAACAACGACGCTACCACCATGGCTCTACTTTCAATAAAGCCCATCCAGATTCATTCATTCATTCATCAGTCCATCTCTGATCCTGTGCTTGGGTTGCTTTGCCCTCACCTTGACGGATGCTGAGGGGAGATCAGGTTAATGGCCATTAACAGTAAAGATGGTGGCGCTGATGAAAACTTTCATCTTTCCTGATAAGGCAGAAGACGGTTGCTCCAGGATTTCTCGACAATGACAGTATACGAGCTGTGCCCATAGTTTGTGTTTATGCACAATATCTTTAGCACATTCTTTTTTCCTCATGTCCTTCTGCACATCTTTTTTCCACATGTATGTCTGCAAATGTCTTGTGATATGCAAATTAATTGTATTTTAAATGTTAATACATGGAGTCAACAACTGCCGGTAAAAATAGCTTGCTTTCTTGTACGTATGAACATACCTCATCACATTTGTTTGTGGGAGGAATTGTTACTAATTCTTTTAAAAGTATACAGTACATATATATTCTCATATTAATAAGTTGAGATTGTTTTTGTGTAAATAATACTCTTCAGACAATGTTTCTTAATAAACAGCTTTCACTCACGTTTTTTTGGATTGAAAAATTAATAATTCAGTTTCATTAAATAGCCACTTTTTTTTACGTGGTGGCATATGTAGCAGAGCACAGGCACATATCAATAGAACTTACAGGAAAAAATATAGCATATAGAATAACAGGAACAACTATCAGAATGTCCAGTAATTGAATTTATTTTGTGAACTAATCATGGCGATTCATCCATTATGTATTTAGCTGATCCTTTCAAGGTCACACTGGGAGCTGGAGTCAATCCCAGCTGACTTTGGGTGAGAGGCGGGCTACGCCCAAAGCAGGTCGCCAGCCTATCATAGGGCCAACATACAGAGACAAACAGCCATTCATGATCACATTCACACCTACAATTGAGAGTATCCAATTACACTAACCCCAATTTACCGGTCCATGGGAGGAAGCCAGAGTACCGGGAGAAAACCCACAGAAAGAACACACAAACCCCAATAAAACATTATTCAAACTGAGAACCTTCTTGCTGCGACACACCTATTAGTCAATTAAAAAAAAAAATCTTCACATTGACGTATAGACAACATAGCCATAATTAGAAATATCAGACATGGCCGATCATCTTCAGCATGTTTTAGTTAACGGATGAGATTTTCAGAAACATTTTCAGCATGAAAAACCACGTAGCTTGTTTTTCCCCACCTTATACTGAAACACCTTATTTCTTCCTTTGCTCCCATCATACTTGATAACAATACGGCTGATAGAGGTTATCTCACAATCAACCATGTGCAATAATAAGCTGCAGATCTATGGCTTTGATTTTGTGTGTTCGGTATAATAATATGACATGTTTAATAAATTGTATTGAACTCTAATCAGTTTTTTTTATTAGGTACATTGACTGAAGCCAGTTTAGTCTGCTGTGACTGACTCAACTAATAGTGTCCTATCTTTTCCCAGCAGATGTTTATACTCCAGTTTGACTAATCTGAAGAATCTAGATAAGGGGAACAGCAGTACTTAGGAAGGAAGTGCCCTTATGGGGCGATCAAGTCAAGCAGCCAGCATCCTCTGGCTTTCACATCACCAAAGACTGCATTTCCAAAAAACTGAGGGAAGATAGGGGCCAGAGGAAGGCATGGTGGATTGTACATTTGACTTATGACGTGCTCTAATCTGGCAATCTACTGCATGAACGATGGTGGTTAATGGGGTGTGGATGGTAGTTGCTCACTAAGTGCCATCATTCATATATTTCAAGCCTCGGTGGCTTTGCTTCAACTGTCAGAAATGAAATGCCTAATTGAAAAAAAATCTACACAGTCTGAGGCATCAAGAGGATGGAATCCATGGGGCCCTTCAAGTATTTTCATTCCTTCAGTAAAGGAGAGTAAACATGCACACTCAGCAAAACCTTTGTGAATATATACAGTGTAACTATAAAGAAATAAAACAAACTGGATTTTGTTCATCCATATTCTTCATATTGCCTTTTGAATGGCTGTTGGATGAATGATTAACTTTTGCCAGTCCTCAGCACAAAGGGGCATCACACAATTAATTTAGTGACAAACAATAATATAGTACTTCACAAGACTCAATGCACACAGACCGACACTCCAAAACTCATACGGAGACCTAATTCAAAGTATTATGGGACACCAATTACATTTAATACACTTATACATGGAAATAAAACAATTTCCACTGCTCACAAGCTCAGCTTTGGAAATAACTTTTCAATCTAATTTGTATTCAAAAGGGTTTTTTATTTGTGAACCGTATCGTGCCGGCATCAACCATTAATGCTAATTTTGTCAATTAAAATCTAGTTGATTGACTTTTAATCTCTCAATGCAAATTGAACACAAAATATTGTATTCATTCAATGACCTGCATTCAGAATGTAACCTGACTTAAATCCATTTTTATTTAGTCCAGAACTGTTGGATAGATTAAAATGTAATATATAGATAACTGTGCCCATTGTCAGCCATTGCTTGTACTTTCCTCTATCCTATAAATGTTTTGTATATGTAAGTTAAACAGCTGCAGTTATTTCCTTTCATCTTTCTGATTTTCATGCACTATGGGTCTTGCGCTTGGTTTGAGCACTCAAAATGCGTGGCTTTTCTCCAACATCTTTTTCCGTACCATTTGACAGGACTCTTCCTTAAATGGTGAAATAAAGGCTTAGAGTTTGCGGTGGGAAATGGTCAGGTCTGCGGCACAATTAAAGAATGCTATTTTCTAGTGTTGCCTTCAGGAGGTCTTCCTGTCAGCATTCATTGTAAGTGGAACAACAACAACTGCTTTCCAACAAATATAAAGCTCATCAAAATAAATGTAAATCTTGCCCCACAATGCATACATCATATTACGCGTCCAAAGTCTTTAATGATGTCTTACCAGTTTATGGAAGAATTAGATTAAATGCAGCTGTATTTCAACAAAACAAAACTATATTTTATTTTATTGATAGATATACTGTATATGGAAAAGTATTTGTTTTTTTTTATTGCTGGTTTTATAAGATCAAGAAAACAGAGATTTAGCATAAGTAAACATGGTTTAAAAAAAATATATATATATACTGTATATTATAATGAGTATTATTTAAAACATTTTCACTCAAACCTGTGTGATACATGACAATTTTCAATGTAATAAAAGTGTCTTTCTCTTCCCTCAACCATCTCCTGACTCCCATCGCTCAGCACCCCACCTCCACTAATTGAAACAACAGAGAACTAACTTTTTTGTCCGTGTCAGCAAAATGAGCATCAAACCAATAGCATACAATCAGTTTAATTCGTATTGGGCTGTGGTGGCGGACTCATGCTGATAGTGGCCTCTCGTTCTAAATGAACTCTGGATCTCTGCCCTTCCTCCTTTTCTGTTTCACTCTCCTGAACTGAAGAGCTCAGCAACTCGAGGGATGCGCTGCAAGAAATGTCTTTCAACAAGCCCTGTCATCTTGTTTTCTTACTCTACAAGGTTATTCATGTTTACAGCACGATTTTTACTCTATTATTACTACTTGCGTGCCGGAAAGTTTATTTACTGGAAAATGAATAGCTCTTTATTTGTTTATTTATCTATTTATTTATTTATATTTAAAAAGAGAACTAGTATGACATTAAGCACCAGCTAACATAATGTCAATGGTTAAATTTGTATAAAAAAAAAATGAAAACAAGGTAGGTTAGATGTGTTTTTTCTATTCATTTTCAGTAGTTTTGTTTTAGGAGGACAGGGTGCGTATGCAAAGCATACCCTTCATTTCTTGCAGTGCGTTATATGCCATACAGTTGCTGCCTAAGCAGACGAACCCTCTAATGAACCAGCGGGTATCAGCAGATGTGGGTCTATAACTTAATTTCCCCCCTCAGCTATAGAGCAGATCCTATGGCGTGTAAGTGGTCTTGATGGATGAGCACTACAGCTCATCATACCCCCACCTCCATCAGCACCATCCCCAGCATCCAGCACCCTTCCACTCTGTTTCCACCACCCCAGAGTAACCTCCCAGATGCAAATATTACAGCTTTTCTCACTAATTTGTGAGATTGTGTCATGCTTGATGCTAGGTCTTGAAATGTATAGAAATCTCATTGTCAAAATACACTGGGATTCCCTTTTTCCCGTATAAAAAAAACAACCAATTTCATGCAGTTACTGTGTTCCAAATTTCAAGATGATTTATTTTTCATTGTTCTTGGAAGGAGGGCAAATAGTACTAACCTCAACATTATAATAATAATAAAGCTAAATTATATATTATATAAGCCAGTGATGCTTCAGAAAGCGCTATTAAGCGGGCCCTGAGTTGGGCTTGCTCAAGGTGAGGGATATAATGTCATAAACTTTCCTACAAACAACGAAATATCATTTTAATTCTGAGAGCACATGTCAACAGGGCCCTCTCCCTAATGACTGTACAACCTCTGTCTTGCTTTTATGATATACCCAGAGAGAAAGATAGTTAGTAACAGGACGTTAGGTTGGGAAGTAAATGCTTCGTGGTGACTGTGACGGCACAAAACAGCAGACAAATGCAAATTAGTTTTGATGAACATCTAGCGCAAAGCAGCGGAAGAGCTAAACATTTCCCACAGATACCAAAACAAAGCAAAAAGTAAAGAAAATATGACACATTTCTTAATTGATGGTAATTTTGCTCTAAACTGCTGGATGCGCGACGGGTTAACAATTATTTAGCATTGTGTTTTTGCAGCCTGCGATCGGTTAATGAGGTAAATGCCAGGCCCACAAATCTCACACAAACACAAACACACACAACATCTTCTCAACGTATCCTCTATCCCTCTCAAGGGCAGTGAGCTGTGGTTGCCATGCGGCCAGGCGTCCATATGGGGTAATCTGAGTAAACGAAGGGTAAGGCCGCTGTGTGTCTGTGCGCTCTGTTGACTGTTTCAACAGACATGTTTTACCAAAGCAAAAAAAGGTACACTAAGAGGGTTGCCTTAAGTCACGGCTCAGTTCACCCAGCTATCTCACTGCCGGAATCTGATCCCTCTCACTTAGGGACTGTGGCTTCCCTCGGATACACTGACTTCCCGGGAAGCCGATAGATTTTGACCTTTGTTTTAATTAACGTAGAATTAAGTATTTTGCACAAATGTCTATGCTTGTTTTTTAAGTCAAATGTTACGGTGACTGAAATGAGCTTTTGCACCATGTCTAATGTAGTTTGCTCCTATTTTTTAGTTTAATCTTAATGTTGCGTGAGCTTTGTAACAGCTAACATTAGTTAGTTTCCATCCAAATTCAGTAGACATTTTAACAGAATGTTCCATCCACTAATGTTATTCAAATTTTAGGATATGGCTTATTAAACAGCTGGTGGTTAATGTGCAAATAATTATGGCTAATTCTGTGGCTCTATATAATAATATTAGTTTTTCTTCTAAATTTAAGCATATTTAAAAAAAAAAGCAATCTAAGCAATTGAAACTAATATCCATTTGCTTAGATCTTCACCACATTTAGTTAATGGAAAAAACTTAAAATACATCTTGATTAAAAATAATAAAATAAAAATAAGGACTACTTCTCAGTTGTTTGCAAAAGAAGGTAAACTAATTGACTTCCAGTTGATTGAAACCTTGGCTGAGTCACTCAGATTATCATCAATATTTAAGTAAGTGGAGTAGAAGTGGTATTCAAGGACTGTTTTGCTGACGTTTTGACCTTAAGTGTCTCATTTTAGAGGGTTCTGGGGGAAGCCGGGTCAATATTGACACACACACACACACACACACACACACACTCACACACACACAAGTCAATTAATGCTGTAAAGTGTATTTTCTCTTCTTTCTTCTTTCTTCCCGAGTGACAGACTGAACTTTAAACAACATCTGCTAAAAAAAGTAAACCCTAAACTTGACCCATCTGCCCCGAGGGGTCGGCTGACCATTCAGAAAAAAACACCGGTCTGGACTTGAGCTGGCCTGGAGAATCATAAACCTGCATTCAGCACCGTCAAAACAAAAGTGGCAAGAATACAGCAGGTGAAAGGGGGGATGACATTAACAGCCCATAAATCTGCCAGAAAGCTCCACAAGTGCTCTGTCTTAGCTGCCATTTAAGATGACGGACACGAGCGCCAGACAGCATGTTACCCATAATGCATTCCACACAGGCGTCAGAGTAAGGTGCACTTTCACTGACTCACAGAAGGCACGGTCGTTTATCCTGGATCTGTTTTTCATCTTTTCTCACAGTTCGAGCCCATGTCTGAGATGCCCGGAGGCTGCAGACCAGCTTTTAATTATACAGGGAAATGTTTACTTTTTCTTTATTTAAATAAGGAGAAAATAATTCATTGCATTTTCAATATTGTTTTAGAAAAGGAGGTGATGATAGGATACTTATTAAATGTAGAAATATTTGCATTTTTCCTCCTCTGAGGGATTTGTGGGGCAGCGGTTTTCATATAAGCATTAATAAACAATCCTTTTATTACTTGTGTGGAGGAGAATTCAAGATGCATTCCACAAAAAAAGCTTTGTTTATTCTGTGTGCCCTCATGAAGGATGAGAACATCTGACACACGTCTTAAAACAACTCCATCAATTTAGCATTGCACCTTTCCGGCATTGACAAACTTGTGATAGACAAAAAATTATAAAAATTGATGGAGCAGAACCAGAATAATATTTGTTCTTCCCGTCACATTCCTCTTCCTCTCAAAAGCGCTGGCCTACCCATACAGTGAGGGTGTCGATTTCAGTTTGAGGATGAATACATTTTCTTTGTGTAGTACGCGTATTTACCTGTATGCTTTTTTTTGTCGTGACCTACATATTTCATGTATCATCAAAACCATGTTTCACTGGGCTGGCGTTAGGGATATGGAGCAGATCTGTGGCAGATGAGTTGGGTATCTATCCGGCTGAATCACTGGGGCCTGCACTACTTTCTGCAGGACAATGGATAACATGCTGCAGCTATTGATCTCTGCTGGTATTTTAGGTTTTGGGTGAGGGGCGCTCTATCAGGTTTCCAGGCACAACTGCTCCAGTCTGCCTGCTCGATGCCCCATCTTTAGAGCCCTCTTATGTTCCCGAAGCTGCTTATGGTAGGGGGCTCCTGGGGTTGCGGTTTAAGTCTAATCCTTCAGAGAATAAAGATCCCAAAGTTGTCTCAGAAATAGCCCCATGCCATTACACCACATTATTAACAGCCTCATAGTGTTGGTTACATCTGTTTGCATTTGTTGTTGAAAGCTCTAATCCGCAGCCTATGCAGTCCAAAGAAACAATTCCAAGAACTAGTAAAGCCTTCCCCAGTTTTTAACTTGGCGTCCAGTCTACTCTTCTTGTGTATTTTACTGTTCAATGTTCCGCAACAACATCCCATTTCAACCACATTTACAACTAAGACAATGGGAAGAATAGATGCTACGGCTAATTTGAACCCATCGTATTAGCTACCATTATCACAGCCAGAGACGGAGACCCTGGCAGCGGGTCTGATTACAGATGCTGTGGTGCTATTTGAGAAATTGCTCATTTGGCAAAGGCAAATGTTGTCTGAAACGTAAACTCTCATTTTCCTAGATGCATTTCAGGGGATTTGTTTTTTAATTTTAAGAGACAAAAGAAAACCACTGAAAATAATATAGAGGGACACATAATAATTGACATATAACCAGTAACAGTACAATTGAGCCTCGGATCCAACCTTGATAGACACATTCCTCAAAACGAAAACACATGACTCACAAGGGAAATAAGCAAAAGCGAACCTAATGATAGTAACAACTTAATGTGGCAGCTACATCGCCCAGACTCCTCCCCAACAGCGCAGGTTTGGCGTATTGTACATGCATAATGTCCATTTGGGACGGGTGAACCAATTTACCGTGCCCAAGAACAACACTATACGGCCCTAACGATCGCCCAGCCGCCAAAGTCAGTCCCTATCAAAATCAAGCTGCGGTCCCATCGCAAAGCAGACACGGCAGAAAAATGTGAAACCAAAGCTGAAAAATGACCTTTAACTGTGATTACATGTCGGCCTGACAGGAAATGTGTGGACGGCTGAGTGTCCAAGACATCTTGCAGCAGCATTAAACGGAAATCGCTGGGCTCTGCTTCAATTTCTCTCTCAGCCTCTTTGTCAGTCACACATTTCTAAGTCCATTAAATCCTAATTTTGGCCCTTGGTCATGACATACTCAAGCAAAACACACAAACAGAAAAAAAGACAAAGAGGCAAAACATAAACCAATCTCTGTCACACCAATTGAACCATGTGAGATTATATTGATAGAACGATAACCGTGACTCCTCCAAAACTGGCACTTTGCTAAGGTGCTGTAATTGATCTTGTGAATGATGAACCCCTGGACTGGAGTTTCAGCTGGTGGCGGTGGTGTGTCGCCAAAAGTCTTCCCAGGGGAAACATCTTCCCCACCTCGGGCCACTGGCCTCCTCTGTAATGATATATCCACATCAGAGAGGCTGGCCCCATTGATTTAGCACTTAGCTCTATCGTCCCATATGAACGGTTATCATTTTTGGCCGGGGGCCAGGGAGTAGGCGTCAAAGTTACCGATCAATGATTTGAACTTTGGAAACGGGGGATGGCAGAGTTTAGGATGGGGTGTGGATTACAGGAAATATAAGTCACTTTAATATTGTTCATAATAAAAAACACAATAAAAATGCACTTTATTGCTGATCACTAGACCCACAAGACTTGTATTCATGTTCTATGGCAATTTTAAGTTTTCTTAGAGTAAAACTTCCCATCAGGGTGTGATATTGACATCATTTCCAGTTGATGGAGAGAGATTAAAGGGGCACAGAGATACTTTAAGGGCTTAAATTAGTGAGTGGGCTTTAGTATTATGCTATTCATGTTTCTCTACATTATATCCAGCAAATTTCAATCCACAAATAATTGTGATGTAACGTAAGGAGATATGTGGGGTCTATTTCAAGACAATGGGCTGAATATAAAGTTCTAAATAAAACCAGTCTACTGAGGGAAAAACTAGGCTCAGGCAAA
This sequence comes from Colistium nudipinnis, assembly GCA_016785305.1. Taxonomy (NCBI): domain Eukaryota; kingdom Metazoa; phylum Chordata; class Actinopteri; order Pleuronectiformes; family Rhombosoleidae; genus Colistium; species Colistium nudipinnis. The sequence goes on from JAFBJU010000077.1 coordinate 444,589, forward strand.
ACGTGCCAAAGAAAAGAACAAAACACTTGATTTGAAACAAGGTTTAGGCACAGGGGTTCTCTTGGATAGGGATGTGGCACATGGACAAACCAGACTGGCACAAGACAAAGGGTGACAGGACCATTTATACATGAGTGAGGTAAGTGATCACATGTGAAAACAATCAGGGGAGGGGCTGACACTAATGATGGCAGTAAAACAGACAAAGGCAGGAAGCAAAAGCATTTGAAATGTGAACAAGACGTAAGTACAAAATAAAACCGCAAGTGCAAAGACAGACATGGTGAATTGGCATGTGAACAATATACCTTTACTAATATAAATGACTTAGACTTAACATGAACTATGCTAAACATGAAACATGAACCTAAATCTGATAATAAATCATAGACATGGCTGGAATACACAAACCTATCTGACAAAATCCCCACAGCGGACCTGGCGTTACAAATGTGGATCCATACAGTTTGAAATAATTGACGGCATCTGAGTTACGAGTGAGATGCTTTCCCAATTTATTTTTATTTTTTTTTATGCTGGGCAAATACACTGTTGAGGTATGGTTATTTAAGGCAGCTTAAACACATGGGTAAGGTTACTAAGTATTTACTTCTCCCCACCTACATACTTTTGGCATTTAATATTATAGATGTAGAAAATGTTCATTTTTTTTACCCAAGTAACCTCTGAAGTTTGCAGCTGCTTCTGGACGAGGATTTTACAAAATTTAACAGAAGACAAGACATTTCCAACAATCTCGCAAAACTCTCCTTTCCATCAGGTGAGTTTTGGATGCACTACTAATTTCTGGACAGTCTGTTTAAGCACCCTCTTGGGACTTTGGGGCAGCATGGCGGAGCAGATGGGAAGTTTTACTTGGCGATCATCATGCATGAGATTTGAGATCTGACCCCTTTCACACAGGAGGCCACGGTTTGTCTGCATGTTTTCATGTCTTAGCCGCTGACTCGGTCTGTGTCAGGTCTGAGGTTACACTAAACGGAGGCTTTCTCTCGGTGAGAAAAAGATATAGAAAAGAAGAAAATAATATTGGAGAATACACTTGTAAGAAAGCTTCTAAAACAACAAGTTATTAATTAATTTCTACTTTTGTTATTTCAAAATATAGTAGATGTATAAGTCCAGCCCAATATATCAGGAATTGTCATAGTTCATGCCCTGACCCTAGGTCAAGTTGTTGGTTTTCACAGTTCCATGTTTCCATTTCCTGTTTTATTTTGAAGTAATTGCCATTTTGTTTTCCCATCACCCTGAAAATCTGCTACCGTCTAATATGATTCCCCTGTTTTTTTCCTCTTTCTGTATATTTAGTGTGTGTCTTCCCCTCACCTTGTTGCCAACTCGTCCTCTGCGTCATGCGCTGCAGCCTTTTCCTGTGTTCCCAGGGCTTGATCGACTGTATGACCCTTTCTTCCTTATTTGACACTACATTCGATGGTAGTGATTCTGAATGTGTATTAAAACACCAAAACGGGATGTGGAATGTGGAGTCTTGAATCACAAACACATGAATATGTTGTGCTGCAAGACAACATGTACAGAAGTGTTCACATACTTTTAATCTGCACTTACACAGATAGCTCTGAGACTCTTGATCAATCAGCTCTCCTTACTGCTCACAGAAATGATTTGTGATGACATGGTTACGCTACGATGCTTATGGCATCAAACTGTTTTTCAGAGAACCTTGCTGGAATGTGAAGAGCTCATTCAAGCGTCTGAAGACTGTGAGGTTGAATCGTTTTATTCTTTTAATCCCTTTCTTGTGTGTCAAATACATGAATTGGATATGGATGTGCTCCCTAGAGATGTGAGGTCAGCAAAGGACTGCAGTGCTGAAACCTGAGTTAATCTGGTCCCCTCTTGTGGAGTTGGTGAAATACACATAAACATTTTATAGTTTGTGTAGTAAGTGAAAGATAAAGAGATCAAAATAAGCCTCTATGTATTACATTTGAAGAAATATCTCTCGTGGTGATATTCATTTCAATCCTTAACAAGAATCATATATCAATTTTGAAAAAAATCCAAGTTTGGTCAAATATTGCCATGCTTTGACTATTTCATCCACACATAGACTTGCATTGCTAAGGAGGCAAGGTAGACATTGTCATGGCACTTCATCCAGTGTTTAGCTGAATCATCCAGAATAGTGGTTCTGTCTGACAATTCAGTGTTGCATGTGTGGTCGTTGAAATTGAAATATAATCCAAATCAAATCAGTTTAAAAAAAACGATACCATATACCTCTTCAGGGGCATAGTATGTGCAGGCTGTAATCTTATGGAAAGCTAACAAAGACAAAGAGGAAATATAGAAGTGCATTAGTATTAATGACAGGCTCCGAAGACTGCAGTTAAATATTCCGCATCATTTGAAGCACACTAGATACAGTTACACTGGTTATTTTTAACTCTGCTTTATGGCACAACGGTTGGCATTTAAAGCATCATACTATAGTCCAGGTGATATACTGTATATTTTCTTCTACATTAGTGCTCGTATTTATAAGCATTTTTTTTTCTAAGATGTTCCTGCCCAGATAAATATCCTTGTGATTCAGTCAAAGAACACATTTTCGCGACCTAAGATTTTTCTCCCTAAAGGCAATAAATTCCCGTAAAATTCCTGTGTACTTGTACATTTGGCGAATAAAGAGATTCTGATGTAGCCCGGTTAATCAAACGGTATTATCCTTTATTGGAGATATTATTAACAGATGAGCTATTTCTGAGAGGAGTCATTTAGCATCTTCTTCCCACGTTGTCTAAAACTGGGGAGGGTAAATTATGTTATCATTGCCTTGTTAATTCACCAAATAATTTCTCATTTATTTAGATGATGAGAATCCATAACTCAGCTCAGCCACGTAATTGTCCACCTGTGGATTTGACAAACAACACGTGAAACACAATACTCAAATAAGTGTAATTTTAGTTTTACAAATGGTGGGAAATATTTCCTATGTCTTTTCAGCCACTTGAAGATGATAAACAAATTTAAAATAAACAATTTAAATATACATTTTTTGCATTTTCCCTTTAAGGTGCATCCAGTGAACCCCCGCTGCTGAAGATGTATGTGTTTCCAGCCTCACCAAACTACTATAATTGCTTTGCGTGACCAAACGCATCTGAATCACTCCCCCTCCAGCTGCACTTACATTGGCTCCTCTGTGTCACAGACCGACAGGAGAGACAAACTTCTCACTCAACAACCAAAATTAAGTATTTAAGACAAACATTTGAAAAGACCTCTGCATTTGTACAGTTTGATACATTTACATGACCATGTTACAGCTCTGTGATGCTATATTGAGACCAAAAAGAACTACAAATTAATGTATTTAACATAATACCTTCATCAATGGGGTATACACAACCTTCGTGTATTTTTGTGTTTCTAAGAATGTAAAGAGCCCCTGGTAACTGAATGCAGAAACAGGCACAGGCTAACAAAACTGCACAGCACAATTGACAAAACACAAGTAAAAAAAAAAAGAAAGAAAGAAAATATTTAACTGGTCATTACATATTTTCTCAAACTTTTATATATACTAGCTTTAATATACAGGCCTACCAGTTGAAGACTTTAGTGATTATATTAGTCTATAACAGTCTACAAAATGACAGAGAGTCACTCCCGTAAACACGATTGATCTTACCTCTGTTTAATGTTGTTGGGGTAAATCCACAGACTGCGGGCTATTCTAAGCTCATTACGCACCACTATGGCTGGCTTCTATCAGCTAGTTTGCTAATCAGAGTTATATTATTGTGAAAACAATCAGGTTTGTGTCATTTAAGCAACAAATTAATCATCTCTAAATTAACATCCTCAGTCATTTATGTGCAAACATCTGGGGATATGTTTAATATCACCTGCAAGCATCTATCAACTACATTTTCTCTTACTAAGTGACTATTTGGATGCGTGTCCTGACGTGACTATAATCCATAACTTTTGGTTAACACGAAGAGATTAGACACTCACCATGTCTTAGTCTACACATTGGGTGTGTGAAAATATTTGACAGCTAAGAGTATTTTTGCAGTCCATGTTTGTTTTTGTGTGTGAACTGAAATTTTAATTTAATTTTTAATTTTTAATTTAATTTAAATCTACATAATGTCATTTGCAAATTGAATTTTTATTTGAAAACATTGTGAATTTGCATTGACATTTTCACCTTGGTTCACACCAGCGCAAAAATGTTAGCATCCACTCACCTTTTTCCTGACTTTCTTTCTAAAGATTGATACAAACTTAAATTTCAAGATTGAATGACACAATTAGAACCTCCCAATCACTTATCTTCATCTGAGTCAGAATATATGTGGTCTCATAGAACATGTTAGTTGTCATGTTTAGTGTATTTCCCCTTTATTTCCTGCCTTTGTGGGTTTTCCCGCCATCGTCAGCCTTTGCCCCGCCCTTGATTGTCTCCAGCTGTTCCTCCTTACATGCTCAAGTATAAATATTCCTTGTCTTCCCCTGTCTTGTGCCATTTTGTTTTGTGCCATGTGCCCCAGCCATAATCCATAGCCTTGTGTTTAAGTCAGAGTTTTCTGTGTTCATTCATCTCTGCTTAAATCCCATTGTTTCCTGCAGTTACAAAAGTAAAGTACACGCCATTTAATATGAACCAAGTAATATGAACTGCAAGAGGCGCCCAGGAGGGAAACGGCTTCGTACGGCGATTGGAAACTCGCGCTGTACATCTCAGTTTCGGGGCCTTGTAAAGACTTGCAGAGTTTTTGTGCTCTGAGCCAGTGAGGAAATTGGGTGCCATTGCGACAAATGAATACCGCGGTGTCTCGGAGGCAAATGAAAACCCTTTACTCTGAGTGGAGAAGCCAGGAGTCATCGGCGGCTCTCCCTGGTGTCACCCCTGGCCTATTAGTCTCTATAAAGGATGATGAATTAGAGACAGAGGGGGGAGGAAAGCCTCGGTACCAATGGCGGGGATGGGGGTCATAAGAATGATAAAGTGAACAGCATGAGTGCTTTAATGGCCAACGCCAGCAGGGAGGGTGGAAAGAAGGAGGAACATGAAATCTTAAAGAGGGGATTTCCATGTTGCTCTCTCAGTTGTGGTGGCCAACGCAAACAGAAGAATGAATCTCAATCAGTTTGCTCAGGTAGCACATGCACTGTTTTGTTGGCCCGAGAAAAACATGTTGTTTTTTTCCCTCCTCTTTTCTCTTTGTTGAAGGAGAAGTGACAGCACACTGTTTGATGAAGACAAAGGAAGACTGGAGTGATCCATCTTAAACCAGATCAAACGCACTGATCTCTCCGAACCACTGAAAGTATGATACTGTGCCATTCCTCTGTGAAAACATGTGGAAGTTTAAACGAAGCGACAATGAAATGTCTCATTATGCTTGGGTCAGACTACATTTACATCAGACATTGAAATGAGCTTCATATCCACATTGTATCTACTGTAGATGTGATTTTGACCAGAGTGCCTTTACACCTCACGTCACATGCTCCTCTCATTTGCACAAGTCGAAAAAAACAACAACAAAAAAAACATGGAAGAATACAGGTGACTGCAAAGTATAGTCTCTGTGTGTCGGGGGAGGCAGCGGACTAGCGGCAAAGGAGACGGACCCCAGACCAGTGGGTCGAGGCCCCCACAACCCCAATCCTGATCTCAAAATACAATATGGAACGAAGGCTGGAATCCAAGACCAGTTGTCCCCGCAAAAAGATGGGTTAAATGCAGAGGACTAATTTCCTAACCCTGTTTAAGCATTGCTGTGACCACCTGCAACCACATATCAGGATTAACATTTTACAGAGTATTAATATGAACACCCTTAATAAATCCCTGTATGCTGAATATATAAAAAAATTGAAATGCTTAAAACATATAAACTCTCAGCCCAGTGTGAAACTATACTTAACAGTGTTTGAGATCGACATGAGGCATGGGGTTTGAAATTTGTTTCTGTATGTTTACGTCTAAAGAAATTCCTTGAAATTGAAATGATATCAAAGCATTTGATATTCCTTCATGTTACTACAATCATCTTATTTTTTATTAAAGGAGATAAAATATAACAAAATTAACTTTTACAAAATGATGATCTATTTAATATTACCAGTGCGCTCTGTGTTTGGGTCCTGATGAAGGAATAGGGGCACGCCGATGCTGGGGGGTCGGGTCCGGCCTCGTAATAAACCTTCTGCCTCCCGAGATGAGACTCCTTACTACGTGAGGAAGTGAAAATAAATGGCTATCATATAATATTCTGAAAGAAGAAACACTTAGACGGGGCTCTTAATGGGTCTTTGTCGTGCACAACCTTTCATGATACATTGACAAATGAGACGCAGGCCTATACCTGGAATAACAGAGTATGCTTTTCTTCAGTGATAATGGCTCGACTGATTGAGGTCAGTTTCAGAACTTTCTTTTTCTTATTTTTAGAAAGCAAGTGTCTGATTGGTTTTATTTTTTATCATAGACATACAAAAGAAAATCACACATATATATATATATATATGTGATTTTATATATATATATATATTTATATATCATTTAGACATTCAATTCTAGTAATCCAAATTCCTGTGAAGGTGCATTTTGTTCCATATTCTATGGAAGTGACAAACTCACTTCTGGATGTGCAAGGTCTGGAAATGGAACGATGTGCCGAGGTTGACAGGTCCTCTCTGCGAGTGGATTAACCTCTGCCTCTCTGCTCTTCTGCCCGGTGAACCTGTAGTGTCCTTTTCCCTGCATGCATCGCTGACAGCCGAGAAGCTGAGCATTGTGTAAAGCGGCAGCATGGCATGCAATAATATGCTAAGTGACTATTAATCATCCCGGTGACTAATAAAGTGAGACGTGGGAAGAGACCTGGGTTTGACTGATGTTGTGCAGGAAAAGTTTCCTTTTGTCTGACTGCTGATGAGGCACCATTGTTTTTCCAAGTGCCAGTGTGTGTATTTTTTGACTCCCCTTCGAAAATCCACTTTTTGATAAATGGGACATGGGCTTTGACAATGTAATTGCTTTTATAAAGGTAGACACCAATCTTAAATGTATTTTGGAAATGAAAGCCTCATTATTTAGTGCAGATCAGCTGCAGGATCTTTCCGATGAATTGCTCGATTGTTTCTGTTTCACCTCCTGCTAAGCACCTGACATGAGCCCAGATTTATGTTTGACACTTTCACGCATCAGAGCACTATTTATAGGATCCAACAAATTTAACGGTCACAAACCTTCTGATGATAAAGTCAGTATGTTTGTGTGTCTTGATAACCTCCATGTATTTGTATATGATTGTTTGTATAACTGTCTGTAGTGTGTGTACGTCAATACAGTGAGGAAACTAAATTTCCCCATTGTGGGACTAATAATAATAATCTTTCTTTCTTTCCATGCTCAATGGTTTTGATTTTTTGATCTGAGTTTAGTACCATACAGTTGCACTTGCAGGTTAACTTTCACCTTGTGTCCAGTTCATGTGCTGGATACTTTTCTTCTCATGCTTGGATTTATTATCATGCTCCCCAACCCTCGGGCCCTGGACCGCCAAAGGTCCGATAGCCGGTTGGTACCGGGACGCAGTAGCGTATCGACACAAATATAAGACGGTGTCTAAACTTGTCAATGTAATTACACTAGAACATCGTATCGCTCCCTGGGGATACACAGTCGCGGAGAGCGGTCATGACGAGACCGCCGCACTGGGTTGCGTGTGTCCGAGAGTGAGTCCAGCCTGCGAGGGAGAAGCCGGACGACTGATTCTATGACCCCCGCCTCACACCTCCGCAGGTGCGACTCCGTAGGCCCTCAGGAGAAACGGCAGAGACATGTTGCTCTGTGGAAAGGGAGACGGGGGACCGCAACGACGTAGCCCACATTATTTCCTTTTGATGGATTGTCAGAGACTGAAAGATAATTTATCTTGAAAAATTGCCTACCCAGTTACATCCGTCCGTTCCTCTTCACACGTCGAGACGTGTCGCATATTTGTTTTTATGCGGGTCTATGATTTTATTTTGGCGTATTTCTCCACCAGACCTTGATGGCCGGTCCATGAGAATAATGTATTATATTAATCCGGTCCGCTGCTGTAGAATGAACCCCCGTCCAACCTGTCACTGTTTTGAACTGTGTGAAGCTTGTGCCTTCATTTACTGTATTTGGTATTTCAGCTTTTCAAGCATTAGCATGCTGTTTGTGCTTGCCCTGCTCAATGTTTATTTATGACCCCATGGTTTTACCTGGAGACAGAAAGCGGAAAGCACAGATCATCTTTTAGAACTGCTACTAATCACTTCACATCCTGAGAGGATATTATTCCTTTGGGATGAGTGCTTAACGGGAGCGTAGATGCTGAGACGGATCATCTTTTCCGCCACAAATCTCCCCTGTTTAAATAAAGCAGGAGTAGAAAGTGACTCACAGCACAAGGGAAACGCTTCTGTTGTGCAGCATACACGCGTCTGTCGACAACAACTCTCTCCTCTTCCATCCTGTACGTTCTCCATCACTGGGTGATTAGGGCACGGCGATGATGGACGAGGCCAGAGAGGAGCTCTTTCTGGGCTCCTTCCTCAGGTCTGTGTGTCCCGGACACGCTCCCCGGCGGCCATCAATCCGGAGCCTCGGCCTCTCCAACCTGCCTCCAATAACATAACGCCACCTCAGCCTTAAAAGAAGAGACGAGGAGAGGGAGACGGAGCAGGAGACGGAATCTGAGGGAGAAAAAGGAAAACAAGCTGTTCACGCTGACATCAAACGTACCTCAGAGGGTCGTCAAGAGGAAGCCGCATTCCCAGCATAAGAGCCTACAGACGGGAGGCGAGCGCCAGGTGGGGGCGAGTGTCTGCAACAGAAGGATGAGCTAATGCCCGGGGGAGGAAGTAAGAATCACCTCTACCGCCTCTTGATTCTACTTGATTTATGTGACAACTTAAAAAGCAAACAACATTAAGCACAAATAAAATCAAAAAATCGTTCTGGTAGGAAATCGATGGCCGATTACTGCGACGCACGTGACGGAAAGGTGGCGAGGAAATCTTTTTTTTTTCTCCGAACCACTAATGATGTGAGGCTGTGGGACGATGAAGATACAAAAAGTTAATTTATTCTCGAAACGCACAGGGTGCATGAGACTTTCGTGATCTAATGCCTGGTTCAAGTTCTTCATTCAGTGTGATGGTGAGCTCAAAATGTAATCCAAACACAAATGCATTCTGAAGAAAACAAAAGAAAAACTTGAATGTATGCTGAACATATTAGCGACTCTGCTGTTTCCATAAGAATAATTGTCTTTCTGAAGGATTTGTGTACAGTACGGCTATTTCCCAACATTTCCATCAGACAAATATGAAACCCTTTTCATATTTAGCATGGTATGTCTACACACCTACACACACACACACACACACACACACACACAAACACATTTTTACTCATAAAAACTATTTTACATTTTTTGCATTATTCAAAGCAGCCACTTCCTTCCATTTGTTTCTCCACTTAAAGCAAATCGAAAATCGGCCGACTCTTCAGAGTTCTTGACTTTCATGATCTATCATAGTGAGCATGAAGTCTGCATTAATTTTGTCAGTGTTACATTATCATGGCGTGGTAATCAGGTTTTAGAGCAGATTGATTCGATTTGAAACATCTGCACTGCATTACCTCATACTGATAATGTAACTTTGACAAAAACTAAAGCCGACGTGATGTTCCCTGTGATGGATTGTACGACTCAGGAGAGCTTTAATGATCTATTTTAAGACTTGCATGCCATACAGAAATGAATGGGTAGGAATAGCGTTGTAAAAGTAGTAATACAAACATTTGTGGCAGATACATTCAATGTGCTGTGGTTCAGTAACCAAATTAGTATATGGATTATATGTATTGGATATTATGTAGGATACTATTATTATTATGTTGGAAAGTGTATTGGATATCTGTTTGCAGAATTGTTTCATTTTTACAGTCATAATACATAATATATATATATATATTTTTTATGTTTAAAAAAGACATTTGTTGTTGCAGTTTGCTTGTATGTAAATGTCCTTTTTTGGTGATCAATCACAAATTGCAACTGCGACTATCAACGACAGTTTCTCTTATATCCTGACATTGAAGAATATTGATGATTGATTGATTGACTATCCTTCAAAGGTTTTTCTTTTAACTTAATTCCATGACATCAAAAAGCAGCCTCGGTGAGACTGGCGACAGTTTGACTGGCGGCGATGTCATTAATGTCCTTATGGCAACTGTCATGGACGTGCCTGTCACTTTCTCTCAGCCTGAAGACACTACATTTAATTGAACTGTCATCTTTAGGTCAAAGTAATACCACTCCAAATGGCAGGACACTGACTAAGATCACCTCTGACAGCAATTACACACCGATCCAGCGCCACATCACTTACACTGTCGATGTCCCCCAGATCAGATCGATTGTCTTTTATCAATTAAATTGTCATTTGGTAAAAAACGTCGACGTGACGTGCGGGCAAATGGGGTTGCAATAATAATTCACGAGATAATCAAATGGATAACGATGATCTTCATCTTAGCAGCCGTGAAAAAGTGAAACTGATCGGAACTCTGTTTCTCCCGCTTATACGCCAAAGACTCCTCGGTAGGAAGTGATGCGCTCCCACAGCAGCCTCTGCAGAGTATTTACTTATTTCAAAAGAAAGACGGACAATTGTATCAATATAATCCATCTAACAAGAAAGTCATGATGGCACTGAAGCAGTGTCAGAACTGCAAAGCATTTCGTGTCAAGCGCAGTTTTGATCAGCAGACAATGAGCTGGGTGGATTGATTTAACATCTCTCCATTGATGGTGGATCACTGAGCCACGCGGCAGCGACGAAAAGAGTTGGCGGGGTCGGATGGGCTTCAGTAATTGATGGTGAGGATGTGTTTTCCCACCGATAATGTGCTTTTTGCTGTCATGGGGTTGCTGCTTTCCTTCCTCTCACTCCGTCTGAGCCCTTACTGTCAAAACAGCACATGTGTCTCCCCAATGAAGATGGATGACTCTCTGTCGAGTGGATGCAGAGGAGTGGGGGTAAGGGAGAAAGGTGTGTTTGTGTGTGTGTGGGGGGGGTCAGGGGCTGTAAGAAGAGCTGGAGTCAGAGAGAATGGACAGATTTACAGGAGAGGGAAGGAGAGAGTGGAAGAACGAGGTAGGGAGACACACGGAGAGAGAAGAACAAATAAAAAAAAGATGCAGGCACATAATCAGGCGTTTCCTATGTAGACTAAGCCTTCTTTTTTGTTTCCTGTGATGGCGTGTTGGCCTTTGACCAAAACAAAAAGAATGTGAACTTTTATTTTGATAGTCTCCCTACACACAAGGCACCAAAAACCCATCAACTGTCAGCAGTTTTCTTTTTTTTTTATCTTTGTTTATTGTTTCTATTTTATCACATATTAAATTCAAAGAAAATTCCCATAACAAAAACAGTAATGATGTAGTTTAAATGTGTTGTATTAAAACTAATTTAACATGTGTCCATAAATAAATGATATAATACATGTAAATATATGAATTCCATGTTTAATTTAATTCAAACAACAACCTCCTTTTTCCCACATAGGGAATTATTTTTATTCATCAGAATAAAATAACGTGTGATTTTGGGAAATATACTTTTCCAACATGCAGTCCACTATTTGATATATTTGACTTATAATCCTTTAAGTCATTTCAAACTACTTTCATGTTACTGTCCCTTCTTTTATGATGCTGTACATCAAACTAACTGCCACGTAACAGGAATCTCCTGCAGTCTTTATGAGAATGTGGCTTTCAGACTGCTGCACAAACAAAAACATGCGTACACCCCGCCACACACACACAAGCACACGCACACAGACACACACACACTAAGCTGCTTCCCTCTCCGCACCACCCATTAGTGTTGCCCTTTAAACTGACCAGTTGTGATCATGTGATTGTGCAACACTGAGGTCACACCAGCTTGTCAAAACACCCATGCTGATGCGTGACAATGTGGAAACCTACAAGTCAATCTGATTGAAGTGATATGTTTGACTCACTGGCTGCCTCGCTCCTTCCATCAACATGTAAGTAGTAATGGAGTGTTAGTGCAGTACAGTGCCATAACATCAGACAGGGCAATTGCCTCTGTGATAACATGCTCATAGCTCAGGCTACTACAGAGGCCATTTTTTGGTCTGAAGCATTTATAACACACGATTGTGCCATTTGATTTATGAGACTGTCAGCCAGCATGTCTGTGCCTTTGTGGTTTATTTTCAAGCAACACTGGACCCTTCATTAGTCATGAGTAGAATCAGAATCAGTAAGGTTAATCAAGTAAGGTTTTTTTTCACATACAATTTGATTTGTGTTTTTTTGCAAAATGAACATATTAAATGGAAACATAAGGGGAAAGATGTAAGACAAAATTTAAATACAAAAGCAATGTGATTATTTAATTGAAATACAATTATTTAAATAAATAAGTTTAATGATGATGAACATTTTTTACAATATGTCATTAAGACTGTTAAGGAGAATGTGTGCAATGCGGCCAAAGTATATTGTGCAGTAAGAATGTGGAAATATAGGATGTGCTAATGTAACACGTAAATTCCATGGGGGTTGTTGGTGGGGGTCTCTCTGAGAATGGAGAGGCACTATATCAACATATGTTTATGTATAGACATAACTGATCAGATATGTTAACACAGGATGGCGTTAACTACTAGTCTTCTCATACTAGGCACTCACAGGCTTGTGCAAAACATTCTGGACTGAAATATGGGAAGCGGAGGGAGATTGCGCAGCAGCAGGAGTTTGTCAGAAAATAATTATGCTTTCTGTTCACCATGAAAACACACGCAGTTGCAGTTCACTAAACTGGCAGGAAACTACAACTATCTCACAGGCCCCTCTCAACAGGGAATTAGAGCTGTGTTATGAAAATATTTGGGGTAAACAGGATTTAAGTAATCTGCGCTATGACCTTTGTTGACTCCTACTGGTCACTAGCAGGAATTGCAGCAGCACTGCGCACACCCTTCCACTCCTAACTTATCTCTACGACAAAGCCTAAAAGGCACACAATGAAATTGTGTCATGCTTGTGAGGGGGCAGGCCTTTGAAAGCAAAAATGTTAAAGAAACATCCACTATATCACTCAGCGAAAAAAAAATCCATACCAATATAGACTTGTTTGGATTTTTTGGGGAGACAGTGATTTTAACCTTGTGGCTTAAATGTTGCATCAAGTTGCACCAGTTCCGTGACACTTGGGGTCACACATGAGCAATGACCAAAGCAATCCCTGCAGATTTAGAAAGTATATGTTGTGATGTGGAACATTAGAAAAGGGACTGTTTCCCAGCCTGCATGCTGTTTCAAATGAAAACACAGAGGTTCCTCTTCCTGGCTGTGCAGGTACAGCACTGTAAGTGATACTTTTGCGCTTACCTGGAAGATGTGTGGTTTACCTTGTCAGCTGTGAAGCACAACAGGATTTGTTTGTGTACCAGCCGCGGTGACTCAGGAAACGTATTCGTTTGCGGAGATCGGATGCAGGGAATATTCCCCGACACTAATGAATATCTTTTTTATTAGGATATGATTGCGGCCATCAAGCAGGTTATTGCTTTCATAACATTGTATATTAAAAACAATTTAATCTCATCCTTGTAAACAGTAATTCAATCCCTTTCAAGCCGAATCGCATGTGATTGATGGCAAAAGCAGAAGTATATCATCCACACAATGTCACTGGGAGCCACTGTGTTGTTTCAAGACACTGTCATTGGCTGCTGCTGGATTCAGTTTGACAACTGAAACAAGGAAAAGTATTATCCCTCTGTCTTATTTCTGTTCTGGCATTGAGACAAATATGAATAAGACATGGAACGATTTATGTTTTGTAAGAGGACCCTATGAGTCTAGGAAATACCTGCTCTAGGAAGTCATGTGAGGTCAGGCATTGTCAACATGTTTTTTGATGGAGCACACTGATTCCTGAGGTGATTGGACATCAAATGATCTGACCTCAGTTGCTCTTAATTTGGCCATCACCATTGTTAATGGCTGCTCCTGCCACTGCTGTCATGATGAGAGTTTTATTGTTGCAACTGTGTCCCAGTTTGACCAGTAACAAGAAAGCAGAAAGAGACAGAGAGTCAGAAAGAAAGAGAATAAGAAGAGTGGAGAGAGAGAGAGGGAGAGAGGGAGTGGAAGAGAGAGAGAGGCTTTTAAAAGGATTTTGTCGGTTATTGACTGGTTGCACTCTTCAGCTAATAGCCATTTAAAGATTATGGGCCTGCTGGTGGAAATCAAGGCCTCCATTGTTTGCCTTATTGCATTCTGGCAGATGGGGGCTGACACAACAACACGCAGCATCCCTCCGGGCACGCTAGGCGAGCACCGACCCTCCATCAGCAGATCTCCTATTGAACTGGCCCTAATAACTGGCCATGAATTATTAATACACGAACCATATTGAAGACAGAGAGAGAGGAGAGGAAAAAAACAAGGGAGGATTGTGGGTTGGTTGCAGCGATTGTGATTGGCGTACAGGTGCCAGTCAAAGGGAAAAAGGCCCGCTCAAAAGAGTCCCAGGGCAGCCATTTCTCGGAACGGGGAGGACATTCCGATAACTGGCATGGGAAGATAAAATATATATTCATTAGATGTCAGATTGCTGATGAAATGGGTCCGATCCATTAGTGGGTAGCGGAGCGGCCGGTTAATGTTTCCCGGTTGTTCTTGGGTTGGGTGGCTTTTAGTGTTGCTCTAGGTTGCTGCTGGAAAGAGGATAGCTCAATCTGAAAAAAAAAATAGTTAGTTGCGAGAGTAAGAGCAGGTGTCGTTCAAAAATAAAAGGGAACACTTTGAAAATTGAACTTAAAATGCACCTGTTGTTGAAACCCAATAAGTTTGCTGTGTTTCTCAAATCGGGTGAACCTGATCGCTGATTTGCACTTTATCCGTCTTCCTTCCTCCGGTACTGTGATTTATTTGCAGGGGTCAATTGTGAACTTTGGCGAGACTCACTTGTCTTTTCTTAAGCTCCCCCATAAACTGCTTGCAGGTCACATTGAGATGTGGTGTTTGCTCTGATACTGAATGAACAGTTCAGCCGGGAGAATTATGCTTTCAGTTCAGACGTACATAGATATCCTGTTCAACATTTTAGCATTATTAATTCATTAATGAAGTAACTCCAAGTAGAGTTTTATCAAACTCAAACAACAACAAAACTGAAACTTTCATCACTCACAAGTGCGTAAAACAGAATAGTTTGCCTCCAACTTGTTTGTGTTTGTTTCCAGTTTTTTCTTATTCTTTTCAATTTCGACAGACAGTGCTCAGGGTGCGACGTTGCTGCCTATTTGATTGTGATATTTCTTGATGCATTTAGATTAGATATTTAGAAAACATTTTCTCATTCCACATGTGGTGTCAAATCTTTGTGTTGCATTGTGTTTTCTTATTATTATATTATTATTTCTTATTTTTTTATTTTTTTATTTTTTTATTTTTTTATTTTTTTATTTTTTTATTTTTTTGTCAAGCCTAAGAGCATTATCAGTAATCCCTGTAAATTAGTTTTATTTCCTGTCTGAACAATTTAGTTTCACCCATTGGCTCTGTAAGGAGCAAACAACTGATTAGCATTTGGAATTTTATCATCTCTGATTTTTTTTTTCAGCGTCAGCCACAATCTCCCAGTGACTTAAAAAGCCGGTGGCAGGACTCTTCTCACATCCAGTTAAATTAAGTCTGCCAAGAATTTCCTGTGTCAAATCCTGCTATTTCAAAGAAAATAATGAACAACGCCCAAAGAATCCCCTTTCAGATTTCATTATGAGAGAGCGGTTCTAATAGCAATGAAATTAGATTTCCGTTTCTTACTCCGTGTATGAATTAGGCTTCTGTTAATGATGCAGGAGTTGTTTTTTTTTCACGCTTTGCATCATTTTATAAAGTCTATCATCTCACGTTAACCCAAAACCACAACAGAAATAATGAAATCAGCTTGTTTCAAACACAAGATTAATGTGCCATTCTTTGACGGACCAGTCAGTCGGGTGGAGGCAGGTTCCCGAACATCAAACGGACACATAGATGAGTCTTCCCTCATCCATCTGCCTGAGAGCTGCTCCTTGGTTGAGTGCCCCCATTTCATCAGATGCACAGACATCAAGAGCATGAAGGAACGCTGCAATAAGCCCCTGAAAGAGAGCCAAGAGTGAAGACAAATAGACCTGGATCTGTTCCAGCACAAACTGCCCTCTCACTTTCTGTGACTGATTCGGCTGGACTAACTGAGAGAAGCACTTTCTGCCAAATGCTTTGGAAATGCACACATGTTCCTATCGGTTCTATGCTATGAGCATAAAAAACACAACACAATACGATGTGCGTAATGCTACATGTACGAACTTAATTTTGTTTTTAAACCAGAACAAGAAACTCAAGCAGATTGTACTGTGCAAACATGAGTCATCTACAGAGATTTCAACTGGAGATATAAGTACAGTATATCCTGTTTTTTTCTCCCACGTAGTCCGAGAAGACAAAACAGGTTTATGTTTATTTGTCTCTTAATAGCATCTATGCCACAGTATACTAATGAAACTCTCCCTAGTCCTCTTTCTCACCATCAGTTGTGAATATAATGTTATCGACTTGATGGGGAATGAACGATAAGTTGTTACCTTTTTTACTTTTATGAACTGAGCTGTAAACACTTCTGGGATTTAAACGTTGCCTGTTTTGCGCTGGTTTTGATGCAAGTGCATTTTAATCATACTTTACTTCAATTGTTTTCATAGATGTCATCATTGTGATTTACAGTGATTATTGAACAAACTAAAAATATCAAGATTTTGGGACTTTTTACTAATTTCGAATGATCCTTTATTATCCTGCTTTGATTACATAAAGGCTTAAATATGCATTCAATGAAATGTGTGGTTTGTGTGTGAGGCCTGAGCAACTGTTGATTGTATAGTCCTCACGAAAACATGTCAAGTGTACTTTGTACGTTTGGATTATAATGGCTATGCAAATAAATCATCTGCACACAAGAGTGAAATGCGCTTAATCGTGTGCCGTGACACAATTAGATGGGCGAGCACACATTGTGTGCGCGTGTGTGAGTCAGGGAGAGAGAGAGAGAGAAAGAGCAAAGGGGGATGATCGCCTGCAGGCAGGGAATGAATGGGATGTGGAAATGGGAAAGGGGAGGGGAGGCGAACACAGAGCAGGTCAAAATGAACACCATCTGGGTACATGAAAGGGAGGTGGGGGGAGGGGGGTGAGACAAAACAAAAGCACTGGTTCTGCCAGCATGTCGCCAACAACGCCACAACACTGCCACCCTCCATGTTGTGACCCCCGCCACCACTGCAATCAGGTGGACGAGGGAGTGGAAGGGCTCGCCATCACTCACACAGCACCCCTCCCTCCCTCCTCCCTTCTCTTATCCCCCTGTGGGTTCAGATCATTGCCAAAGGAGCCACAGGCCACTTGCAGGCTGACAGTCAGCTCCTCTAATGGGCCTGGCTGTTTATTTTGTACCGCTTGGAAGTGGATTAGCTGGAGGTAATTATGGTTAATGATCTGCCCGCCTCACCCCACCGATCTGTAGTCACCCGTTCGCTTGGCTAGTCTCAGCGTACAGCCGCCGGCGCCATTAAGATGGGATAATGTTACCTATTAGAGCTACAAACGGGGAAAGGTGAGATGGAAATTTGTCAGATGGATTGGAGTGTGAAGGGGTTTCAGAAGCGAAAATGACGGGGATCCATTTTGGAGTCAAAGTGGTGTTCAGTGAGGTTCAAGGAGCTTTTCGATCTACAATTTGATTACGTCCTCTCTGACATGTTGTTTTTGTTTAGTAAAGAAAGGCCTCTGAGCTGACCATTATTAACCGTGCGATTAACTTTGATCCGGACTGAAAGCAGCACTAAGATGCAAAGTGGGGGACTCGACTGTTTGATTATTGGAAAGACAAAATATCTTTCTCTGACTCTTGATTGCTCTTGATTTTGGGCCTTATTATGTTCCAGCATGTTTGTTTGCCTCAGGAATATGTTTGTGTACACACTCACATATGTTAATCCTGTGAGTATTTCAGTCTTAAACACTAAGCTACTTCTTAAACCCAGTGCCATTAAAGATTTGGGCTCTGTTGGTTTTAGATTATCCACATTAAACCTGCATTGGAACATTGGAATTGCAACTTTGGATCTGCAGAAATCTAGAAATAGAGTTGGCTAAATGATGCCTTGTTTACAACCATGGGACAATATATTTCTTAGTTTAGTGGGTTATATTATCTAGTTAATTTTGGCAGCCTGTAAGTTTCAATTATGAAACTGAAATGTTCAAAATCACAGTGACTTGAAGCTCATTTGAAGCTTAAACATGTAGCAGCTTAACACAAATTGCACTAAAATTAGGAAAGGGACATATATTAAGGAAAGCTAGTAAAGTAAAAGAAAACTGTTTTTTTTTTCCTAATCTTATTTATTTTTATCTTATTTATATTAACTACAGAATGCATGCTTGTCAGTGTGTGTCATTGCCTCATATTATCATATTTGGACCAATTCCAACTTAAGCTAACAGGAAGATGTTGATCTATTGTACATACTGGACAGAAGATTTCAGACTGAACAAGAATTTTATTTTATTTTAATTATAGATATATTTTTATTTTAAAATGGTATTAGAGAAAAAAAACATGTTGCAATAATGCAATACTAAATAATAAATTATAAATGCTATATCACTGGTCCATAAAAACATATTTAAAGAATTTTGGCGACATATAAAAAATATATATATTTTATGCTCCATTATTCTTTCACAGAGCACAGATTTTAATTAATTGTGCAAAAATTAACTTAACATCATTTTGCTTCATATGATAATAATGCAATAAACTGCAATAAAATCAAGCCATAAAACACACATCCATTACGTTAATAATTATGCACGGTCACATGGGCGTAGCAGACATTTCTTCTTTTATAACCTCATTTCAAATGGGATGTTGTAAACTGTTGCACGTAAGAGTAGAATGAAATCAGGAAATGTTCCTCAGTTGTGGTCAATGTAATTCACGGTCATCCCAAACACTTTTAGCTCATTTTGCAGCATTATGTGAACTGGAAACGTGAGCCCTTTAAACCGACACACGCACGGCCTACACGCACTGCCTACAGTATAGACTGTCAGTCAAATAAGTCAGCTAAGAGCGACAACAGAAAAATGACGTCTTGTGCAGCCGGCTTTATTCATCCATCTCGAAAATGCACCAGTAATAGCAACAAAGTGGTTTTTCTCCCCCAAAATGAAGTTTTCCTTTATCAAATCAGGGGTCAGAGAAACATATCTTTGTGTGAAAAGGACAGGACACATCAGGGTTAAACAGATTATACCCTGTTAAACAGGCATTTCAGTGTCTCCATCTCAGACACATTTTCCTGCCTTTTCCAGTAATTTTTGAAAGCCTTCAAGCCGTAATAAAATATCACTTTTTGTGCATTTGCGCGTAAAACCCTCTTGGTCTCATTGGAGTTTTTCTGATTATAATCCCATTTCCCCATCACCACCCCTCCGAACCCTCCCCCCCAGTTTATTCCTATCTCCCCTTTTTAAAAGCACTTTGCTCCTGTTTCAGTGAAGATGACACTAACTCGGGGGGCGAGGGAGGGGGAGTGGAGGGGAAGCTACAGGAGGCCATGGCTGACGGCTCCAAATGGGAAGCTGCAGCTGTGGGCTCGGAGCCTCCGTCTGCAGGTTATGTGGCTTGACGTCTCGTTTTGACCGAGCTGGAAGGCCCCCCCCCCCCCCCACCACCACCCTCTCAGGGACCCTCATAAAGTGCTATGATGCTTCATAATGCAGATCATTACCCAGAATGCTGCGGGAGACCCCAAGTCCCCACTTAGACACGGAGCCTCCCCGAGCCCCCACCGTGTTATGTATCCCCGCAGATCCCCTCCAGACGCTCTGATTGTCCATTCCTGCCCGCCGTCGCCTCGCCAGCAGCAGGCTTTATTGACGCTAAGTTGCCCCCACAAGGCGGTGTTAATACACACGACAAAGACGCTTTCTTTTCCTCTGTGTCAACCTGGAGGTGCTTACAAGCCGGAGGTTATTGAAACACGCAGCTATAAAGCTAACGGAGATATGACTTGTGGTGTGATTGCACCGGTTGACCGATGCATGCCTGCAATCAAGTCGTATGCAATGATTTCAGAAGGAGAACCAGGGGCTGTGGGGCAGGAAGGGCCTGATTTCGAGTGTCACAGCTGCACAGACTCAGGTCTGACTGGACATATTTCTCACGCGTTGGACTTTTCTCTTTTAAATGCCTTTTCCTCTAGCGCTCACAATAAGAGCTTTGGGTTTTTGCAATATTCATTAAAATTGCTCACTCATGTGGAGAGACATAATTTGTTGTGCCCCGTCCCCATCATATAATGCTGAACACATACATTGTATTCAAAAGGGGAACAAGGAAAACAGAAACCCAGCATTTGAACTGAACTTACAATAATCCTTAGACTTCCCACAATCTCATTCGTTTTAAAGAAGGTGGCATTATTTTATCGTGAAATTTTGAATGAACTACCATTTTATATATATGAATATAATATTTCACGTGTCATCTTTAAAACTGCTACAGCTGTGATGATGTAATTCACAGTTTTTGCTGATGCTATTTCTTGTTGAAGGCCCTCAGTCTTAATTCCACCCTAATCTTTCAAGGATTTTTTTTTCCAACCATTTTTGCCTCAAAATTGGATATTTTAAGGTAAGGGTTGTGACATTGGTTCAAAAATGATGTTTACTTTTTTCCACTTTTCTGTGAATTCTGTGTGTGATATTGACATTTTTTCCATACTTTAGCAGGTTTGCTAGGACCTAGTAAAATAAATTCTACCTAAGAGTTTAAAAAAAATTAGCACCTAGCATAGTCATCAAAATGTGTCTTTTCAGACTTGGTTATGAATATACTGAGGACAATATAATGCATCCCACTGTGGTTTGTCAGATCAGTTGGATACAGAGTTTGCAATAACGAAGCCTATGTCCCTGTTGCACCAGCAGAGGAGAACAACAAATGATTTTTAACTAAAACCCTACATTTAACTGTCAAACCATCAAATGGTTAGCAGTATGGTGTATGAATTGAAAGCAAGTGACCAATATGGAGCTCACTTGGACTGATGCATTTTGAGGCATGTGAAACATGAATGTATAAGTATCTGCAAGATAACTGAAATGATCAGGGCCTCCGCCACGTGAATGTTCACACTGTCCTCAAGCAATCATTTATTCATCTGCACAATTAGATGCAACACAGCCGCCGCCTTATTAACTCTTTGGTTACCTGGCCACTGCTGGAGCGAGCACACAAAGGGGGCTTCAGGTGGTGAGAAAAAGAGGTTGGAGGGTGGGGGTGGTGGATTTAATGAAAGCTCTGTATCTGATTCATCTTGTCAACGCTGCACCGCCTTCTCTGCCCCAAACCAAACCCCCAGCATGCTTTGCCAGCCACTTTAATTACTTTTCCCTTTGCATGGAATGGGCGACCCGCAGAACTGACAGACAGGTGCAGCGATACTGATTAGTTAAAATAATAAAGACCACGAGAGGACAAGGAGGGGGAATATCAATGTGTGGACAACTTTTGTTGATGGGCAAGCGGTGAGGGCATGTCAGACTGGGGCGGGGACATTGATTTACTGTGTGACAAAAGGGTGGCCTTCGGGCTTGACAGGGCTATGTGGAAGAGACCGTGAGCGTTTTTTGTGTGTGCGTTGGGAACGGGGGAGTGCAGGGGAAGTTGGGTACCCCCTTCACATCATTAGGGTTTCAGTTTATGGCTCCCAATGAGGAAAGCAACTGCTGCGTCCCTCTCTGAAAACGCTGGTGCCATCACACCTATTAACATGAGGTGGAGTTAATAAAAGCCACCCCCTGGGATTCATCAGCCCTGATAGACCCATATTATTTCACCAGACACCGGAAACATCTTTTTGAATGACGATCCCGGAGAGAGTCCATAAGCATTGTCCTTTTTCTGTTTACATTATGATATCATATAATGTTTGTGGAGGATACAGTGGACACTTGATCAGGTTTAGAGACTAAAAGCATTAAGAAAGATGTTTAGTGTTGTATGAAAATGGTCAAAAATTAGATTTACATGTAAATCATGTCACAAAGGATTTTAAACTAATATTCTTGAAAACAAGTAATACCAATATTAACTACTGCCCAGGAATTAAGACTCTTCGTGCATTGTGGTGCAATATCTTTAAAAGCAGATATCTTGGTTCATAGTTCATCACATATTGCAATCACAATGTTTTTTTTGAAAGAACCAAGTTCAACCTATACATTTCATCAGCATTTACTCAAAGTGAGGCAAGGGGACACTTGCAGTAACATCCACACACATTGTGGGCTGAAACCTGAGAAGTGTAAGTTTGTGTGTGTGAAAGCCAACCTGCAGCGCCCACATCCTCAAGCTGACACTTTAGAGCTGCTCTGTCTCAGCTGAGCGTGTCAGAACAACAGAGATGTGGAAAAGACCGGCATGTTTACCACCTCTCTGTGAAATCAAATACAAGCTGCCGGCCCTGTGAAAGCAACAGATTGAGTCGCTCTCAGCTTCAAAGTCGCTGTGCGGAAATGCGCATAAAAAAAGCCCTGAAAATGCCCCTTTGATTTGTTCTCGCAGGTTACAGGCTGTGGCCGTAATTTATTGCAAATATGGCACAGGTGTACTGTGTGGAAGGAGAATCAAGCAGCAGGATGATTCTATACACTAACACAACATAAAATAACCTCCTCTTATATACCGTCATTGTATACATTGATGTACTTGCATTTAAAGGGCATTCAATCTGCATTAAGAGCTCAGCATCAATCTTCATTCTTATAATTTCAATGTTGACTCTTTTTTTGTTTCTATTTTGTATCACTTCACATCACAGGATGTCATGAAACATATTTTAAATTTAACAACACTTTTGAAGACTCCTTTCTACTACACACTCACCGTAGTAAACTTACAATATTGCAAGTTATTTGCAATTTATTCTCGTTCCACATATTCCAATAGGGTATGTGTTATTCCACCAGAGCTCTATGGTCTCCCTAAAGAGAGAAGACTTTTTATTTTAATTATTTTAATGAGATTCAAAATGAATCTGTTCTTTTCAAACGGTGACTGCGCAAAGTTTTGTTCTAGGAAGGGGACATTTTTCATTAAAGATATTATTTGTTGACCTTGGGTTGGAAAAGAACATTCTTTGTTTTTTAAAGTAAAGCTATATGTAAGAGATGAAGTTGTAGTAATGTCTTACTGCTGTAACTATACACTATATGTGCATTATACAATACATGAAATGCCTTAAGACAAATACATCTGCTTTTGTAATTTTTTTGTATTGGTAAAACAACCAATTTATAGGTAACTGCAGCACTACATTGATATTATTGTATACTTTGCACTGCAATTTTGCAATTTTAAGCAATACTGATCAGCTAGTTGTAATTCAAGTATTTAAACATTTGACATTGACTTAGTTATTTTTTTAATTCATGCATTAAGTGACTTTATCCATCAATTGTTTTGTTTTGTTGTTCTTTTGAACAGTTAAGATACATGCTATGCAGAATTGCCTCCTCTCAGCGGAAATCTCTTTCAGTGCTGAGACTGTCAACTGAGAGTGTTATACGCCACCTCATGGACAAAACACGCTGAGCGTGTTCAGTGGTGCCACTCACTGAGTGGGTTCACTGAGAGCAGCTGTACAGGGTCATGATGACGGACAGTGACCAGTGACTGCTTTGGAATAAATGGAGCTTTCCTTTTCCTCACAATATGAGCCTCTTTGCTGCTTTCATTTTATTTGCCATTCAGTGAATGTTGCACCGCCATGTTTTAAGTGGATATGAGGGTAGTAGAAGTTATGGAGGCAGAAAGCCAAATTTCCTTACAGAAAGAAAGTCCAAATGTACAGGACCAGATTCAACCCATCACTAAATTAGGTTTTAATAATTCAGTTTGACATTTTTCATTCTTTAACAAAGAGATAATACTGTACTATAAAAGAAAGACCATCGATTTTCAGTGCTCTTATTAATGCAACAAAGTCAAAAGCTCTTAATGCAGCAGTACCTATTTGATATATTTATAATCAACTGCACTGATGTACTGCGTAACAGCCTTAAATGGCCATGGATCTAGGCGGAAATGAAACAAATTCGATTGGCTTTCTGCTTCATGTCTGAAGATTGGCTGCTTTGTTTCCTTTTGATTGGTCAATTAAAAGTGCGCTTTCCACTTTTGAAAGCCTGGACCCATTACAGAAAATAATTTTGAGAGCCAAGCTGTTTGCCCTGCACTGTCTGCTGCTATGAGGAATTCCCTCTCCACTTTGGCGAAGTCCGGCCGAGGGAGAGGAGAGGTGGTAATATTAGCTCCCGTTTTATTGAGAGATCCATTAATCGCAGCCTTCTGCCGCTGACCCTTTGACCCTTGCTGACCCCTGGACATCATGTTACCAGCCCCGCAAACTGGACTTAATGCTAGATTCCACTCCCCTAAAAGCAAATAACTGGTTGAGACAACAGTGCTTGTGCTTTTTCCATAAGTCAATTATAGCCTGGTGCCCCTAACTTTACATCGGGCATGAAAACAGAAATGAATGTAACAAAGTAGTCAAAGATAAACTATTTTGACCGCGTTACTTACTTCATCTTCAGATCTTAGATGCCATAACATTTAAGGGGGAAAAGTCAAATTCTGAAGCACACACGAAAATGTGTTTTACAACTACTTTTCTTACGAAACAGAAACAAAAATTATTTAAATTATATTATGGATTGTTTAAACATTCCAAATTGCTCAAACATTAAAATACAATTTGTGTTGATTTCTGTTCATTAGCAGTTTGGTGTTTAGTCAATGTCTATTAATTCATATACAGAGTATCAGCTGTCAGGAAGATGATAAATCCTTATCAAGAGAGCTGCTTGAAAGCAAGAAACATTAAGCATGTGAGCACACGCATTAGGCAATGGAAATACATCCAGCCAGGTGGGGTAGGGTTGGGTGGGGTGAGCTTATGAACAGTAATATACCCCCATTAAATACTACTTATCTAATGCCAACATTAAATAATCCACGTCTTTACTAGGAGCATAGAATTTCATTGAAATAATTCCCGATTCACCATTGTGAAGAGTGTGTACAAATTGTGCGAATAACGTGTTGACAATGTGACCCTATGACAGAAAAATTGAGAAACTGTTCCCTGCCCAGTACTTTGAAGATATATTTTCGAAGACAATTGCTGAATATGTTTATTGCGGCTTTATGATGGGTCATTTAGGAAGTATCATTCCTGCAGTGCTTTACAGAATGTCTTCATCAGCTGTCGAGTGCCCCGCAATAGAGGACTTGTGTAACTTTATATACGTCTTTGTCTGATGGCTACATAAACTGCACTCTACCTGTTTTTTGACAGCTAAGGCCCGGGCCCAGGACAGGCATTGAAAGCAAATACCTGATTGTATTAGTGTCTACCCTTTAAGCTGTTGTCACCTAGCTGACCGATTATGGGCAATTACCTGCTCTGTCGGAATCCTAGCCGAATAGATTGAATTCAGATTGATTTTTGTCCAGGAAAGAGGAGGGAATTTAAAGCCTTTTTTAATTGGGTATTTGGTGTGTGCTGATCCGAACACCGTGGCCTTCCCGAGGGATCCTTTATGGGCCAATAATGGCATTGGAGTGGGGGGGTTGCTGCAGTCTCGCCTGCCGACTCCCTCCCAAGGCCATAACCCTGCATTTGCTCTGAGTGCTTTTCTATTATGCATTGATAGTTGAGCATCAATCAATAAGAGGGGAAACAGAAAACCCAGTGAAACCAACTTCTTAAGTGTAAAATGCCTCTTAATACCCGGGGCCTTTCAAACAACTTAACCTGGACGCTTTTTACCCTCGCCCTTCCTCCCTGCGCTCTTTGAGGGACACTTACCGGCGCCTGGCGACACAATGTTTTATTTAGGAGGGCTGGAAATGTGCAGCTCTCAGGTGAAAATGTACCGCAATTCTCTGGTTATACTCACACATTACAATCCTCTGCGTGTGCAGCAAAAGAAACAGACAAACGGAGGCCAAATAGATCATTGAATTTCCATTATATCATATACCTGCTTTGCTCTTCTCCTCCGTCCAAACCCTACTGACAAAAGCTGTGGAAAATAATCACTACAGTAAAATACACAGTGGCCTTTCATTGACTGGGTTTGTTTCATTCTGCAGCCAATTATAACCATCCCCAAGGTTGATAAGGTCAGCAGAAACCCACTTGATCATATTATGAATGCACCAGGTCTTGAAATCAAATCCCACAACTGATTTAAAGATGATACCAAAAAGATGGCTTCTTTACATGAACTTTGGAGTTGAAATGAAGAAAGAAAATAAACTGCAGAGTCTCCTTTCCTTGGCCAATGCCACAATTCACTAGACGAGGACGATTCCAGGAAGGAAAACGGGGAAAAACATAAACTGGTCTGCAGATAAGAGCAACAGTGGGGATCGGTCCCCCTCGGTGGTAGAGATAAGAGTGAGACAGTCACAGCAATGGCCAGCCACATTATACACAAGCCCACCTTCAGCCGTCTAAACCTCCCATCAGCACCGGTCCCCACCGGCCCTCCTGTCACCACTAATGCACCTTTTCCTATAGGACAAAGCCCCTGATGCAGTAAGGTTATCTGTGGCTTCGCGGGACTTCTCGGAATTGGCTAGTTCACCTTTCCTTTAGTCCAGATGACAGGAGATGATACAGTCGGGCAGATCAATTCTTAGTCGGACTGTGTGTCCTCTTTTGACATTTTTAAGCTTCATCCGCCACTTATAAATCTTTTCCATACTAACAAGTTAGGATGCAGACCCGTGGTCACAAATCTCCAGCAAATCACGGAAGAAAATTCTTCCTTTTTAACGTCCCAGTGACAATTAGCACCAACGTGGCACTGCAGAATGTTGTTGTGAAGGGAAACTGGTATCCCAGAAAGCATTTGTTTCGCCAGTCCTTGGTAAAATCCTTGCCCCAAGTACACCATTAAAACATTTCTGTGTGAATGATTAATTATACAAATTAAAAATACCACATTTTATTAGCCAAATCATTTTGTGATCGGTGTTCAGCATATTAAAAGGCATCCGCTGTCGTCTTTTAAAAGTGTCACCATCACCGCTAGAAAATATTAAAATATTCCACTGGTTAGGTGATGGGGGGGGGGTATAAAAAGGATGCCCCCATACTACTTTGGTTACACAAACTTTGTTTTCAGCCTCAATGCATCAGAGCCCTCTCCCTCCATCAGCCATCTGCTGCTGAAGAATCTGTTTCACTCGATGAGCCAAGCCCAGGCTTTATTGGTCCTAATGGCACTATCAGCTGAGCCGCCAAACCCAATTACCTTTTAAAAAGGGAGGCCACCCCAGCTAATCATGGCTGCCTAACCTGATTTGCCTGTGATGAAGAGACGGGATAAAGAGCAGTTAATGGAGGGAGAATGATCTCACAAATACAAAAAACTCAATTCATTTCTCCTGGAGAGCAATCTGTCCGATTCAGCGGTAATGGAGTGGAGATTCATTAGTCCTCGGGCCTTAGTAGTAGCACCGTCCCCTTATCAACTGAACGACAAAAGAACATTCAGTTTGCTCTCCTCCACGTGTTGTCTGGAAGACACAAAGAAAGGTGTCAGGCGGGCACCGAGCATGGATACTGAGATTGGGCGGGGTTTTCTAATTTTGTTCTCCAATCCCATATCACATGATACTCCAGAGTAAGGAAAAGGGAACAACTGTGGCACCATTTGTCAGTCCTTAAACGGTAACGACTTGAATTCATTTTAATGATATGCAAGTGGTGCTGGACCGAGCACAATTCATACATTTCTTCCTGCTCCTGACTTGGGTTAGAACTTTGCAAATGCTTTGGAGCATACATAATTGATGGACTGTTTTGCAAAAAAGTAGTAGTACAATTATATCGCTGGTGATGTGATGTAAGCCGGCTATTTATTATGTTGAGACAGAATTGAGCCAACGTAGGCACAACCACTGATGTCAACTGTGTGTCCTGCCGCGGTACGCCACTGCCAAAGCAACAAAACATGGACTTCCAGGGTTGTAATGCTGTCATGTCCGTCTCCGGAGTCAGAGCTCTCATAGGTTTGGTCATTCAGTCGGCCAGGCCTACACTGGGGCCGCACGGCAACTGAAGACATTCAACATCTGCTCTGTCCTCCACCAGACTCCCGGCTCCGTCACACGCATGTTCCTGTGATGATGTAAGTGACACACATGAATGACCAATTGATGCCAGGAATGTCATACACAGGATGAGCTGCTGACAGCGCGGGGTGAAGGACGGAGGTGACCCCGACGCCCTAACCCTGCCGACTCCATATACCACTGCAGCTTCAGCTTGGCCTGGCCCAGATATGATCCAGAGGATGTCGGCTAGATGGGGCGAAGGGCCACAGCCAGGGTTTGCAGACGGACATTAGGCCAAAGCCAGAGTTAAAATCCTATTAGTTTGAGTTGGGAATCGGATTATCGTCGTCGAGAATCACTCGTCTGGCAACTAGGGTCTAATTTACGCCAATCAACGGCAATTATTGAGGGGAAGGGAGCCCCTATTAGAGAGCCTCATCCACTTAGTCTAATGAATGGGGAAGATTCAATCTTGGCTGTGGAGACGCATCGGAGAGCTGCAGCTGAAAGCGACTCCACCAGCAGGCTAAAGAAGAGCTGCGGTTATTTATCAATGGTGGAGGGCTGTCAGAGCAAACGTGCGTTAGCCATGGGGCACCAGGCTCTGGTTTCTCTGGGTCCGGGGGCACTGAGCAAGTGTTTAGCAGGGCTTTCTGCAGCCCATTACGTGTACGTCACACTTGTTGATGAGCTGTTATGAATATATCATGCTTTTCGGCCCTGAGAGGTGTATTATTAATTTCTCATCAGAAATCAAAAACTTTAAAGCTCTATAATGTTCTCTTCAGAGTCAGTTGGCATGATCATACTGCCCTCATTGACAGCACAATACTTTGCTTTTATATAATCAAACGCCAATCTTCATTAAATGTTACCCTTAGATACTATACGTTTATATGAACAGAAACTCTGATATTAAAAAAAACATTTTCAGTAAATGTCAATCTGATGATTTGAACATTAAAGTTGGTTATCAACCATGAGGATTTCACTTAGGGTCATCATGCCACATAACACTTCAATCTCTCCCTCCAACTCTTGTCTCATCTCCATTCTTACACTGCCCTCTACTGTTACAAAATAAAAACGACTGTATCACGTGTGACGCAATTGAGTCATATCCCCTTACACTGCATTTATTTTCTGTAACATATACACATGTAGTTGCCATGCAGTATTTGAATAATATTCATATGTGAATGGAGCATGTCTTCTGATCATGATGACAGATGTTGGCAGAAGCAAAAATAAGAACAATGAAAACCATGTAAGGTTGATTTACATGTTCATCATGCAAATACATGTGTTTCTGTGTGCCAATGACCTCGTGCCAATGTCGGTAAAATTAAAGATTAAAAAAAATCATTATAGTTTGAGCTCTTCACGACACCACTATTACTTTCACACTGTGGGTGGAATTCCACTGCCTTGATGGCTTTCTGTGAGGGTTTAGCTTTTCCAAATTTGGTCAGTGGGTGCAGTAGTGCACGGGGTTATTAATAACAGCAAATATTTCCTGGGTTGAGGGTTTTGTTTCCGATCAGGGCTGTTGTGATTTTTCCATGCTGAACAAACATCTCTGCTATAGATAAGATACGATTAACCTTTCCCTTAAACAATTACACCTTTGCCTCACTTTAATTGTGCTTTAGACACATTCAATTATTATAGTAAGCTACAAGCTGAATGCCCAGAATGAATGTATACATTTTAATGGTGACAACTTTCTTTAAACATTAAATGAATGGAGGAAATCTCTTTAAGCAAAGAATCAAATTAATCTGCTTCTCTCTTTTTAGATGTATTGAACAGAAAATGTGGTCAATGTAAAAGACAGAGGCTCACATTTTGAGTTCAACTTTCGCCCTTTTGTTTAGCTGCTTATGGGAAGATTACTGACAGCAGGATGGGCAAGCAAAGTCATATCAGAACATATCATGTCCTTTCCCTTTTCCAGTGTGACTGATTAGAAAAGTAAATTCAAACTTACATTCCCTTCCGCCTGTGGGGGTGTTAAACCTTTTGTTCCTGTGGTGACCTTCACTGTGAGCAGCTTGTTCCATTAAAACATTTTAACTCTCATAATTGCTAATCATGGTCGTCAGCGAGGGTACTTTGTGGTTTAGTGGGGGGTTTGAAGTCAGTGGCATTTGACATACACAAAGTTTCAAGTCAGGCATTTGCCTTCACCCAAGCCATGTCAACCCCAGCAGCCAGTCCATCACGTGACTGCAAGGCTGGAAGGTTCAACACCACTTATGACAACTATAGATATCCTACAAAGCATTAGGTAGTTAAAAAATACTCATTTGCTTTCTTGCAAAGCTATATGAGAAGATCAGAACTACAAACTATCGTTTGGGATGCCTATATGGTCACTTTGCCTTGTCCATGCAAACAAGAGACAAGAAAGGAAGTGATGTCCTGCCCACAAATAACCACAAAAAACTAAGAGGAGGAGGAAGTTCTGTGTCATGTCAGCAGAGAGCGGAAGCAACGCTTCACACTTTCACTATCTTATTTGTTTTCATGTGTGATTGCATTTCATTGTCATTTGACTGCAACAGATCTGATGAACCAAAAAAATGATCAGGCTATGGACTCAATGCTATACATAAGGACATACCAGACAAATACCAGCTATTAAACCTTTTTTTCCATTACCCCTAGTCCTGGTACAAAACTTCTTCAGCAACAAAACAAAATAAGGATACTCTGATTTGCATGTTGGGATCCTCTGATTCTCAAAACTGAACAATAGCCTAAAAACAATTCCATCTGTGCCCAAAACCAAACAATGTGTCAAACCATATCCCAAATTAATAACACTACTGAGCAGTCATTACACACACACACACACACACTATATATATATATATACACAAAGCTCAGCACATGCAGCTGTAAATATAATATGTATTTTTCCACAGTAGGCTAAATGCATTATGCAAAACCAAAAACAAATAGTGTGCATTTAGCACTTGTATACAGAAAAAAAGAAAGTACACAAATATACATGCAGTACTAGGCTTACAAAGAGTAAGACTTGACCCCAGGCCTCCTTTACGGTACAATGCGACACTATATTGGCAAAGTGACGCACTGAAACATAAAATTAACTATAGTTTAATTTTACAGTGATACTAAACTGTAATCATTAAGTACTGACAAAAGAAAGCACTTAACTGTTCTCTTCTATGAATCTCCAGATTATGGCGGGCACATTTAATCCACTGATGTTGGGTTGAACTCTTTGTCAGAACATAATATGTAACAGTAGCTTGTATTCCATCAGCAAGTCTTGCTCTTTGTCTTACTCCATTTCTCCTTGGCCATCTCTTACATCCTCTTTTCCTCTGC
Source organism: Colistium nudipinnis (assembly GCA_016785305.1). Taxonomy (NCBI): domain Eukaryota; kingdom Metazoa; phylum Chordata; class Actinopteri; order Pleuronectiformes; family Rhombosoleidae; genus Colistium; species Colistium nudipinnis. Next base: position 476,317 of record JAFBJU010000077.1, read on the forward strand.
CTCTCAGTGTATTCCTGTCCCTTGTACAACCTTCATCAACCAGTGCTCTCTGAACTGGCTTACTTTGGTTAAATCACATTGTTAGCCACAGCTGTGATCAATTTGTGATGTTTCAGCTGTGTCACCTGTGCTTTCATTGTATTTCACGTTTGCCACCTGTGCTCATATCAGTATGCGATATAGGTTCATCACAGTGCAAATGTTTGTGGGTCTTATGAACTGAAAAGTGCCTATGGTTTTGCCACAGAAGTGACCAATTCATCATATAATTCAGCCCATAGAGCATCTGGTTCAGATAATGGCGTGTTGGTGTTTAGGCAATTGCATAATAAACTGTAAATAAACTTTAATGCAATCACGTGATCGACTGGCGATGGACTTCCGGGACGTGGTACCTCGCTCCACATTGCGCTCTGTGCGCGCTTTCAATCAAGCCCCGCCCTCACACCTGAGTCCGGTGAGCACCGAAATAACAGAGCTAGCCGGGTGAGTTGCGTTGGTGTTATTGTTTTCCCGCTACTGAGTGTTTTTGCTGTCGCTTCTCATCCACTGTAGTGATTAAACGTGTCACCTTGCTTTCGTTAGCTCAAGCCTGTTTAGGAATATGGCGATGACTTACCGTGCCGGTCGTTTTGGAAAGCTGCATCAGATGCTATTGCTCCTCAGCAACGATAGGACACATCTCTCTGTGCAGTTAAACAAGAGTTTTATCTACAACTGCATCCTCAATAATGATTATGCAGTTAAACCAACCTCTCTGGAAAGACATGCATATATTGTTAACCTAGCTCAGGAAATGCATGTCATCGAAACAACCTGTTAAGACCGACACTGTTTTTCTGGAAATCAATTTGCTATTCTTTTTTAATTGTTAATCCATCTACATGTTTGTTGTTTTAATTGGAACTGTTTTATTCCATGTTTTCAGTGATCTTGAAAGTTTCCAGGATGTTTCCTGCTGGTGGCTCATTTCCAGGTTCCAGAGGAGCCTGTTTTGCCCAAATTCGCAAGAAGAATTTGCCCGGGGCGTCACAATTGAATGAAGCATGTGAACTGTTTACTCCGTCAGCCTCGATGGGGCCAAGAAAAGATGTACCCCACCAACAAGTAAAATATGCATTCAAACCAGGTGAGTTTTGGAATGCACAGGGCCGTTATCATCAGTGTCTATTCAATTTATCTAATAACTCCTCAATCATCCCCTGTGTCATTCGGTTTTTAGGTTGCAGGGTAGTTAATTCGATTTCCTACAGCATAAAGGACAACTCTTATTCTATAGGTGTATGTAAAATTAGTTTCTAACCTTTCTAAACGTTTCCTCGTTTTCCAACTAAGGACCAGCTTTCAGGCCAAAAGAGTCACCGAAAGCACTGATAGAGAAATACAAAAGTGGTGAGACCCATGCCGTGTCGTTGCTCCATCAGCTTGCCCAGGTTTTACAGTTCCACCTGGAAATTAAAGAAACGGTGACCACAGGTAAAGCTATGCCATTATGGTCTGGAGAAACCTGTTGATTTTTTTATACTCCGTATCTTAAGCCAACAAACTGCCACAATTATTTTCATTATAGAGGAATTTGTTATTTTTCACAATTAACTGACTTTTAATTTAGTATGTCAAATGTGATCAAAATAGTGAAAAGCACCTCTACAACATTTAAGCCCAGGTTTTTCTTTTATTATTCAGTTTGCTCTCATTCATGATTCACGAAAAATAATTGTCAGATCCCTCCAAATGAAGAAGCTCGGATTATGTGTTATACCTTTACTAGGCAAATAACCTTAAGATTAAGCAATCTAATAACTAATAGATGTAGCGTTAGCTTGTTTGCCTTGATGTTTCAGCAATACTGTGTGTGCCAATAGAATGCTTGAAATGCTCAAACACTTCAACACCCAGAACTGAGGGTTTTTTTTATTGATCATATACTCAACTCTCCCTTTCTCAGGCAACGTACCAGGGCTCTATTTTGCCTTCTGTGCAGTGATAGACGGAGTTGAGTACAAGACTGGTATGGGAACAACCAAAAAGGATGCTAAGTTGAAGGCAGCAGAGCTGGCTTTGCAGGACCTGCTGCCCACCTTGGACTCTCTGAAGTCTTCTCTCCCTGAAGCATCAGGTTTGCTTCCAAAGCTGCTTAATGTGTGTGTTTCTCTTGCACACTACTAGACTATTCATTTATTATTGTTAAAGCTTCACTTGGATATTAAGGTGAAGGTAGTTTTATGTTTACTATTTCCAATGCCCGTCTTTTCTTTAGCTGTTCCTCCTCCCCTGCCAGTAAAAGACGAGCCCTCCAGCTCTCATGGCTATCCCTATCCTTGCAGAGCCAATCACGGTAACCCTGCATTTCTATACAATTCTTTCACACTGCTCTATTTGTGAAATATTAGGACAGCACTCACAAACAACAAATACTGTATATCAGAAATGCAGGAGCATGTTGAACTTCACAGGTTGACAGCTTGCTGAGACAAATGTTAGAAGACCTTATTCCATTACAGCCACCAATGTCAGAATGGTTGCTATTCTGTTTGCTCAGCGCAAAAAAATTGAATAGAATCGAGTCACTGAAGGTTTATTTCATGTTTCAAGTGAGGAGTAGGAAACACTGCTGAAATACATGCTTCATCAGAATATGCATATTTCCCCATGTGTTTTTTTTCCCCAACAGGTTGTATGTAATGAAATCACAGACCGTGGATTAATTAGATTTTTATTTATTTTGGCTGTTTAGAAATGAGGAGCTCAGTCAACCTCCAGATTCCCCACGCCGTCAGGGATCACCTCGCTAAACTGATGAGCAGCCACCTGGAGTTCTCTGCCTGTGCAGGCTCCACAGCAGCGTTTATCATTCAGACTTGTAAGTGAACTTTCACAAGCAAACGTAATGTGTAGAGGCTCTCTCAGGTTCAAAGCCAAATGGCACTATAGAAGAAAAGATGAAAGATTGTGTAATTATACCATTATATTGTATCATATATTTATTTTCTTTGGGCTACATTAACCAATAAAGGTTTTTAATTGTTTCATTGAAATATACAAATAGAGAGACTGTTGTTAATTGGTTTCGTGAAGCCAGATAATGCAGGGATATCCTGAGTAGGTTTAATTTGTACAAGTGTTGTTTCTCGTTGGTTCAGTTTAGAGGGATGAAACATCTAGGCGTTTAAATAGGTTGAGAAGTGAACAGGAAAGCTTACATTTTTAAGTCAAAAACAACCACCCTTTATTCTACTATATCGGCTCAAACTTTACCCAAAGTTTAAATCAAGTTCCTATTGCTGCTTACTCCTGCAGAATAGTGGCATGCGAAGGTATTAATAGCGAAGCATAAACAGCTTTTCAAGGTACTCAGTGAATTTGGTATGTAAACAATGCATAAAACTACACATGAAAAGATGCAACACTGCTGACTTATTTTAACAAATCATGCAGGCAGAAACAAACTTGTGGTAATACAGTCTGTGTTATGTCTAGTTATGTGGCCACTTTATATATAAGCCTCTGTCTTCACTCTTTCCACTCCTTTTAGCCCATGGATGCGAGGTGGTTGCTTTTGGCACCGGGGACTTCAATACCAAAGAGAGTGCGTCATCGAGTGGACGGATTGTGCACGATTCACATGCAGTTGTCACTGCCAGGAGGTCTCTAATGAGGTTAGCTGCAATAATAACCCTGTGGATATTCAAAAATGAATACAATAAAAATGTCAACTCATTAACCTGTGTTGCAAGTGAACTTTGGAGGCATTTTAAGGCAAGTAAGATGTTGATACTCTAATATTTGAAGCACAGAGTATACAAGACAATTTTAAATGAAGATTAGTCGTATGATGATTAAAACTAGCTTTTTCACCTCCTGCCAGTGGGGTAAGTGTACGTAAACACCTTTTGTAGCCCACATATTAGGGTGACTCTAAAAGGGGGCGAGTTTCCTGTTTTGTCATCAGTCCCCTGATGCACTGACATGCATTTTGATGTTTCCCTTTCAAAACATATTTACATTGTATATGCATTGACAATGCTGACTGTATACTTTTTGTACCTGGTGGAGATACCATATTGCATTTCTCATCGTCCTACTGAAATAGGTTTTGGACATTAAAACATATATCAAGACGTAGCATCATAAGGAACATTCTAATTCTGGGCCCTTAGGTTTTTGTACCGACACCTGCTGATGTTCTTCAGCAAAACAGCCAATCTATCGGAGAAGTCCATATTCCAGCAGAGCAGCAGCAGCAGCAACAGCAGCAGCAGCCCCCTTCTCAGCCTGAAGAGTGGCATTACCCTTCACCTGTATGTCAATCAACTGCCTAAGGGCACTGCTCAGATCCCTCAACAGCTGTGAGTTTTTGCCTTTTCAACTTCGTCCTTGTGCTCACAGCTGCTTACTTATTGGGGATATGGTTTTTACTAAGGACCAAGGAAAATGTCTTGGCAAAAAGTCATAGGAACCAAATTTTGGCATAAACACGCAACTTAAATGATTCCTCAAGCTTGCTATTTGGTGACTTTGCCATGTGGGGCCACTTGTTTAAGGAGGCCTTAAAAGCCACAAAAATAATAATGTGGGGAATATTTTTTTGAAATTATACAATTTAAAACCCTCGTCTCTGTGCTTTCTTCTCAGGCGCCTGAACCCCATCTCTATTTCGGCGTGGCAAGTCATTGATGAAATCAGCCTGCACCTGTCAGTGGAGGGCAAGGTGTTGTAATATACTACACACTCATTCTCTCTGCAGTTTTAAGGTGGCACCTGCTCTGTGATTCCAGCCGGTTTGTTTCTTTTAAAGGTGTTCTCAGTTTTTTCGTCAGGCTTGGGTCACTCTGCCTCCAAGGTGGTCAGCATGTCCACCACAGACAAGATTACTCAGTGGCAGGTGCTGGGATACCAAGGAGCCTTGCTCAGCCACTTCATCGAACCCGTCTACGCCCAAAGCATTCTCATAGGCAAGTAGTCAAGTCACGCCATAACTTTTTATTGCACATCATGTGGCAGAATGGCAGACTTCCTGGTTTGTATTGGGAACCTAAAAGAGGGCTGGTGTTGTTATTCCAGTGCTTTTCTCAGCTCACTTAAGAATTTGACTTCAGTGGTGTTTGCTTCTATTGAGAGGATATTTTAAAAGTCGCTGACTCTCCGACAAGCCCACAGACACCTTCAAATGTTCTCATAAAACAAAATCAGTTAACCTAAACAATGACAGAGAATCTGCCTGACCATTCTTTTGCCCCGTCAGCCTATTATATGAAAGTTGTATTGAGAGTAAGGTCATGAGAGGGGTGTTTATAGCTCCATATATTTATCATCTTTGCACAGACTCACAGTTTTTAGATAGAAATACTTCCCAATAAGCACATTTCAGACATAAAGAGCCCAGAGGAAATATAAACATCACTGGATAGTGCGAACCTTATTTCACATTAAAGATTGCAAATACATCACTATTACAGATCCTCAGCAGAAGATTTAACAGTTCGTCAGCAGTTGCCAACACTAAAATGGAACCACAAATAATGCTGCATTGAGTCATCTTTTTGGTTGACTGGATGCTTGTGCAGAAATGACACGCATAGCCACATATTTCCCAATGTTAGAATTTTGTGAAAGAAAGCATTAAAGATTATTTGAACAGGTTCAAAATTGTCCTACTCAAGTTTCCATGTTGCTTTTATAAAAATACTACTGGGTTTAAATGTTCTATCTGACTGACGTCTTCTCTTTTTATAATCATAATGACTATGTGACCAACATTTACCCCAGAGACAGGGAAATTCCAGAGTTAGTCTCTTTGGGTGTTCGGGCAAGACAATTAAAACTGTTCTATGAAAAACTACTTCAAGTTCACTTAACCTCTCCACCTCTAAGGCAGCAATGAAATAAAAACATAACTTAGAATAAAACAATATATATATATTTGGCCTTCAATTGAATGCTATGATAAGTGGATAAAGTTATGGCAGAGGCAGCAAAAATAGCCAAAGATTTAAGCACTTCGAAAGAAGATTTTTATTAGATTTATTAGATGGCAAATTTTGACATTCTAACAAGTGGAATATGGCAGGGGTCGCATTAAAGGCCTCTAACGTGTAATTTTGTTGCAGAGTATATTATTAAGACAAGTGTAACTGTATTTGCTGGTTTATTAACAGTGTATTCGATCCTATAGGAGATTCATGCTGCAGAGATAGCCGTGGCATTAAGATGTCCGTGAACCAGCGTGTGGAGGGGATCACCTCTCAGCTACCCATGTTCTACTGCATGATGAGGCCCCACATCAGCCTGGTACCCTCTGTGGCTACTACCACCAGCACTGACAGTGGCCACTTGACCCACGGCATCAACTGGAGTGAAGGAGACAGCTCCCTGGAGGTTGTGGATGGTCTCCAGGGCAAGACCATCGAGGAGTAAGCATGACTGAATAGGAAGTAGTAAGCATGACTGAATAGGAAGTAGTAAGCAGACAGTCAGAATATAACCACCAACATGTTTAGTGTTTTTCTGCTAGAGTTCGGTTGTGCTCATGCAATACATTAGAGAGTTGACCATCCGTAACATCTTAATTAATTAGAAATTAATAATAATTTGATGGGTGGATGATAAATGCACATTTAGCAGGTAAACAGCCATACACTGAGAAATTAAACCAAAGTGAGTGTTGTTTACACCTGATGCACTTTAAAAGTGGTTATAGTTGTTCTTTTTCCCTGTTTTTTCTTTTCCAGTTATGAGTGATATGTGCAGAACTGCGGAGTAGAAATTCTCCTGTTTAATTATATGAATATATGCAAATATGTGGTTGTGGCAGTGGGGTGTGGTTAGAGCACGTGAACCCTCACAGTGATTTAGTAAGTTGCATTGTTGCAATGCTAATAATAAGCTATTTGGTGATAAATATAGACATTTGCTTTAATGTGCATATGGATTACATACATAAGTTGCTGTGGTCAAAAAATACAAAAACACAAAAGCTGTGGCAGAGCCAGAAGGCAATGGCAGGTGGACATTGACTGTGATTCTGATTACTGTTTCTGATCACTCTTGCTTTAGATCCCCCTTTAAGAGTGGCTCTGCCTTGGCCAGTCGCCTGTGCAAAGCAGCGATGCTGCACCGTTTCAAGCTGGTGGCCAAAGAAGCCCAGAGGCAGGACCTACTCGCCTCCAGTTCATATCGAGAAGCCAAGGTAAACACAACCCCACACACACACACACACCTCCTTTTGTGTCTTTTTTCTTGCATTACATTTATCGTAGTAGGTCAGTGTCAAAGTCCCCCTTTTCAATGAAATCAGAGATGTCTTATAGCATTTTTCAATTTTAGCATACTTTATAGATTCTGGTGTCTTTGATTGCTGTTTGAACTGTAAAAGCACTAGTTGTAAGTTGTATTGTCATTTTATGCAATGCATTCTGGAGCTGATTCTGTATAGACCATCATAATTTCTCTTTAGAAAAGTTCCGTGCAGGGATTGATCTAATTTTTATTTTACTTTTATTGCCATTTTGTCACTGAAGAGAATGGCGAAGTCATACCAGGAGGCAAAGAATGTGCTGAGGGCGTACCTGTCGCAACAGGGCTTCGGTTCTTGGCTAACCAAGCTCTCGGTTAGTGATAATTTCAGCAGTTGAATTAATCCACATTTTACTGGGGTAAAAAAAGAAAAAAAAGTATATTCTGCAAGCAACTGTGTTCGAAGTATTTTAAACTATATTTAGTTTGCAAGAAGTCACATTTCATTATATTGCTTGACCATACTTATCATAAAAGGATTCTCCTGTGTTTTGTAAAGGGATTGAAAACAACTCCTGTCCATGTTTAGAGAACAGTTCTGATTTCCTCAAGAGGAACATTTATAGTTGTACATTTGGATAAAATTGTAACCGTTGTAGCAAACAACTTATGTTAGGGCTCTGAATAATCCTTTATCAAGGTTATACTCCTTATTAATGTATGGTGAGTTACTTTTTTTTTCATGTTACTGTTTGAAATAGTATTTTTATTTCTCCTGTATGTATTATGACCATGACCACCCTACTTTTGAACAATACCTTCAAGGTAATTGAGAGGCTCGATGATTAAAAAGTAAGTTACACTGTTACTTAAAAGACCCGAGATTGATCACTTAGTTAAGTTTGTGTTGTATTTTCTCAGGCAGATTACCATTTTTCATTTGCATTCAGCTGTTAGAGTTACAGTAAATGCTGTGTTGATAGAGTTTCAAACATTTGTAAGCCATGGCTAGTCAAGGTTATAAATAATAAAACATCAAAGGAGTATACTATATTTCATAACATTCATTACAGGTCACAGTCTTCAATTATACTAAGTATGTAAGCATTTAAGAGCTCTCAGAGGCTGTGTTATTATGACCTCTGCTACTGAAATACTCTGATGTCTAAATCATGATGAAAATAATCAGAAAGCGTGACAGGCCGTATCATGTGGGGATCTTGCTGGTGGTCACTAGATGCAAAACTGTTCAAGACCCTATGTTAGTGGAAACCTTTGTGTTGCTTCACTCAAATATATGTCGACAAACAGGAAATGCTTTGGTTTCCTGTGTATGAAATTCTGCCCTTCATTTACTCTAAAAGTCTGGAGCAGTCTTGTGAATGGAGTGTTGCGTCTACCTCCTACGGCTTTGTCCAATGAAATGGAATTTCCAGTGCATGCAGGGAACTTGTATCCAAGGATTGAGGCTTTCAGTTGTATGTACAATTCCAGGTTTTATACTTCATTTTTCTTTCCGTCATATGCAGTGCAGATTGTTACCTTTAGGTGTAAAGTGGTGCACAAACCCCTTGAAGGAGCTTATATTTTACTGCAATTTAATGTGATTAGAGTTCTGTCATAGATAGGGTAAATGCAAATAATTCATTATTATTTGGTGTTCCAGAGTTTATTTCTGATTCTATTGAGGAGATTTGCTATAAAGTAAAATATAAGTACGAGTTAATGATCAAAGGCAACGCATGGACAACGTGATATTTACGTGATGCTGGAGTGCCTGGTTGTGTCTAGAGAGGCATGTAAAGTGCTGCAGCTGCTTCATCTTCTGCTGAGTTTATCTTCTAAATTCCTGTGGTTGCTTTTTCAGTGACTTGAGAATATTTGGTTAAGTCAGTACTTCCCATTACAACATACTCCCACTTGTCCTGTTTTTTATGGATTTTAAAGATGCTATGTTGAGTGCATGTGGCTTACTTAATGCAGCCAACTCAAACTTGAAGAAATTAAATGACACCAACCCATATTATATATATTATATCGTTTTATTATTTTTTCTCAGCTATTTCAGATACCTTTGTGTAATTAAATGCTATCTTAGTATTCAATTTAATCTGTTATGTTCCTGAATATCTATACATTTTGGTTAGAAAACACCTCAAGAAATATTATGAAATTTGAACACATTTTAGAGGTTGCTCAAAGCGCTGGTAGTTTATTAAACTTGTACAAAATACTATCAAATACATATATACTCTGTAGTAATACATTTCTTACATAGAGCAGTATTCTGGTGCTGAATCATTTTACACTCTTGACACATTAACTGTCTTAATTAACTTGTCATTGAAATAGCTGAAACTATATGCAAAAAGTTGTTCTAGGTCTAAATAGGACAAGCTGACCTTTGAAGGTAGTTGTGAATGAGCCAAATTGAACATTTAAATGTCAAACAATAACATGCAATTAGTTTACCATTGTTGATTTCAGTGCTTTGGGACATCTCTTTGGGTGAAGGAGATACTGCAGCTGATATTCATCTTTAGTTTTTTGTATTGTACTCCTGGACCAATGCAACAGCTCTCTCTGCATGATCATTCACCACTGACAGATAGAGCCCACTTTATTGACTCCGGCCCTGGTCTTCCCTATCTTGCCATCTATAAAGAAGCAGAAGGACATGGCAACAGAGCAGTGGGCAGCTGTGAGGTGCCTGGGGAGCAGATCTTTTCATATTTAGGAAAAAGAAAAAGAAAATAATAAAAAGGGGAGAGATGCCTAGTGGTGAGGGAGACATGCATCGGACAAGCAGGTTTCCGGTTCGAGGCCAGGTCGAGGTGGTCTCCATCTGGAAGGATGCACGAACCCCCGCCACTAACAAAAGAGACGCCACCTCTTTTGCCCTTGAGCAAGGCACTAACCCCATCTGCTCCCCGGACGCTCTCAGCTGTCCACTGCTCTGTGGCCTTGCATGTGCCACAGATGGGTTAAATGCAGAGGACAATTTTCCCCTGACTTGTGTGTGTTTGCATGTGCATGTTTGCGTGGGACGATGCGCAATTCTAATTCTAAAGATATGTAGGAGTACAGTATGAATTGTAAATTTCTATATGGTTGCTGATGGTCGCCATGTTGATTCTAAGGGTGAAACAGCTTAACACTCCTAGAGCTTTGAGCAACCTCTACCATCATTGTGAAACTAATGGGAGGGTCAGAGCGGGATATTTCGAAAACTTCAGAACTAAGTACATCCCTATTGTATTATTTAGTTTATTATTTATTTTGTGGTAATGTTGCCTACACGACTTAAGCCAAAGTTACTAATTCAGTGGCTCCAATTAGATGCAGGTTCATAGTGAATATGACCAACATCTTTTCTTTTTTTTTTTTGCATCAGTCACAGAGGTGATACTAGTAGGTTTAGGGGTAAACAGGATATGTTACTCTACTGATGTGGTTAAGCAGTGAAAACATTTGAGACCTGAGCTCTTAGAAGCTGTAGCACCTCTGCGATAGTGCTGTGCAGGAGGATGTGAAACATTCACTATGTGCTTGTAAGGCTAACAGCTGGATTAAGAACTCTACTGGCCCCATTTACTTTTTATTCGTGCCCTTTCCTCCTTTTCAGTAAAAGTTCTACAGAGAATTAGACATTCTACCGGAATACCCATCCCTACAAGACGGTGGCATACCGGCGTATGAAATACTCATCCATAAAGTTGTCATTATCCATACATATTGCCAGATGTCATAGTTTCAGCTGCAGCTGTGCATGTCTTTGTGAGTTGCATGCAACAATAACAGGTAATGCCTCTCTCTCTCTCTCTCCCCCCCCAGGCGGTGTACATCTCAGTCTTTGTAGTGCATGAGAGCCGACTGTATGCTCCCACCACCGTCAACACAAATGAACCTGCCTTCTTGGGCAAGCTAAAGTCAACCTCACTTTTAGCACAATTATTTATTCAGCATAGTGGTTTAGTCCATCCCTATTTGTTTTTTTCTAATATGACTTGAAACCAGCTTCACTATGACTTGAGTTTCCATCAGACTGTGTGACTATTATATTTGCCATTACCTATTCCTCTCCCACATTAATTGCATTACTGCTTAAGTAAAGGGGGGAAAATGTCCTTTTACGATACAATATATTTATTAAGTTATGCGTCCAGGCTTACATACAACATTTTAAATAAACAATTCATATGTTAATATAAATTAAGTTATACTAGAGCTTACATCAAATGACATTCTTCCAGTTTGACATTGACTGAGAACATTTAAATACACTTCACAGCAGTTTGTTGTAGAAATAATCGAAAGTATAATGATAATTGTAGCACTATATGTGAATATTTAGTTTAAAAAAAAAAAAGGAAAGAAAACAAACATTCAATAAGAACAGTTGCCTTATCTCCATATTGCAGTGACATGGTTATAAATGTACATATTGCAGAACTGTGTCCAGAATAGTCTCATCCAACATGTGCGAATGTAGCTTGATTACCGAAAGTCCTCAAAAACTCTCCGATACATTCTTAAACTGTCGCCCTGCCTCTGACTCAGTGGTCGGTCCTCTCAAGGAGCGGGATATATTTAGCTCACTGGTTGCAGCTTCACAGTCGCCGCTGTAGACCTCCTGCGGCGTCTCTCAGTGCAGCTGATGGAGGAGCTGCTCTCGTTGGGTGTAGGCTTTGAACTCGAGCAAAGACTCCATGTTATCGAGAAACTCACTGAAAGGAGTTTCCATCAATTTCTTGCACTCGCATCCACTGGAGTTTGTCGACTCCTGGAGTGAAGACGTTATGTCAATCTGAGCTTATTTCATTTTCTTTCTGTGTGCATGTGTTTGTGTGGGGATATACTTACATTGTCTGTTTTTGCGGGTGGGGTCATACGTTCCAAGTATTCGACAGCCTGGTCTATGTATCCGTTGTCATGACACTTGTCCGTGATTGGTCCCTCAAGTTCTTTTTTAACGCACTCCAGTGCCGCTGCAATGCATTGTACCTGTGGTAAGGATACAGAAAGATGTCTCAGCTTCCTTTGGCTATCCTGACTGAATTGTGGCTTTGCACAGAGAAGTCAGCAAATCAAACTGTGTGTAGTATCAACACCTGGCAAACTCATTTCCTGTACTAGAGGACCTTACATGTGGTTCAACTAAACCCCGAAGCCTGAGCTTCTTTGATGCTGAGGAGTACTCAGCATGGCAAGCATTGTTCTGATCTAAAACTCCCAGTTGTAATATTAAATGCGTACACCATGTAATACTTCCTTACCTGCACATTTTTCGGAGAATAGAATCTTGAATTTGGTGGCTGCGTGGAAAGAAGACAACATTATTAGAAACTGGCCATAAATCTGCAAACTGAGAGGGGTAAAAAATACTTACGATGAAACGAAATGACTTACACATCTGACATTATTCCTTATATAGTTAATGCTTGAGTCCTCAAAAGGTAGATCGGTGTTGGAGTCCTCCAGGGGTCTTGCTTGAAGACAACTAAAGAGGGTAAGAGTCCAAACAGAAATCCACACGAAGTGCTCCATAGTCAGCTGTAAAGTTTGACAGTGTGTTGTTAAGAAGAGGTGTTGTATTGGTTGACTTGCTCTCTGGGCTGCATTTGTTTTATACAGCTGTGGGGTGGAAAAGGTGGGCTGAATTTGTTCGATATTACCCAACCCATACAGCATTTTTTTCCCCTTGATGACTCTTGGAATTTATTTTTTTCACAGTACTACTACAACGTGGTAAAATCCCTCAAGTGACCTGTTGTAGTGCAGCGTTTACCTTCGAGCTCTTGTGAAACTAGGTTGACTGTCTCTGGTTTGTTGCAGCTGTTTTTTCTCTGCTTTGCTCTGTGAGATCTGTTGGCCATGAAATAGTATTTTAAAGGTGTTTAGTACACATTCAAATCTGAACATTTAATATGACATGGCAGTAGAAAATACTTTTGTGCTGCATGAATTTGTGGGTATTTAGATGTTGCCCATGGTGTTTTTTTGTTAACTCTTTTACAACAATTGCCTCCGTGGAGGTATGAAAGTCTTTAGGTGCCCATAGGGGAATGTTCACATATGTCACTGGTAAACAACCCAAACTATTGAAGTGACATCTTTGTATTCAATCAGAGGAGGATGGAACACATTAGATTTACTTTTCCGTTGTATGTGCTGGAGTAATTTTTTTTGAATGCATTTTACTTGAACAGTAGAATTTGATTTGCAGAATAATTTTAAACCCTACCTAGTAACCTTTATGATTAAAACAAAACTTGGGCCACACACTTCTTGTTACTTTGACAAGTCTATGGGTTAACGCTTAGTTGAGCAGACACTCTCGGAGGCAGATGCACATCCCCGGCCCAACATCCAGACTCCGTTTGACTTGCAAATGACAACTGGTCCTGGCATATGAAAACGAGGCCACGCCCAACGCCATATCCTACATGCAGTACGTCACCCAGGTAACAACAATAAGGTCTTGTAAAACCAGTTATTTCAGTTGAGAATATCAATATGTAATGATCTTTGGACGTGTCAGCCTATCCGGTTTATGCTGAGGGTGATACTCTATTTCCCTTGATACACATTTCATAACTCCTGAGATATTTGAAATTGATCATCATTTTTACCTGAAGATAGTTGACTGTGTGTCTTGCACAAACAGTCAGTTTATTGGACAATGTTAAACTAGGATATGTCGGCAGGAAAACTCTCAGTCATAGGATGATGCTGTTCCTTGACCCAATATTATTTCAGATGCAAAGTAGGCAATTCATACTTGCACAATTTTGTTTGGAATGTCAGCATTTATTGTTTTTACATTTGAATCATCCAGCCAGTCTTGTATTATTGTCGACACTACCATATTCCTTATTAAAAAAACAAGTATTTTCACATAGGGAGATTTTTTTATGAATCGAATTGTCAGCAATAACGTTTGACAAGCTGCTTTTTCCTTCCTGCTCGAACACTAAAACAATACCAATTGTGTTCACAGGAGTAGTCAATAGATCCATATTTGTGGAAAAGAAATTATGAATCAATTAGTTATTAGTTATTGTTAACGCTTTATTTGAAACATTTCATAAATTGTAGTACATCAATTAAATATTAAATACATAAATATATAAATAACTTGAGTACATCTTTGAGTGTTTTTCTGTTAATGACTTCACGTCACAAAAAGCAGTTGTACGGTCATGGTGTATTAACATTTCCCAGGATTTTCCATGTTGAATTTTTCAACAAAAGTTTGTAAGTCCTTCACAAAAGGCGCAAACTGCTTTTCTTCCCACTTGCACTCAGAGGTGGCCTAGGAGAGAGAGGTGGCTGGTTTAGTTTTGGTCTACGTATTATGAATGCCAAACTTAAGTAAACATCCTTTATAAGGTAATCATACAATGTGGATACTTACAGCTTGCGAGAGCTCTGGTACCTGTTTCAGAGCCTCCCAAGTGTCCCCAATTCGATCTTGATCATCAGCACAGTTCATACCAGCGTGCTCCAGCCCTTCCTTGAAGCATCTCAGAGCCGCACCATAGCAGTGTTCCTATATAAAAAATAAAAAAAAACACTGCAATACTTAGAGAAGACTCAGTCCATTCGTCGAAATAGATATGCATCAATGAGGGAAAAGTCAACATCTCTCTAAAAAAAAAAGTCGCAATGTGTCTGGTTTGGAGATACTCGAAAAAAACAAACTAGTACTTGAACTTCTCTTACCAACACATTAGTTGGAGAAATGAAAGTAATATGTTGTTCCTGCAACAAATGAGAGAAAAAAAAATTTAAATTAAAAAAACGTGAAAATTTGAAGAGGCAAAAACATTTTGGGCACTATTGCACATGAGGCTTATCATGAAATAACTTACGCAAGAGACTTCCGGTAGAAAGCCAAAGCCCAGATCAGCCATTTCGAAGCAGAACTGTGTTTCTTGACGGTTGATGGATTGCTCAGGCTTTTTGGAGATGAAAGATCTTGCTTCAAGATAACCGACGAAGAAGAACACCCAGATGGCAACTCTGCAGAAATGCTCCATAGTAAAGTTTGACTGATGTTTCCTGTGAAAGCTGTCAAAAATCAGTTGATTATGATGCCCTCTTGGACAGTTTGCCCATTATATAGTGCACAGCAGATCAAGTGAGTAGGTGGCTAAAGGTGTGTTTTTTTCCAATTGATCACACATCAGCATTTTCCCCTTTGCACTGCATGGTGAAAACCCCTATGATCAGGTGGTCACAGGAAGTGCCTGTTCTGAAGGTGATCACTGGTAAAATGTATTCACACTGGAAGAGATTAACCACTTATCAGTAGTTTTGTCCAGTGATAAATAAATGTGGGTCTTAATGAGTGGGCTTCCATTTGTTTAGAATGAATGTAATGTTAATCAGTCGTTTATCACTGCTTAAATAAAACTTAAGGAAATGTGTATATGTTTTGTTTCACTGACGGGTGCTGCACAAATATATTTGCGACATTTATATCATGTTGCAAATCTATCTTTTGTTCAGAAAAATCTGCCACAGACAGGATGGCACATAGAAAACAGATAGTCAATACATATTGGAGCGGACCCGGTCATTTTAGAATGTAGACAGAAGGATAACAGTCTGACGGAGTCCTGCTCAATGCTCCGGTGCAAAAATGGGTGAAGCATCTTGCTGTAGTATGTTGGGAATGATAGTTTATACCGTTTTTAGGAATTATAGCAATAAGGAACACACTCTTTGTATGTTGTCATTGCTGAATTTTGGATTTTCCTCATGTGTGAATTTGCTTTGCATCATCGAGGAAGTGTGTGGGTGTGAGTATTGGGACTGCTAGTAAAAATAGAGTGCCTGCAGGTAGGCAGGAGCATGCTCACACTCGCAGCAGAAATGAATGATGGCTTGCTCCCGCCCATGCTCGTGTGGGGAACCCCAGATAACTATGGTAAAGGTGCCCACAACTTTATTTTTACCTCTTTTGTCACCTTGGACATTGTCGTCAGTTTTTCTCTATTGCTCATTCTAAATGGTGGTGCGCTGTTTAGGTTTCAGTTTTCACTTGCCAGGAGACAATTATGAATCTGACCTGGGTGGGGAAATTTCTATCCATGGAATTTGTCGTTAGGCTGGGGCATCCCATGCATACACTTAACTTGAGCTTTTCATATTTGGGTGCAAATGTGGTCCTTTTAAATCTGATATTTGTGCAGTGTGAGCTCCTCAAACGATATGTTGAATTGATTTGTATATCGTTTAGGATATCAATTTTGATCCTGTGCACAAAAAATGAAGATCATCTTGTTCAGGTTGAGTTGATGGACAAACTAAACACAAATCAGATGCTGGCCCTTTGTGAAGGACACCACCATCTTCTTTATCATTAGCCACAATAGTCACATTTGCCTCATTTACACCTATAGCACATGGCATGTCAATTATGTGCTTCCGTGGGAACTTTCTCATGCACCTTTCCATTTATACTTTTCCATTTATCTCAAGTTTTATGAATCCTATGGGGATGTCCTGAGAAGTAATGTAATTGTGGAGACTATGGAAAAATGCAGAAGGTCCACATCTCTCAAATACATTCATTAGGAATTGTTCACCTCTGCTATGAATTAGATTCATTGGAAAAAAGTTTCTTCTCTGAACTTAAGTATTTTGATTATGTCAAAAAGTCACGCCTATAATCCTGAGTGCAGGGGTTGTGATTGTTGTTTTACACATTTACTTTTTCTCATTCCCTATGTATTGTATATACAGAGAAATGTAGTCATTTTGTCGGCTTTGTAAAGAGCAACGTTTCATCACTCCCTATGACGCTTTCTGTGAGGGTGGTGTCATTGAAATGACACACTGTCCAGAAAATGTATTTCATGGCTAACCACTGCCTTTCCTATTGCTCACCATATTTCACCACTCTGAAACAATACAAAGGGAAATTTAAGCTTCCGTGATAGTAGGGATGTTTGTTAACCACAGGCAGGTTTGGCTTTGCAGATGTACCGTGTTGAATTAGAGCTGCAACTGTTTATCAAAAATGTGAATCTCTCCCCTTTTTGCTGCATTGTAACCAACAAGCCTCCACCATGAAAGGAAATTATCTGTTCAGTTTTTCTTCCCTTTTCACAAGTAATTGCACGATACAAAGTTTACCTCATATATTGTTTGTGAGTTAACTCTTTATTCAATCCACTCCTTTCAGCTCTCAGTTCGGTCCACAGTGCCACAGTACTTTTTTTGCTCATTCGTTTTTATTATTATTTTGGAAATTGTATTATAACACTCCATAAGACAATTTGATTTGGAACGGTGACCTTGGAGGTGATCTTTTATTTTACGTCCTGCCAAGATTGCATAAACAAGGAAAAAATACGATCATAAAACCGGAATAAGATAAGATAAGATAATCCTATATTGTCCTACAGTTGGGAAATTCGAGGTGTTCTGAATAAAAGAAACTCTAGTTGTGCAAAAGTAGAGAAATGTACAGTCCAATAAATACAATATATACAGCAATAATAATAAATGTAATTTAATTTACAGTATGTTTCTGATAATAATATATCCAGTTTTAAATTTACAGGAATGATTACAAGTCCGATTTTTTTTCATTGAATTTCTACTGTTATCCATTTTCAGTCAGCCATAAAAATGCCAAAAAAAATCTGTGATTAAAAAAAAAAAAACTGTGTGGAACTTGGTAGCAGTCCTGCGTAGTACTGGTGGAGCAGTCAGGAGTAAGTGATATCACTGTGGTAAAGAAGGGGAAACCATAGCGGTGTTTTTTTTTAACCACAATTTGTTTCAATCAAGGTGGGTTTAACAAGCGAGCATGGATAAAGTTTGTCACAGTCCATCACAATGTGGATCACACAATACAACAAATAAAGGTTAGGGTGCTTAATGAATTCTATAATTTCTATCACATCCTTATCGAAGTCTATTGTTGCCAAGCCAGGATTTAAAAAATGATCACTATCACAATACAGCTTACTATAACTTACTTATTTAATCATTTAATAATAATTATATTATAATAACGCTAACTGAGATCAAATGATTCCTTGTTTTCATCCTCAAAAGTTGCTTTTGTCATATGTTTATGATTGCAGTCTTAGTCTTAGAACCTCAACACTTATTAGGTAAAGGTGTATCGGTACGTTGAGGAACAATCAAAATGTTAAATGTCGATTGATCATCTTATTGATCATGATTGTTGATCATCTGGACTGAATGAGGCTCCAGCTTTTTAGGTTTAAGTTGATAATGAATGATGATCATGGTCACCAGCCATTCTCTTTATTGAAAGGAGCATTGGAATTGAGATCACACAGCAAACGAGTGACAGTATAGATTTCTCTTCACACTTTGGTTGTAAACACTATGTTGTCTATAAGCCCTGGAAATATGTTTTTAAGGGTTTTACATGTGATTTCAAGTGGAAAAAATCATAAGGAAGAATGTGGTTTGGTCTCACGCAAATGTACGTTGTCACATCCAAATTTGGTTCACAGGATGAAGTTGGGATGAGCAATAATTTGAAGGCAAGTGATTCAGTTGGCCCATGTACAGTATTTTTTTGGTGCCTTGCTGGCTGCTTTTGAAAAAACCTTAGCCTTAACCACCAAGGTGACTTGATTACAAGCTAATAATGTGACAATTTAAGTTTCAGGTTAGCTTGAAGCGCTTACTTGTGTGTGACCACTTGTAACCAAAGACTCCTCCTAATATCTAAGTTAAAAATTTAACATATGACATCATTGAAGACAAATAGGCTGCTAGCGTGCAAGTTCTTCTTGTAATTGCAGTAATGGGTTCTAATTTGACCATTTTTCAGATTCAAAGATTGACACTTTCACATTTGAGATTTCATAAAAATACAGTACTTTGAATGTTGTACTGGTAATGCATACAGTACATTCTTTGTGGTATCTGGTGGAGTTGTGACACTTGTATTTTCTGCTTGGTTGTGTAGCACTTAGTTGAATAAATGTACAGTATAAGCCCGTTTATCCCTGACAACAATGTTGATTGATAACCCAAATATGTTGATGCTGCTTGACTAAAGTTTGGCTGTTAGATAGAGTTTGTGTTCAAGCAGGTGTTTCTTCAGGTCACGTGTGTTGCCCTGGCTAGGTTTACATTTCAGCTGTGAGGCAAGTGCTGTCTGCGCCGACCTTTGAAGAGTGTAACCAATACTGTAACAAATACTCGCTCACCACTGACTTGAGCAAGGTGTAGCGATGATGATGACATAGTCATGGATGTCTTGCTTTCTCTCTCCATTAGATCCATTCTTGGGTACCGAAATTTGGCATCGTTTGAGTTAATGTAAATCAGTATTAATAATGCCTTTTAGTCAATAGCCAACCCTAATTAGTATTGTATAGTCTGTAAACAACACTGAAGACGATATTACCCTTTCATGGTTTAATTCTTAACACCTGTGACACCTGTCTCAAGCCCAAAGATGTCTTGGAAAATTACCCATGTAGAGTTCAAAATATTGTCAGCCTCATTTTAAGACTATATATTACATACTGTACATCCTTGTAAGTTATATGATGTTTATGAGAAAATGGCTCCGGCATGTACCTCTTTTGCAGATTCAGGGGGATATTTTTGCTCAACAAAATAATATGCCATTGTCTATCTAGCAGGTTAAAGCAACACAGGCTGGAGTGGTGCAGGTATCTTTGTTTACCTGTGTAATACATCTGGTAAAACTGTGCCGGAATCCCCCTTTGTGACCTGGGAAGTCCGCAGTAGTGGTATTTGTAGTGATGACACCTGCCTGAAAACATGCCTGCACCTGTCATTGTGAGAGTTGTCAGTGGTTGGTGGATCACCTTCTTTGTGCACTTGTTTGTTGAAAGTGTTTACATGGCTGTGTTCTTACCACAGAAGTTAACCATTTCTGCACTCACTTTATATCCGCCCTGTGTCTGAAGACCATGATGAAGTGAATATTGATATTTTCATATGAAATAAATATTGAATGAAAAATCATCTTAAATGTCGAGCAGTAGTTGTTAGCAATTCAAGCTGGGAACATTTGTTTAAGGATAGTTTTGGTTTATCGTTCTACTGTAATGTGTATTATTTCAACACAATTTCCTTTTTGCCTACATTCATTTCAATTCAGCTACATTTGCCCAAGATACCTGCATCTGCATTAGTGCTATATCCATTATACTCTGTTTACAATCACACATTTAAAAACAAAATGACATCAAAAATAGTGTGGCACTTGTACACCAAGTCAGAGTAGTTGCTTTTACCAGCACAAAGGAAAGTATATTTACTGCAGATTTCAGACATTTGAGAACACTTCCTGAAATTCATGATCATTAAGCAGAGTTTAGCAAACCCAAGAACCTAAAGAGTTGTTAATACAAGCCTGGAAGCTCTTAGATATGTCCCACAACAGACCAAGTAAACCAATACCTCTTTGTTGTTTTCTGTTTATTTATTTTTTTCATTCAAAAATACAAGCAGTTCAATAAAAGGCTTGTCGTACTAAGGCTCATTGTGATTGAAATACTTTACATTCTTTGAGAACTACTAAGATTATTCATAAACTTTCACTTTGAGTGACGTGCCATGTCCAGTCCACTAGATGGCGGCAAAGCAGCTTTTCTGAAATACATTCTCCATGAGTTTGGGTGGGTGCACCACTTTCTTAATAAATATTAAATAAATTAAATACTGAAAAAGGCCAGAACATGTAGACTTTTCCCTGTAAAGCTTCTTTTCAGCGTAGTGTCAGTCAGTGTCATCCAGTCCTTGGTCGCACCTTCCTTGTTTCTCAGTTCATGATCGGGATAAAGCCTAAGAGGGGGAAAAAATAACTTATTTTAACTTTAACTTTACATTAATGATATGCAGTGCTACAGTTAGCACCTTCCATAATGCTCCAAAATACCATGTTCTGTACCACTATTCTAGATATATGTGATGATTGGTAACGAGAAAAAAAAAAATAAAAACCCTCACCTTCTGAATAAGAGACTCCAGCCTGTTGAAAAATTCCCGGACGTTTACTTTAGGATGTGAGTCACAGTCATGGCACGTGGGCTAAATGGAAACAGAGGAGAAATTTAATTGACTCATGCAAAAAGTGCTGCACTGAGTTTTTATTCAATTGAGTATCTATGTAAAACACAATTGCAAACATAATTGCTTACCACATTGTTTCCTGAATTACAAAAGTTCAGACCTTTCAGCTGAAAAGGAACAAAGTAAAGTGTTGTTAGAATGTGCTAAACTGCAAAAAAATACTTTCAGGTTAAGATTGAGTTTAAACTTTCCAATCCCCTGCAATTCACTTACAGTTAAGGGATTCTTGAGGCTCTTGTAGAGTATGCTTTGTTTTTTCTCTGTAACATTGAAATGCACCTTCAGGTTAGCCCGGAAGCATTCCACAGCTGACAGACAGCAGCAGTCCTGTTATGAAATGAAAAAGAAAACAATTGTATCAAGCTATTTATCAGCATTATTTGTCTAATTTGTAATAAGTTATTTCTTTCCCTTGAAGTAATCTAAAACTATCATTAAAACAATATTTAAAACATTAAAATTTAGTGTGGATTATTAAACAAAATAAACTTTAATCATTTGTTCAAAATCGATTAAAGAATATTTAATGTATTATTTACTTGCTGTTTATTTTATAAAGATCTGCAAAATGACTAACAGATAGATGATAGCTCTCAGCAAATGAAAGGTTAGATCATTTAAAGTTGACTTTAGTAAATCTTAGATGTAGAATCTAGATCTTAAAATCTGTTCATGTGTTAGCACGTAATTATTTTTCTATATTATACGATACTGCGTATAATCACTTAAAGTGCGAAAAGAATCCTCCTCCCATCACTGCCATCAAAAGATTTCCAAGAAAGCTTCTCTCTGGTTTCATGACATGACTTCATCATCACAGTTGACTTTCCAGTCAGATATATGTTTAACACTTATGCTTAAACTGAAACTTAACTCAAGTTTCCACTTCTTCTTGTTTGTGTTCCCAAAATGCTTTGTTGTTTTCGGTTTTTTCCAAGTGAAATAGTTGTGTATCTATTAAAATACTCACACTGCTATGTGTGACCTCTGCATCGACTACCCTTGCCCAAATTATAATTATAGTTTCAATGACACTGCTTCTGCTTGAAAAAATCATGGTGTTTCCTCCAAAATTAACAAATGGAAGCAATGAGAACAGACAACTTAATATCCTTTTTTAAGACATTTAGAATTTCCCTTTGATGATGTTTCTCTCTCCAACTCTGGTGCACTTATTGGTGTGCAGTCAGAAATCATTATCTGGTGGTTATGGATCAACAGTAATTTGCCAGTTTTTATACTAACGAATGAGTCATATATTTTCTAGCATGCAACAGCTTCTAAGCTGTTGAGGAAGTGTCACGGTTTAGTCCGCTTTCTGCCTGATTACTCATCACATTTCACCCGCGAGTGCAACAGAAAAAGCCATGAGAAAATACATTTGGCAAGCTGTAGTTGTAAGTTGACTCTCGAGAGACTATATGCCTGACATGTAAAAAGGCAGATCAAAGTTAACAAGTAATGCAGTTAATAGGCGTTCTTTTGAGATCATTTTAGAAAATCATGTTCCGTGGGATTGTTTTGGCAGCTTTGGCCAAGAGCACTGCAAAATAAAGGTTTGCATTCTACAAGGTCTTATCGTATTGAAAGTACATGTTTAGAAAGCTACTAAAGCTAAGTATCATCATCTATAAAATATGAGATATGCTGATGGTTAAAGATCAAATGTTAGCACACTATATTGGAAACTCATAAATAAGTAAATGCATTATTTTGTTCTCTACAAAAGTTTAACTGGAGGACTTCTTCTTTGGTTACCAAGTGTTGGCTGTAT